>BMAO01003569.1:0-193094 GCA_019973975.1 Trichonephila clavata | reverse complement strand
CTAAACCTGTTATATATTTTTCAATAACTAAATTAGTTTAATATACTTTGTTTTGCTTATATTTTGTATGATTATTCTGAACCATTTCTGGGTTTAGATTTAATTCTGTCATTTCTTTCCAGCTTAAAAATTTTTGATTTATTTTGTATGTAGTCATATTGTAATACCTATTTTGGTTAAAGGCTGTGTCAGGTTTATTATTCTATTTTCATTTTGACCTTTATATGTATACATTTGATTCTTCTGTAGTGTTTTTGGTTTTAGATTTAATATAGTCATTTCTTTCCCAGCTTAAGAATCTCTGATGACTTAAATCACAGAAAGTCTTAAACATGAAAAATTGAAACAGATAGAAAATAAGCATAAATATATATGAAACAACCTTACATATAGTAAAAATTATGACATTAATTGAACCCAAGAAGCAACCTCAAATATAAAAATCAAGGTCTAATTTTGACGAAAATACCATAAACAGCTCAGAACAGAAATAAAATATGTCAGAAAATGTCATATGTAAATAAAAATTCATATTAGCCTTCGTGTTCTTACATATTAGCATCATCACAGCCAAACTGGAACTAAGCACACACAAATCATACTATATCCCAACAAAATCCAGCTGATTTTTTTTTCATATAAAAACACGTAAGAATCTTTTGATATCAAGGAGCGATTAGCATGGCGCCAATTTGGCTGTGATGACACTTATATTTATCATAAATTCTAATTTAAATCACAATATTGGCAATCTAATAATCCCAATTAGTTTGAATGGAGTGTCATTTTCTATCGTACTTGCATATTATTGCAACCTATTGGCAATATTACATGAAATGAAGCATATGGTTGCCAATTTGGCAAGTCATTTATTAAGTTGGCATTATTTGCAACAATGTGTAAGTACCAAAAAAGATTATTGCTTTTACCTTTATCGGCAAATTCCATGCTTCATCAATGTAGCAAAATAGTACCACAATCTAGCTTACAACAAAAGAAAAGGTACTAACGTATTATTGCAACAATTGCCAACTTGCAATATGTGCAATCGAGCACTAAAATAGAAAATACAGCATTAATTTAATTAAAAGGTTATCGAAAACAAAAGAAAATTAAGCCTTAATTTTGCCAGAAATATTAAAAAATTTGAACATGAATAAAAGAAACGTAAATATATATATAATGTAATCTAGCATATTGTAGAAATAACATTAATTCAAAACGAAAAGCAACCTTAAATACAAAAGCAAAGGTCTGATTTTGTTGGGAAGTAGGCAAGATGTACCGCTAAAGTGTACTGCTATTTATATATATAGGCAATGATTTAGTTAACAGCTTTTCTTACTTTGGGGCCGACTACCTTCTGTTGTCGTGATATGAACGTGAAATGAATTGTAGCCCAAGCACAACCTTAGATTGATAATACCACCAACATTCAGGTTAGCAAGAATAAGTAAAAGCAAATGTGCAAACCCAAGGTCCTTGCAACTGTTTTTTACCAAAATATGAACAAATCTTTTTGCATTATTGACTCTAAGAATAACATAAAATTAATAAACATGGAGAAGCAAAAAATTTTCAGATACAGCAAAACGGTTTGAAGAGTGTAATCAGGCTTTTTTTGATAATCACAGTAGAGCTAAGATTAATCAGGAACATAAAATTAAATAGAACATTTTATGGAAAGTAAATATCTTTAAAAGTGGTCACAACAGTAATAAATTAAAAATAAAAAAAACTTTTTTAAGCACAAGCTTTTATTTAAACGCTCTAAAAAGAATAAAATAAACTTTTCCTTCAAAACTTATTTTACTGTCAACTTATAACGTCATTATACAATTTATATGATATAAAAGCTTGTCGCGAGATTTAAGTACTCGTATTCACTTAGTTTAAATTTTTAAAAATTAAAATCATTGAGGTCAAGTTATTTATTTTACTTGTTTATCTACACAGGTAAATCTCGCAACAAGCTTTTATATCATATAAATTGTATAATGACGTTATAAGTTGACAGTAAAATAAGTTTTGAAGGAAAAGTTTATTTTATTCTTTTTAGAGCGTTTAAATAAAAGCTTGTGCTTAAAAAAGTTTTTTTTATTTTTAATTTATTTTTTACTTTTTAGTTATCGCTGGACAGGTTTCTCAGCCTGTTCAACTCTTTCAACGCTGGTTCACCATCCCTGATTTAGCTGAATCAATTCTTGCAAAAAGGGTATTAGACGAAAAACATAATTTTTTTTAAATCCGTATTTTTGTCAATCTTCGTGCAGATCTTGGGTAATATTGTTCTACACACGAATAAAAGGTTTCGTGAAATTATCTTAATAAATGACGAAGTTATAAAATGTTTAATTAAAATTGTGATTATTTTTTGAAAAATCTTAAAGAATATATTATTTATTTGAAATATTTTGAAGGTAAGGGATATATTTCTCTCACATATTAGAAGAAAAATCTAGTTATTTATTAAAAAAATTCAAAAAAGCATTTAAATATTTATATTAATCAATAAAATGCTTAAAATTCAAAACGCATGTTGTAATCAAAAATGAAAGTTTTCTCAACTAATGATAATATTTTGCTGGACATTGGATATCTTCTACGTAAGAATCTATTTTTTTAATTGCTCAGATCATCTTTAGAAACTTGATTTTGAAAAAATAATTAACCATCATATTATTTTTATACAGTCAAACCTCCATGTAATGAACCTCTATTTTGGGAATTTCTCTATTTTAAGAACTTTTTCCTGGACCCATGCACATATTACTCTTTTCTTCGTAAAATAACTCCAAATAGCGAAGTGCATTTCCTATTTAACGAAATTTTTCTTCTCAGATTCGATTTTTTTTCTCTCTTTATTTTTAAAATCTCCTTATTTGTGCAAATTATTCTCTTTTGGCACATTTTATGGATATCAATAACCATGAGCTAGTTTTACTATGTACCTAACTCATCTAGAGAAACAAAATTGCCGTAATTTTTCAAATAAAATTAACAGATACTATTTGTAATTAAATTTAAGGACACATGTCGCAGTGTGTGTTTAGATTACTGGTGATAAAAATGAGGTATATTTAAATTACTTGTAGGCTTAAAATTAAAAAATTTCTTTAAAAAATTCATTTATTTTAATATAAAATTATTTTTTAATTGAAAATACATTGCATTTCTGGATAATATTTTTCTCTTATTGTTTTCCTAGCGGATTCCTTTTTGATGGGTAAGATATATAAAAAAAAATGATCCTTCCAATTCTGTAATTATTTTTTGTCTGAGTTTCATAGATTAAAGTTAGATAATTTTTTTAAATTAATTTCTACAATACTCCATCTCAGTTTAACTTGGCAGCGTTGAGAAAAGTATACAATGTACCAATCTACTTGAAAAATAGCTCGACTTTTTTTTGTTTTGAATTTAAATCCAAGAAAATAGATAGAAATTTGTAAAAAAATTGCATACGTTGCAGAAATTAGATTATTTTTACGTTGTAGAAATTTAATTATTTTTTAGACAAAGTTAATAAATACAGTGAATAGCGCAACGTTATGAAATTTTAGTTTGGCTGAAAACCGATTTTCGACGCCAACTTTTGTCATTGTTGTAAAAATAACATTATTACAACAATGCAGATGTATCCAAGTTGGCGCCCAAAACTAAATAAATGTTTTTAATTAATATCTTTTTAATTAATTGCAATATCGAAATATAAATTGTCAAAACATGCATTGTCATCCAAACTGAACGTGTATACAAAATTTCAGCTCAATGAAGTGAAGATATCAGCTTGAAAATTGAGTTGCAAGATTCCACCCGAACAAATTACATACATACATACATACATACATTGTAAGTTAAATAAAAGCTTGTAAAAATAGTAGCTTTAGGCCAGCGTGCATTAGTACAAATCACAAAAGTTGATAAGAAAAAATTATAAACAAAAATTATACACAGATACATGAATTTAATACGGTAGCGAAACTTTGGTTTTGTCCACTAACGTTGGCGAGCTAACAATCCATCTGATGTTTGATATCCCGTCACAAAATTTTCGGAGTCAAAAGTTAAGCGAAAAACGAAATCACCTCACCTGGAATATCTGTACACTTTTACGGTACATATTGCCCCCCCCCTCTTTTTTTAAAGTACGGAAAAGGATAAAATACGTTATGAATCAAATACGATTCACATTGAAAAACATTGAAAATCTACTGTTATCGAAGTAGTGTTGCCAATTGGAAAAATAAAATTTAGAAAATTTTTTTTCTTAGGATGATTTTTTTCGAAAAACAACTGTAATTCCTCCACTAAGAGAAAAAAAAACGAATAAATACAACCATAAATAAGTATATTTACTATAAAATGTGTTGAAATTCCCCCCAAAACAGCTCGAAACATTTATTTTCGCAAAGTTATGACTTGGCATGGCTGATGACGTCATATCTCCATTTAACTGAAAAATCGCATAAAAATTGAATTTAAAAAAAATCTAAAGTGAATTTCGAAAAAAACTCTTCGAGGTTAATAGCATATCGACCTTTAGCTTCTACATGCCAAGTTTCATACATCTGGGTTGCTTAATTTCGCCGGAACAGCTGAAACACACAAACACACAAACTCTTTCTTTTATTAGTATAGATCATGATTTCAATGACTGAGTGATTTGAATGATCTACTGTTTTATTGTAGGAAACATACTGTTGCAATCTTCAATTATGTTCGAAAGAATTATGTGACGTCATAGTCACATGATAAATGCAACACGTGTTTCCATGCACTTCACTGTTGCCAGCTTTCGGTTTTGTGCAGAAAAATTCTTTTAAAAAGTACATATTTGTCAATAAAAGAGCACATAGGTAAACAAAATGCACTTCACTTAACATTATAAAGTGTTTCTAATTGTGAAAATTTTTTTGAAGAGAGTCACGACCAATCTCTATATAATTATCAAACTTGAAATTTTATTTCAATTTTTCAATTAGAACAATAACTACGTCTAATGTCATTGGAGAACACGTAATTGCCTTTTATCGAGTAACCGTCATTGTTATGTTTTTATTTTAAAAACTTTCAGGGCAATTTCATTTTAGCGCCGTTTTGTAACCTGTCTCTTTCGTTTACATTAATCGGTGGAAAAGAGGCGTGCTTTGATCTCTTCTCATATCGTGTGATCTATGAGGGTGAGAGAGAAAAACAATTTGAAACAGCGGATGCTAATAATCTATAAATAGTCGTTCTTTATCTAGTTCGATATTTCTTTTGGACGCTCTTCAAGCAACATGTTGAAGGTAACGGATGGTATTCCATGCGTAAAATGGATACTCTTTCAAAAGATCTTCCTGTGTTCGTTTGCGTTCAGGTTTTTTAAATTTTTTTTTACACACGTCAAGGTTTTTATATAGCTAGGGCTTATCTGCATCGAGCCAAAAGATAAATATTAAGTGCTCTGAAAATATTGGTTTACTTTTCGTTTGCGTAGTTAATTGGGTAGACTTTTTTTTTTTTTTAAATATACCATCTTGGATGAAGACAGGAAAAAAAAGTTTCACTATAATCGTAGTAACTATGAACTTTTAAATGGAATGAATGGAAAAAAAATCTTTCAAAAAGTTTTGTACACATATTAATCAATTCTTGTGTATTTTTCACTTTTTTTTAAAAAAAATTAAAATAGGATACGCCAGCAGAAGTTGTTTTCTTACTTTGTTTTCCATTTTCAATATTAGTCAGATTATTTCACTTCATATATATTCGTGAACGAAGTTTCCCTTGCATGAGGAACACCGAGAGTAGATATAATTATTTTACAGACTGTGATAAAAATTTGAACGTACAATCTCACTCCTGATTTTAAGAAAATGTATCAAAGCGATAGAACCTCATTAAAATAAATGTACTTGTAACTAGAGATATGAAATGTGCGCTATAAATAAATTGAATTAAACTGACACTATTATATTTATGGATTTTTATGTGGTGCAATGTATACCGTTCCTGAGATGTATAACGAACTAATGAATGGATTCATTTAAAAAAGTTGCGACCTTCCGCTTCCACAATGTGGCCCTGGATCCAAAATATTTCCCGCCCCTGCTTTCAAGTGAAGATATTTCCAGTATATTTCTGCAATTGAATCTTAATTTATGTATTTTTATTCTTTTGGATTGCGTGATTGAACACAAACTTCCAAAACTTGTTTTTTTTTTAATTCTAAAATCTCGTTAATTCGAATTAATCTCATATTTAGTATAACAGCTGATTGAGCGGACTGTTGATTTTATAAATTGTTTTGAGACTGTAAAATTAAGTTTAATAATGTGTATTATCACACTAATTTTTAAGTGCCGTTTTATTTTCGTTGATTGAGTATTCATTTATTTGTGAACATTTAAAAATTTCGTACCAGTTCTATTCTAAATCAAAACACTCCTGATTTGAATTGGTTGATTGTATACCTTTTTCTCATTGGCTGAATAATTTTCTTCAGCAGAATGAAATTATTTTTCATTATTATTTATCATTGTAATGAGAATCTGTAACATTAATATTAAAAAAAAAACTGTGTTCAGAATATCTATCTGATCTTTTGAAAACAAAATGGATTGACAAATGGACGAAATATTCATTCTTTTATCTCACTAATATTCATTTTTTTAGAACTATACTGTAAAAGTTGCACTTTTCAAAATAAATAAAACGGCATTTCCTGTTTAAAACAATGCGATAAAAAGTTCAAGGAACCATTTTCTTAAGTGGAGTGGAATTTTAAAGAACTTGATCTTCGCGAAGTAAGATTTCATAGCGCAGTGGTGGGGGGGGAGACATAGTATCTCCGTTACAAATTATGATATGAATAATTCAGAATGCTTTTACTCCCGGCGAGCTTCTGAAATTCGAATAAAAATCCCAAACCCCTGGAGTTGGTAAAAATCGAATAATGTGAGAATTGCTATGAGGTTTCAGTGTTTTACCAAGTGGACGGATCGTGTTACTTGTTCTTTTGAAGACAGTATTTGTGCTTGTTCTTTTTTCTTTTCTTCTCCACCTGTGAAGGAAGAAGCGAGTGAAAAAAAAAACGATTATTTTATGCACTCTCACATGACTAATCTTGGTCACAGTGACTGATTTTTGTTACGGTAGTTTGCTCGACGCGTAAGAACAGGTGAAATCGGAAGGCATTTTAGCTAGAATTCCACGTTTGATTTTTTTTTTTCTTGTTTTCATCCGTGTTGTGTTTTTTCCTTCCTTTTTAGTTTCGTGGTTGAGCAAGAACTGGCTTTCCTAGACTTAATAACCCAGAAATGAGACGGCACAAAACCTGTCTCCGCCGTGTCACTGTGCCCACGGGAAAGTCCACCGGTTCTTTCTCTTTTTCTTTCCGCTATTTTTTGATTATATTTAGATGAACTCCCCCCCCCCCCACATTATTCAATGGCATCGTTTTCCCCCCGGAGGCGTTTTCTCTCACCTTTCTCATCAATTTTATAATGATTGGATCTTTTTCTCTCGTAATTTTGATTCTAATTTTTTTTTTATTTGAGTTTAAAGGGAATGTGTGGATTTTGCTTAGTCCGAATGTTGGGGGTTTCGTGAGGTTAATTTAAAAGTATTTTTTGTAAAGAAAAATGGATGTTTTTTGCCCCTCGAAATAATGGTTTGCCTTATTTTTAAAAGAATTTAGTGTTATTTTAAATCCTATGCCTCCTGGCAATACGGATCACTCAGTGGAATAGAAATATTTTTTTCCTCCGATATTAGAAAAGATTAGAAGAGTTAGCAGTAATGAACTGAAATATGATGTTCTGTAATGTGTAATTAAAATCTTTGTTATTGAAATCGTGGGAAAAAATTGCTGAGGAAAATTTTTCTTTCAGTTTAAAACCCAAATTTTTGTTGTTGTTGTAATATGTTGTAAATACTCTGAAATACATACTCCTCTCACCAATATTTCAGCCGCGGGATCAAGTTATCATATTCGCGAAACAGTAAGCGGGTAAAAATCTGCGATGCAAAAAGTGTAATGTGCGTTAAATTTGTTGATGCTGGAATGAACTATTATATTTAAAATTTTGAATAAAATATGGTGTTTTATGCTTGCTTTCTTATTCGCAATTTCTTTTGCTTGGCAATCATACAATAGTTATTTTTTTTCTCACAATCACTTTTTGTGTGTGGGGGGAGGGATGTGCTGTGTAAACAAATTCATTGTGAATATTTGAAACAAGTTTGTTGATGGCTGATTTTGTTTATTACTTTTAACCATTAACCAAAGAATTTTATTTTGAATCTGAAAATAAAACTTGTTCATTAAATTACAAATTTGAGAGAAAAATTATTCTGTTAGCTGATTCAAATGTATTTCTTTTTTCAAAAAAAAAAATATATTTCGAGTATTACGTTTTATGTGGTTTAAGAAGAAGGAACTAAGTATATGCAGATAAACATTTTCATTGTGCTTTCAAAATTGTTATTAGTTCCTTTTATCATTTTTACATTAAAAAAATGTAATAAAAAAGTGTTTTTTTCCTGTGGTTATGTAATGTTTGTTCGTGTAGATACCTGACGAAGAATGATAGTGTATCATAATATAGGGTTTTCTTTAATTTAAATAAATAAAATATATAAATTATATTAAGGATGTAAATATGTTATACGAAATAACAGAACCATCTATAGTCTAGGAACTAGCAGTGATTTCAAACAGATTTTAAAAACATTAATGTGTTTCTAGCCAATCAGTTGAAAAACTCATGTGACGTCATAGTCACACGATAAAAGCCAGCATTTGTTTCCAGCCAATCAGTTCAGGCGCTTCATTGGTGCAAACTTTTGCTCTTTACAGAAACTTTCTCTTCAAAAGTGCATACTTGTCAACAATAATAACGCGCATGCATATATAAAATGCTCTGGATTTTAAAGTACACTTATAAGATTTTTTTAATTTAAAAATCTTTTTGTTGAAAAATTTTTTATATCATTTTTACCAAATGATGAAATTTTATCAATATTGTAAAAATAGAACTACTAGTGCACCTTCTGTTTTGAATTCAATGGAGAACACATGATTGTTTTTATCAAGTGATCGTCATGATTGAGCCCATTTCAAACCGAGGTCAAATGACTAGGACGCCATCTAAGTTGGTATCCCATTAAAAAAAGAATCTAAAACACACATTTCAGTTTTTCTAAAACTTATTATTTTTTTGATAAGTAGTATTGGTTTCGGCACAGGTCTTCTCAACCTGGGTTCCCTGGAACTTAGGAATTCCGCAAGTGATCACTGTTTGCTTCAACAAAACTTCAAAATTTTAGTAAAATTTTAATTTTTGTAAAAGTCCAAATTCTTACAGGCTTGTAAAATAACTATAAATTTTTTTATGGATAAAATAAAATAAATTTGTGCAGAATAAAGTTATTTTTTTCTGCTTTCTGATCAAGCGATTCCTTCAAGAAAACGGTATTAGCTCAAAGGGTTCCCCGAAGTGTAAAAGGCCTAGGTTACAGTTTATTTAATCTTATGACTATTCTTACTGTTTGGTATACTAATTGTAACACTAAAATTTTAAATATCTAGCTTGCGATTAACAAATTATATAAGTATCGAAGATTTTTGCATTGAAGGAATGACATTTTTCTTATTTATGAACAGAATTTATGAGAGAGACTTTCTGATCAAGAGCTTTTCTGGGTCAAGAGCTAATCAATTTCCAAAAATCTTTAAAAGACTAAAATACTGTACATCATTAAATTTTAAATGCTTTACTATTTTTTTATATGTTACATATTTCATATATTCTTCTTTTTTATTGGTAAAAATTTTTAAAAGCAAACTTGTAAATTTAAGACTTTCGCTGTTGTTTTAATGAAGAATACACCTATCTTTTGTATTTAATTCTAACTTGTAAATAGTTAAAAGTACTTCAATCTGATTGGAACATCTTTCTTCGATAAAAATCCGCTTTTGAAATGAGAATATATTTTAACAAATGGTGATTTTATAGATAGAGAATAAAGAAAAGCAACAAATGTCTTTTTCAAAGTAAACACATTTAACATAAACCCCTTTCGGGTTTGTTCTGTATCCTTTTCTTCTCCATCTCGCCGAATATATTTACCCTTTTGCAGTTTCATGATTAAACGATTGTTGACAAAATGGAAAATGAATAAAATATGACTGATAAACGAACTCTAAACCGGATCAACAAATCAACTCGCTCTTAAGTTGACTCGCGGCGATTTTCCATTTGCGATCTAATTTTTAATGCACGTCGCATTTAGTGGGAAGAAAAGAGAACTCTTTTGAGTTTGGAGGATCCAGACACCTATTACTTATAATTAAAACTTTGAAATTGTGCCTTATAGCGCCCCCTGGAGGAGAATTAGATTTCGAGCTTCGCGAAGCACGACTTAATCAAATTAAACTCTCTCTCTCTTGCCGTTTTTATTTTCAGTGGTATTCATTCCAATTTCACTTATTTGCTTATTCAATTCCATTAACCTTTTCAAGAAAGTTCGAATTATAAATATTTATTGCAGGCGTTTTAGTATGTAGAATTGAGAATGTAATTTCATTCGATGTGCTACTAAAAAGAACTATTTTCACCCTTCCGTATTTGTTGGGAATTTTTTCAAATAATGAATTCTGAAGTACATGTTATGTACAAAGAATTTAATGACTCGAAATTGTATTAAATATTACTGTTGCATAATGTGTTTAGTTTTATATAATGAATTGCATGTAGTTATCAAACAGTCATATGTATAATGAATAAAATATTGATTCTAATAAGTATTTTATGACTAAAACGTTCGGAATATCAACCTTTTTGCTTACACCGAACTTGAGTCGTAATTTTAAAATTCTTATTTGAGAAATACTCCAAAGAATGCATGGATAAATGCAAAAAACATATAAAAAATACAGAAGATAGTTTTTTAAAGATATAATTTTCAAATATATGTGTCCAGAGTTTAAAAACATTCGTTTTTATTTTGTTTTTGAAAATAAAACTCAATGTGATTAGTTCTATTTTGCTTTGGTTGCTATAATTCTGAGCTTACTTAGAAATAAGTTCTAAGAATTTTTTATTTGGATTTTTCTTTATGTAAGAAAATATTTCCATCGTACAAATTTTGTTTGTGTATGTCGTCTTTAAGACTTTTTACGCATAGAATCTCGGTTTTATTATTCTATTTTAAATTGAAAATATTAATGGTGTATAAAGGAGATAAAGCATAGATTTCGAACATTTTACAAACATGTAAAAATCGAATCAATAAATAAATGCGTTATAATTCGATTGTGAATACTGCTATCTTTATTTTTACTTTTTATTTTACACATATTCTATATAGAATTAAAACTTGGCGGTATTGCCACGAACGAAGCATTAAACTGAGAATTAAAACTGAGAAACAGTATATAAAAGCGCCCTCTGACGATTTGAGGTGCACGTCATAATCAAATTAGGATTCCCTCTCTGTCCTGTCCGTTTTTCTCTCTCCCTCATATTATTACAGTTAGTTTCCTCTTTTCTGTACGGCTTGCGAGAAACTGCGACGGAATGTTAGAAGAGCTGGAATCTGGCCAGAAGTTTTACCACCCGCTATAATGCCTTTTTGGCAATGTCTTCGACAGAATATGTTGGCTAGCTTTTTTTTGAAGAAAAATATTTTTATTTGCCATTTATGTTTCCATGGAATTTTTCGGGATTACGATTGCATACATCTCTTTTTGCTTCTATTTCTGTATATTCCTTTGGAATTTAATTTGTATTTTCGTGTATGATTTCTTTACTAATCTGTTATTTATTTTTAGAAGAAAAAAAAATTTATTGTTTTTTTTAACGTATCGTATTATTGTGTGCTATTTCAACGAGTTGTTCTTTAGAATTCTAAATTTATATTTACAATTTTTAAGGGATGTGAGATGGATAGTTTTTGAATATGAAAGTCATAAGAACTGATGAAAAAAAGGAAATTGTGTTGAGTTTGAGGATATAATTCCCTTATGAAAACTAAGTTACATATTTAAGATAGAAGAAATAAAAATGAATTTAAAATAATTTTTAAAGGTAAATATTTATTCTGTATGAATTTACCTTTCTACTAGAATTCTTTGAAATAAACAAATTTAAACAGAAAACGAAATCTTTCGCAATTTTTGAATTTTTGTTTGTATGAATATTCATTACTAAAACACGCATGACTAAATTTAAAAAAAAAAGATTTTTTTGCTGTTTAAATCGATTTTAAAATTTATATTTATTCATTTAAATTGTCTATGTTTCATGTCTCCTGAAAACAGATTTTTTTTAAAAACAAATTTCTACCACATCAAAATATTTGAAGGGGAAAACATTTGAATATACGAATTTACGTTCTTAAAAAATTAAAGTAAAAGTAAAGCATCTTCCTGCTTTCGATATTGATTTGATTTTTCAGATTTGAAAGCCGTGGAATGTAAGCATCGTTTTACTTAGAAGTAGGAATAGATAACAGAAAAGGAAACATTTCTGTAAGAAATATTAAGTTTTACGTTGCGCATCATGTTTTCTAAAATAGTATTTTTAATTACTAGCAATAAGTTGATTTTCAAAGTTAAATGTTTCCTTGTTACCTGTGACGTAACGTGCACCCCCGCACTGCGGGGGCCCAAGGCTTAAAGGAGGCCCAAAGCCTGACTGACACCATAAACGTAGATTTTCTCAAAATTCGCTTCACATTTTTTAAAATCAAATTTTTAAACGATTTTCCTATCAGCGATCAAATGTCATTCATAACCAAAACTTTCGTGCGCTCATTAAATACCTCTAATATCCTATAGCAAATCAAAAAACTTTTTTTTTCATTTGCTGTAATCCAGGCGACGAGAGATACTTTTCTTTAGTGGGTTTTCTTTTTGAAAGTAAATTACTAATAAAACTAAATTATTAACAAATAAAACAAAAGTCACAGACGGATAAAATGCTAGGAAGATACAAAAATGCAACATTTTTTTTTTCTGTATACATTACATTAGCAGGTGGGAGGGGGGAGAAAAGATATGATTTACTTTTTAAGAAGCAGCAACGAAAATTATTCGCATCTTTAGTCCCCCCCCCCACATGTGTTTCAATTTCGTTTAGCAAATTCGTAAATAACGTACATCTGTTATGCTTTTTTTCAAGTAAAATAGTGTTACGATACTTGGAAAAGCATAGAGATCATTTTAAATGAGAGCATTTGATGATAAGATTTATGAGTATTCAATCAAATGAAACATAATGATAAGAGAGCGTAATGGAATGTATCAGTTTTTTATTTCATTTTTCATGAAATCATTTTTGCTTCACACAAAGAACTCTCCTTATTAAAAGTTACAGTATTTATATATACGCTAGAATGTAATTGAACCTAGGTCAAGTTCCTCCCCGGATTCAGAAATGAAGATTCAGGTAAGTGATACCTTTTTTCCTTCGTAAGAATTTTAAATCTAAAGTTATTTTACAATGCTCGTGTCTTTCTTAGTGTTCATTTTTATTCAAGTTACCAGGTTATCTCTCGTTAGAGATTTCCAGTTTTAATAAATATTATAAATACTCTCGAATGTTATAGTTATACATTATTTACTTCGTTTACTCAGACTTCGCTTGATTTTGTATTCAGTTAAAAGTTTAATATTAAATATTTTTACGTGATGTATAAAGGTACATAATGTTGTGGTTTGGCAATCCTTTGTGTATATACACTTGCTGGAAAAGAGTGTTCTTAAGGAAGAATGAGAGAAGATAAGCACTGAAGAAACCACTAGACTTGTTAATTCATTGCTGAAACGACTTCAGGAAGTTTTCAACACTCGGGGGTTATCCAACCAGCTATTAAATAGCTCATTAAATTTACTACTAAAAGAGTGAACTCAGACTTTTTCTACTTGATTTTTGTTGGTATCACTACAGACCTGTCCTTATTTTTAAAGCTATGAAAGCAATCTGAGTTTACTTTTGTTTTATTTTCAATACTTGGAATAAACTAAATAAAATATAATCTTAAAAAATTTTTCAAATTCCGGTTTTTAAAATTTTTTTCGTCGTTTATGTAAGCAGTACTAGGTGAACACAGACTTCTTCTAGCAAGTATATATGTATATATAAAGATCCGGCTTGGGGTCCAAGGCATGACCTTGCGGGGGGGGGCAATCATTTTCCGTTGCGCCATTGCTTGTTATACTGTATCTATTTTTATATAAATTGACGAAAAAATTATATTTTTTAAAAAATATAAAAATTTAAAATTTTTTTATGTATTTTGAAATACGAAACATATGTAATACTAAAATTAGGTAGGGCTTAAAGAATAGGGTACATTTTATAATTCTATGAAGTTTTATACATGAAAGGCTGCTATTTTAGAAAATAGCAAGTGCAACTTAAAATTAACTTTATATTTATAACTGAAACGTTTTTTAATTTCATATGCTTATACTTTTTAAAATATTGATTACTTTTTAAAACCTTATTCCTTTATAAATAATGTGTAAAAGATTCAAATTATTTCATTTTAATTTCAAAGAATTATATCTATTTGAAAATTGTTTGTATTTTCACCCCCCTCCGAGTCGAAGTTAACACCCCTGAGACCCTTTAGATATTTGTAAAATTAATAATACTTTTGAAACTTTCTGCAATCCTGAGTGGACATAATTCTGGAACGAGTGAGTTTGAAAAATCAGATGGAAACGTTGTATGTGTGAATTTTGGATTGTCTGTTCGTTCTACGCAATAGGGTTTGAATCGGGATAATTCTTGTGTCTAATTTCTCGTTTCGGTGTTCTTTTACTGAGAGGTTTATAGAAGAAGGAAAAAGCATCTGATGACTGTTAGGTCAGGCATTGAAGAAAAGATTATTCTTCGGAATATTAACCGGAACATACGGAAAACATTTCTAATCGAATCGAATCCTTTACCAATTACTCCGGCATCATTATTAACTGGAACCGTTTCTTACTCGCTCGGTTCACTTTGAACTTCAGTTCCTGTTCCATTATTTTTATTTGTTTTTCTCTTTCAATATCCTCGTCAGCCTACGCGGCCTTGTGGAAATCCTTGATTCCCCTCTCTCCATTTTTTTCTCCTTTTCCATTTTCTGCTGACGTCATAATTTCGATGCGTGCAGTTTATAAACCAATATAGCTCTTTTCGGAACATTACACTCCTCATAAGCGATCGTCTGCCAACAGAAGTGAAACGAATTTGTCCTCTCTTCCTCCTCCTCCCCCTCTCCCGTTTTCGAATGTTGCTCCCACCCCTTACCACCTTCTCTTCACTTCTTTCCACCCTGTTTTATATGGCTTGAATAATGAGTTTCAGGTGCTCTTTCATTGAAATGTATATATCGTCTGCTCCTATAGCCAAAAAGAATATCTGAAAAGAACCCACGAAAGGAAGTTGTACTGTTATTCGTGGTTGAAAAAAGAGAGTATGTTTGACAGAGTTTGGGAAAAAAGATTGCAACTACTCATATTCTATTATGTCAAAGCATGCTATTTATTTGTTTTCGAAGCTTAAAGAATTCACTGTATTTATGGTGAGATATTATTTTGTTTAGAAGTTTTCATTTCTTTGAAATTTTGGAGGATTGAAATCTTGAACAAAGGAACGGGAGCTTTGATTCTTTGTTGAATTGTGTTCATTGCTTTTAAGTTCTCTAAAATCTAACCTATATTTTATTTTATTTTTAATTAATATATTTTGCATTCCATTATTCCAAACCATGACTTGCCGTTATTTCAAAGTTGTCACATTTAGCAGTAATAAAGAATTTTTGTTTAGCGTAAACATCGTCTATTAATTGAAGCACAGTTTTTCTCATGGCTTCATGTACAGACTTGATTAATTAATTTGTGATTTTAGATTTTGTTTTCTCTCTCTTTTTCTATAATTGTATGCATTTAAAACGAAAACCGATGCTTTTAAATTGTATTAACGTTGCTTTTCTTTCCCTAAACAAAACAATGTCAACAGATATATTTGGATTCTTGTGTAAATTAATAAAAAGAAATTTAAAAATAATATCATCAGGATCGAAATGAAAATACACTGACAGAAACTTTAAGCAGCTCTTTTTAATGAATAAGAAAAAAACTTTATTCATCACTGCCCTTGAAGGCGACAGTTTAACCGCTTTGATTTACCCTCTTTCTATAGAATAAAAATATTCCTCGATCTATTTATAACTTAGAGATATTTATTACGATTGTCATTTTAAAAGAAACTACCATATTTATTTTTAATTTAAAATAAAGATTTTTTTAATCTAAGAAAAATGTTGAGGATTATATCTCTCTTCTCATTGATAACTAGAATCTTTTTTTTTTTTTTAAATAATTTGTATTTTCCTGTTTTTAACACGCTTTTATAAGTTTCACTTCCATGTAACGGAATCTTGGAACTTGATTTTCACCCACTTAAAAAGGTCAGATTAATTCGAAATTTTGCACACTTGTCAAGGACCGATGACAATACAATAATTTCATAATTTTGTTCCATTGTCCTCATCAGGATCGTCAGGAATCACGATAATCAGATTTGGCGATAATTCAATATACCACTTCCAGATTTCGCAACTTATTGCATGTACAATTTTCAGATTTGGCGACTAATTCGATATACCATTTTCAGAATTGGTGACTAATTCCAGATATAGCGACTAAAACAAAAAGGTGTAACCCTACAACGAGTGTTTTTAATTAATACACTTGTGGTTTATAAAAATAAAACAAACAAAAAAGTGTTCCGTATGTAAGAAAGTGGAGGATGGGTATGTGTTATCAATTTCTTACTATTATTTAAACATTTTTCTGAAAATGAAAATAAAAAATTAAAAAAGGCTCGTGATATGAAAAAATTAATTTATGTTCTAACTGCTAAATATTTTTTATTTTTATAAAGCAATACGTTTAGAAGTGATACGAATTAACATTATAGCAATACGTTTAAAAGGCGAGAATACATTGACACCTAATATTACCATGTTTTTATTAACTCACTTTCTTTAATGTCTGTCCGGGTGGAATTTTGTAGTTGATTTTAAACTGTGACTTTCCGATGAGCTAGAGACTTGAAATTTGGACCATAGCTCAGAAGTGGATGACAATGCATGAAAATGTGAAAAAAGAAGAAGAAAACGAAAAGGAGGAATTTTACACTTTTTGGTCCGTTATAAAAACGTGGTACATTAAATTTTTTTTTAATTCGAACTTTTTTTCTTCTTACCACACATTTTATTCGTTTGACCTGTTCTTTTGAGAGACGGACTCTAATATAACGATACGGGACTCACCCGAGGCCCCATAAACAGAGAGAATAAATACACTTCAGACCCTTTAATTAAAATCCATTGAAGAGCAAGACTTATTCCAGCAGCCACGTAATTCTGGCTCCAAATACCAAACTCAAGGATAAATTCAACAATGAATAAATGACAGTTTAAAAAACTAAGAAACACGCTTTATTGTATATCGAACTAAAAAATGAAAAATAAATTATAATTTAAAAAAACTAAAGAACACGCTTTTATACTGAATCGAACTAAAAAGTTAAAAAAATAATTCTTAATATAAGAATAAAATGATGAACGAGAAAATTAATGTCATTGGGGTAAAAGCGTGGGGTGCAATCTCGGAATTGAAAGAAGAAAGAAACTGTAACAATTGATATATTTATAGAACACCCCACGCTTTTACCCCAATGACAATTTTCTCGTTCATCATTTTATTCTTATATTAAGAATTATTTTTTTACTTTTTAGTTCGATTCAGTATAAAAGCGTGTTCTTTAGTTTTTTTAAATTATAATTTATTTACGTGTATGTGTCTTCCATAATATTTTGGGTGTTATTTTAAAATTTCTACCAGCAAACTATTTTTGAAGTGTGTATCACTTTCTGTCATTTTCACTTCATTAAGAAATGGTGCCACTGCATTGTGTAAAGATGTAAATTAAATTCCAAATTAATAAATAAATAGTAATTTTTCAAAATAATTTGTATTTTATTGCACTTAAGGCCCATTTTGATTGTTACAATTATAAATGTGTGTATATATATATATATATATATATATATAATAGCTATAAACCTAAGATCACTCGTCATTATAATAAAAAGTATTACCAACAGTAGTACTATAGCAAACTCCTGGCCTTAGGAACCAGGATTGCAGGTTTAAACAAAGTTTTGAGGCTAGCCAATACTCTGAAGCATAGGGAAAGTAAGAAATATCAAGAGAAGTTTGATTATTAGAAATAAAACCACAATCTATTAATATAAAACGATAAAATTATAGCCTATAATAATTACTAATATATTTTAAAATCAATGCTAAAAACAACTAGATGAAAAAACTTACCACGTGAGCACAGCAGTAACCATTTTTCCTGGGGACAGAAAGGAGAATATCAATAATGCATAAAATTAGTATGTTATGATAAAATAACACATTAAGTCTATATATAATATATATATATATATATATATGCATTTAAAATCTCTAAATATTGTTTTAAAATTTATAGAAAATAAAAGTACAACCAGACATATACAATTAATTTTAAATAAAATATATTATCATTAGTTTACTTAGCATGAGGCGCAATCTATAGATTAACTGTACAACTAATTAAAATGCTTTTTTTAACACATTTCTTACACCAAACTGATAGGAATATAACGGTAAATAAAATTAGCAGGGTATCCATGTTCCATACAATGTTTAATTAAAATTTAAATATATATTAAATTTACCACTAACTAATACGTTACTACGATAAATATAATTAAAAATAATATTTCTCTATGTATACAGATAAATTTGAATTCCAGTATGGCACTTTAAGAATGTTAAAATTAAAATAATCTCTTTTATCTTAAATATTGCTTTGTAATTTATAATCCTTCAGGTTTAAATAATTGGGATAAAAAGCAATATTGGGTTTAACATTAAAATTTTTACCAAAAATAATTAGAGCATCTATGTATCTAAAATGTAATAATCATTGTTAATAATACATTTATATTCGTAAAAGTATAAATATGAATTAGCCAAACTATTGCTAGCTGGGCCACCTTAAGGCAAACCCTTTGTTTGTTTTCTAAGAACCATTAAAATTAATGTAGTTTTCTTTTAAGACTAAATCTATGGGAGTTCTAATTTTCTTGTAAATTATTATTGAGGTTATAATGACTATGATTTTCTAAAATTATCTTGATCATATCATTGATCTCAATGGAATTGAAAAAATCTTCAAAATCATAACTATAAACTGAATAAATATTTTTATTTTTAAAAAAAATCTACTATTTTTAATTATAGCTTTATTACATTGCTTATTGATGAAGTTTTGTATAATACTATGCAGCATTTTACCTGCAGTAATGATATATGTTTTAAAACCATTTGTTACCGTTCTAAATTTAACAGGATTTTTATGGAATTTAGGTGAAAAAATGCATATGGAAACTTAATCTTATGACACCAAATTTTCTATATACAGCAATAATTCGATTATGTATATATATATAACAATAATCGTAATATGTTATTCTTAACACAAAATGAATCAAATTCGCTTGCACGTGTATCCTTGCACGTGGAAAATGTTTTTTGGATTGGGTGCACAAAACTTCCACGTATGAAGAGATTTAGTCTTTTCACTTTTTAAGTTCTCAACTGTCCCTTTTATTAGCCTCCTAAATGTCAATCCATCCCACTTAAATAATTAAGGAGAATTTTTTTTATCAATTGTTTGGGCAACCATCCAAAAATGGAATAAAAAGTGTTTTTTTTCTGTGAGGCGAGCGGGTGAGACTCAAAAAACGAACAACAATTTCTCGCCCGTTTCCTCTTTCGGCGGAAGTTGGCGAAAATTGCAACAACGTTTGAAACCAGACACTCGTTTTCGCTGTTAATTCTCACCTTCATCGTCACGTGATAGATGAGAGTGTGTGTCGATAGAGATGTTTAATGGAGCTCCCTCGAACATATCATTGGCCAGTCGCCAACTTCGAATTTTAAAAAAAAAATTGATCCGCCCTGTCCGCTGCATTTCACAAAGAACAGACCGTTTATTCTTATCTTCATCAGGCATTTCATTAGCGTACATGTACTCGGAGATGACAGTATATGGACCCCAGTATTAATATTCATTGTTGAGTCCAGAGCGCCCTCTACCATTTCATTCAAAATTCATAAGAATCGTGCTGATGTGTGTGTGATGTTCGGTGGAAAGGGAAAAAATAGCGTGAATTTCGGAGGCTGAATACACATTTGCTTATTTCCCTGGTGTGGTGTTTCGAAAACATCGAGGGGAAGTAAATGATAATGGTCAAAAAGAAAACAATACAGGTGAAATCGCTCACGTACCTACATCAAATTCGTGTGCGTCTGATGTAACTGCATATTGCATCAAGTGATCGCACGAATTAGTCTTGTTGCTAGATGAATGTAATATTCCACATTCGAAGTCGTTGAAATTAATATTTTACTCGTCCAGGAAAATGTTCGGGAAAAAATTAAGGCTTAATGGAATTTTGTATTGTTTTGAATTCGTTATTGTACCCGGGTACCTTTGTGTGAAATGGAAGGGCAGTCTACATCAGCGCAGTGAACCTTTTTTTCTTCTTTTAAATAAACTCTTCGAAAGTCAAAATTTGAGCAATAAAAACATGCACTTTGCAATACAAGAATCATTTAATTTAGAATTTCAATTTTTTAAGATTTCTTTAAAATGTTCTTTTTGTTTAATTGCCACTCCTGGATCTTTTTCACTTATGATTTTTTTTTAAAAAATAGTTCTCTGTTTTGTTTTTTGAAAGACAGAAAATATCTTTTTCCCCAAAACATGAAATGGGGAGGGGATCTTCCTTTAATTAATCGTAGGGGGAAAAAAACCTTTGTAAGAAAGGCGTAGCAATGCTTCTGTTAATAGTTCGAACAAAATATTGTAATTGGAATGTTAAGTTCATAAAAGTAGAAATATGGAATAAACGTATGGAATACAATTTCAACCGTACACAGAATGCTTGCAAATGAATTCCGTTGATAAGATATACCGAAAATTCGAGAATCTCTTATCTTCTGTGTTTTATCTATTTTAGTGGTCATTATAATTATTCGTTGTCAGAATTTTTATTTATAGGTGTATATCAGATATAAGCTAAAACGGTTAATTTGAAGTCGAGTTAGTTGTCTCTCTTACAAGTTTTTCCTCTTTCCCCCTTTTTAAAATTTTATGGGGACTCAATCCGGTTTTCTGACTCATCTAACTTACATCGAATTTTGTTTTGAAGAAGATCGTGAGATATCAATTACGTCAGGTAAAAAAATCGTGCATATTTTGGTTGGCCATTTAATATTTTCATAATGCTGGCTGGTTTTTTTTTTTTTATATAACCACGAGTTAACTTTTTTCTCCTTTAATTAAATTTGAACCAATTTTGTTGCCCAAATATTATTTTCATGTTCTTACCAACGCTGATTTTTTTCTCCAGTATTTTTTTCCAAGACAAAATTCTGTTATCATAAATAGATATTGAATCTACTTGATAGTGAAGTCTTTGCCCTACAGGCTGTTTATATTCCACTGATTCGTTCCAACTATCTAAGACGTGCATTTATTTCTTTGTAGAATTTATATATATATACATAGATGTATATGTATAATATTTGCTTGATTATTTTCTCTTGGAAATTTGATTTAATTCATTAAAAATGTTGCAAAATGTATCGAAAAATGTTTTTAAAAGTTCTGTCTGAAAGCTCTTAGTTATTAGTACAGCAAAATTCCCTTGATTGCAAGAATGGATTGTGAATGCAAAATAGTTTTCTGCTCAAAATATTGTAAATACTTGGAAGCTGTACATTTCTTTTTGCTATGAATTATTTTTTATTCGATTTTATTCTCCTGTTTTTTTTTAAAATTTAGTTGATGAATTTCATGTATCAATTTTTTCTATGAATAATGATCTCTTGTTTAAACAACAGGATTTTCAAAGACCAGTACATCAGAATTGCAGTTCATATCACAATAGCATTAATTACCTTCACATAATTACATTCTATAGATTATTCGATTTTTCAGCTTGTTCTTAGGCCATTTGTTATGCAATTGTATCTCAAACATCGATTCAAAAATCGTTATGGAAAGGCACTTCCTAGAAAATTAACCTTTGCCATTTGATATTAGCTTTTGAAGAAATAGAAAGATACGGGTATTATTCTCCGAACTCAGCTGAAAGTAATCGAAATCAACTATAAAAACATCGCATGTTGCCTTTCATGCTTGCGTGCCTTGTTGTAGCGGTATACTTTTCCAATAATTGGAATGGTTCGTAATTTTTGCCCAAATGCTGTAACACATACTTCATACATTAGGTTTGATTATGGATTTATTTTTATGCTCAGTTTATTAAAAAAGGACCCTAGGTAGATACGTTTTATTTGTTAAAACATTAAGCAGCATTGCATCGATCAGAGGTAAAAAATCTGAAGCGAAAATAAGATCAGGAACAATGCTTTAGAGCAAACCTTTTCAAACCCTAGAACCCCAAAACTAGAAGGGTTTTCGTATAACCCTGTTCCACACACACACACTTAGAGTATATCTTTATATAATATTTAAAGTCAATCAACATCTTGTTGGTACTTTTTGTAAAGACAATTAAAAAAGTATTGCATCTATTATTAAAAATTTTAATCAAATGTACTCATTAGTAATATTAAGCTGTGATCCAAGTGTCACCCACCCATGCATTATGTTTAGTAACTGGGATATGTGCTTGATTTTTTCATACACTGTCGAAGTCTAGGTTTATTGAAAATAATTGCAATCTCATTACACATTCTGAACTTAATTTATTTCTGTACTTTGTTTTTGTAGCCACTTATGGTGAAAAATATTTTTCACTTATACACATTGTTCTGAATGGGGCATTAAAATGTTTAAAAGGAATACTATGTATTTTGCATGAATTTGCAGCATAATACTTAGGAGCTGTTCTAACTTGAATTTAGTTTTTAAAATCGAATCTGTTGATAGTTCCATAAGTTGTTCCCTCTCCTTTATTGTAACTGTTTTTTCAACAAATGTCAAAAGGTACATTTTCCAATGGAAAATTATTTAGTTTTGCAAGACATTGTACTAACGAGTATACAATTATCTCGTGGAATCCGGGAGAGTAAACAATAAGAAATTTAGAACCTAGTAGGTAATATATAAAAAAATAATACATTTTAATATTATTTTATTATATTGTAATAAAAGTTTTAAAAGTATTGGGAAAAAAGTTATTATGCTTTAAATAAAATTTTCAGTTTCTTAAAAAGAGATGAGTTTTAAATTTTAGCGGGTATACAAACTTCATAGAGAACGTGAATCCCTTTTGCATGCATTTATAATTTTCTTTTCGATTTTTTTATTGTGACTCGTGGGTTCCGTGGAACACAGTTTGAAGACCACTGCTTTAGAGCAGTAATTATCAAATCGTCTATTGCAAGTTTTCGAGGACATTATCGCTTCTGTCTTAGAGATGGATGCTCAAGAGTTCTCTATTTGTGTCATGGAGCATTTTGATTTTTAATAACAAAATGCTGCATCGAGTTGGCACTAATGGGTTTTAAACATGATTTATATGTAAAATCGTTTTCTTCAAGTTCTGTTAAAATATTTGGCCCCTTGAAAGAATCCTGAAAAAATACCCAATTCTGGCCCAGGTTTGTTTCAAGGTGGAAACAATTTTCGGATTTACATATGTGTGAAATTTCCTTTTCCTGTATGGAAATTTATTACATTTAAGTATATGCAGAACCAGACTCACTGATGGACAACTGTTTTCGAATGGCAGCCACTACTTTAATGCCCCAACATTAAAAAACTTGTTGATGACAAAAAAACGTCATCCTTCTCATTAAAGGTAATACTTGTAAGTCTAATTTTTTGTTAATTTTTACTAACTGAGTTTAAATATTTTGTTATGTACAATTTAATTTCAGTTTCTTTTTGTTGTTTTGAAATTGATTTACTTGAAATGTAAATAAACAAATGTAAGACTATTTATAAAAAAGTCGGTTGTTCTATGTTAGGTAGTATTGGATTTAAAAACGGCACTGTAGCTCAGAGGAGCTTCATAAGTTTGGCGACCACTGCTTTAGCCCTTTCAGGACCATGATGTGATCACTTCAGGAAACACAGTATCATATATGAGATTGCGTTTTCTTTGTTCGAAATTCTGTGATCACGTCTGTGTTATTTGAATTTGAAACGTATGGAATTTAGAATGACTATAAACTATACATTTCGGCCATTTTATTATAGTAATGAATAAATTTTTTAATGGAGTTAGGCTTAAAAGGAAAAATCAAATGTGAGAGCGTACTCCTAAAATAACTGTAAACATCTGACTCGAAATGTGTTCAAACAATTAGAATCGTCATCATGTTTTCGTGTTAAATTAAGGTCGAAGCCTAAAGAATCAGAATGGCTGAGAGCCGTTGAGTAAATCAAAAGAAGCCTGCTTTGTGTGGTTCCACGTCCTTTTTATTAGGCAAAGAGTGGTGCAGGCTTGCCATTTTTGTCTCCCTCCTGTTGTTATATTGTCTTCTTGTGGACGTGATGCGCTGTCTAATGGCGCAAGGAAGATCCATCTTCAAAAGAATTTTTTTTTCTCTTCTTTCCTCGAAGCAGCTGCAAGGTTGAAAACGAGGCCCGGCCCGTGTTTCCAAGACTACTTCTAAGGATTCGTGTGCCCATTTGTGAGGCTTCTCGGTCCGGTTTTATCGAATGTATTTGATTCCATTACTTCTTTTCTGGGCTCCGCCTCTTGGAGGAGGGAGGATGATGTCGCTGGGTGATTGTTTTCGCCGAGGAGGGGCGGAGAGAGGCTTCTAACCGAAAGGATGTTGTTGTGCATTCGTTTTCTAGAGGATTTCCAGCCAGAAAAGAAGACTAAAGTCGGAACAACTTTGATGTGTTTGCGTTACCTTGTTCTTATGCACAGCTTCTAACTAACTTTTTGTGCTTTCCCTTTTTTGAAGGGGGGGGGGATGGCTCATTTCGCAGGTGTGTCCTTGTTTAGAACTTCTTTTTTTGCGGTTTTTCTCTCTTTTTTTCTGCTCGCGACGTCTGAGCAAAAGAAAGTTCTTCCTAGGCGTAATTTTTTGTCGCATTTGGGAAGAGACAGATGAATTTTTAATGAAACAACAAAGAAGGGGGGAAAGCGTGGAATGATGAAAGCCTCTTAATATTATTTTCTATTTGGCTAAAATGGGAAAGAAATTATTATATTAACCGATTTTTTTAAAATAAATAGTATTTCAAACTAAGCAATTTGATTGTTTATAAGGTAAAAATATCATCATTAAAAACAAGTTACAAATATATAGGTCTACAGATGTATTAAGGAATGGTAAAACTATTCTTGTAGAGGCAAAATAGAAAAAATAATGAGCGGACCATCTTTCAAGTTAATAATATAAGTAAAAGGAGAGGAAGGGAATTGTTGCTTCTATTTCATAAAATTTTATTTATATTATGCAAAAGTCATTTTGAATCTTTTTTTTAAGGAGCCGAAAATTTTACACTTTTAATACAAAATAGATTATTTCAAAAAAATAATGGGAAATTTATCTCCGGCATCATTTTTTTATATTTAAACTTAGAAATCCTAATTGGTAAAAATGCTCCAGAATTTGATCTCCAATTCAAAAATTCCCTATCTAATTCAGCATACTCTCCGAATTCTCTTTGTAGCTCTTGGAGCTATTTTTTCTTTTAATACAAATTAAAACTACTTTGGAGTTAAAAAAAAAATTCCGCCATAAAAGCGAGAGATGGAATTAACAGCTGTATTCGGAATTGTGAAAAAGAACATCAAAATAAAATAGCGACTGAGGGAACAAAGCAACAGCCCAGAGAGGAAATCCTCCTGTTTTTCCTTCCACAATTGCTCGAATCCTAGTGTATTGTTCTGACCTCTGCAGACACCATTGACCACCATTGCTCCATTGACGTGAAGTGTGTGAGAAATGTTCGTTTGCCATTAGCATTGTTAGTGGAAAAGATCTTTTTCTTTTTGTCGAACATTTGTTTCTTTTCTCATTTTTTAACTGAGAGTGATTTTTTTTTAAATCGTTTTTCACGGAACATGGAATTAATAAAAATTGTACTGCTTTGTGTTTTGATTGGGCTAACGTAATGAATTTTCGATGAATAATATTTTTTTGAATTTAATTTGCAACATTAGTTAGGAATACATACCAGAACCTCAATTTTCTTTCTTTTAAAAATATATAAATAGTAGTAACTATCTACATAGATGCAGAAATCACAACTTCAAATTTCGGAATAATAATATTTGGATTAATATTTCGGAATAATATAATATTTGTAAGTTAAAAGTTAAGGTATTTTTTGTAAGATATTGTAAAGATTATGGTATTGATATTAATGGTATGTGATTGCTGTTGTAATTTTTGATCATGCTTATAATTAAATTGAAAACTAATTCTTTTCTTTAGTTTAACGATAGCTTTTTTTAAAAATTATTCATGAATAAATTTTGAAAAGAAAGAGTAATTCTTTTCTTTAGTTTAACGATAGCTTTTTTAAAAAATTATTCATGAATAAATTTTGAAAAGAAAGAGGTACAATCAATGTATGCAATATTTTTGTATATTTAAACAAAAAAAAGAGTACTTTATTATAATCTTTTATTTCCTCATTTTTATACTTGTACTCAGTTATTTGCAAAATATTCATATCCATATATTAAAATTAAAAAAAAGAAAGAAATTCGGAATCCCTTAAAATTAAATTGCTATATATTTTTTTTTTTAAATTAGAATTTCTTTTTCATTAAAAAGCTTTAAAAAATTTTTTTTTAAAAACTTGATTGTGTTATCAACTTGTTTTTTTAAAAAGTTTTCCATTTAGTTTTCAGGACGAAATGAATTTGAGATAAATAATTTTAATAATTCAGATTTTGTTTTTAGAAACCTTTATACATTTGAGAAAGAAATTGGACAGTTTTATTGTTTCAATTAAGGCTGTCTTCGGTTGATGTTAAGGAATAGGCCCGAATTTGGGATATTTTTTCAGATATAAAAGAAATGAAAAATTAATATTACATTTTAGCTTCGCTATCCCTTAGAGAGTAACATATTTTTATCATATTTCACATTTTTAACCGAAATGAGCCATTTTTTTCTGGCATTCAATGTGTTTCCCCTTTTCTTTTTCCTATACAGTAATCTTAAATGAGCTATCTTTTCATTTGTTAAAATGGAAAAAAGATATTCACGGTATATTTCGAAATTTTAAAAAGGCTGTATTGTTAACAAGTATGAGTTATAACATTGAAAATTCTAGAATTTTCATGAAAATTCTTTTTTCTTTCTGAAAATGTGTTCCGCGTTTAGTTGTACTTTTGCCAAAGACAGCCTTAACATACCCAAACTCACTTTTTAGATATTTTTTTTTGAAAATCATTTTTTTTACTGTTTGTTTAATGAATAAGTGGGCTTACATTTATTATTTTCCAAGATAATCAAACATTTTGAAAAGCTGGAATGTTCGCAGGCGTTATAATTCGGATAAATGCTGTTTCTTAAACTGTATCGTCTAAACCAAGGGTCGGCAACTTTTGCCACTGTGGCGTGACAATTCAATCTACACTTCTTAACATAAAAATAAACAGCATAAAATGTAACTATCTCTTCAACAAAAATAAAAATAATTAAATTGCATTTATATTATGTACTTTTAAACATGTATTAAAATAAGAAACAGACGACGTAAAATATAAATATGTTCTTTAGAGTGAAGTAAAAAAAAATTAAAATTTGAATGCGGATGTAGTGCTCTACTTCACATCTCAAGATCATGACACGAACATTCAGTTGTTAACAACTTTTTTGCGGACTCGAAATATTTTTCATATGATAAAAGATTTGATCATTTAGGTAAGTAGAACCAAAAGTGAAAGCAGAGTATATGCAATTTTCTTTCTTCAAACAATTAAATCTTTTCAGCAATGACATTCAGATAATTTACAAAATAACAAAAGTGAAAGCAGAGTATATGCAAATTTCTTTCTTCAAACAATTAAATCTTTTCAGCAATGATATTCAAATAATTTACAAAATAACAATTGATTTATCTATAGAGTTATTTTGAGATTTTTTTTTGATTCCGTAAATGTCCAATTCTGAAGATGTTTGTCAAAAAAGGTCCAGTACAAATTTATCAACTTCCATCCACTCGAAAATCGACAAATTTGTAAAGTAGTGTAGAGTGTGGCACGCGTGCCGTAGGTTGCCGAGCCCTGGTCTAAACACTTCTTTTTTAGTGTGCAGGGGACTGTTCTTTTGCTTAATACATCAATGTTGTATTATTTATCAATGTTGTTTTTATTACGACAGTAATAAAAACCGAAAAAAGTTTTAATGAGAACATAAAATTTAATTCGGCTTTTCGTTGGAGGAAAAATAGAATTTGAATTGTCGTCTCGTAATTTTATTAGATCTACTTTTATCACTAGATAAAGGAAATGACGCAATTAATATTTCTCATATGTATGAATTGCTTATTTCCACTTAATGAGTTTTAGTGACATCATATGAGTGCATTACAAATATCATTCGTTGTCTTCATATCATTCGTTCATGTCTTTAAAATCCGTCACCATTTGTTACCGAGATTATGTTTCCACAAATAGGACACTGACTGATTTTCTGAATATTTCAAACAACTTTAATCGCGTTGTCGTAGTTTTTTTTTATTTAACTAAGTAATAAGAATTTTCAGTTTTTGTTTTACTTAGATAACAAAGTACTTTTTAGCTGGATTTTAAAAAAAAGTTTGATTATTGTTTTAAAAGATTTTTCTGAAGATCCCTGCTTGTTAAGAGTTTTCCTCTGAAAATCATCTTCAGTATTTCATTCAGAATGTAAAACCATAAATTTGTAACCTACCAGTAAAAATGAAGAAGCTTTAGAGTAGTTGTTAAATATGTTTCTCGAGTGCCACAGCTCTTCACCGTTTTCTAAACTTTTTTTAATTTTCTTTCTGTCTCATAAAATATCAAAAAGTATATAGTAATTACTTCTGAGTCCACAACATTGTAGACCACATCCCATCCCCCCCCCTCTTTCCTTCCAGTGCTTAACCCTTATAAAAATCCCCTTTTTTTCCCCCGCGCTTACCTCTTGGAAAGACAAATTCATTTTCTTTCATCCCAGAGAAAACTTTTTCTGGGATTTCATGCAGTCATAAGTGAGGGAGTATAAATCTTCGTTTAAATTTAGTGCTGAGATATCCCTGAAAAGTACAAGTGCGCGACTCTGCCATTTTTTATTACTCTTTTCCGTCTTTCTCCAACCTTCTTCTTCGGGGCACTGGAATGAAGTAAAAGTTATAATAATAAATACATAAATGAAAAAAACAAAAATGAGACACAGTTTCTTAATGCCACTTTGGCACCCGGCCACTTCTTTTTCGAATAATGTGTAATTTTCTGTTTCTCGCCCCCACCCCTTCTAGCTGAGTGGTAGAGGTTTCATTTTAATAAGAGTGTCATGGCGTCGTCTTGAACCTTCTCTGTGTGTCCTTTTTATTTTGCTTGGACTCTTCAATAAATATGATTACAATCGCTACCTGGGGTGGATTCCCCAAACGAGTACTTATTTGTCCCTTTCTTTTCAAAAGGAACAAAATGATACTGTGATACTTGTAACCACAATGCAGAAAAGATGATTCACAATAAATTCAATACTTAACTGGGGTTTTTTTCCTGTGCATCAGCGATGTATTCTAGTTTTGCAATTCCAATAGTATTTGGAATTTAACCTTGGTGGTTTGGGTTAGATCATTATTTGTCGTTGGAGTATCTGCCCATCATTTTTATAATCTTTGCTAATTATTCTGTTGAAGACATTTGAATTCATTTTTCAATGCACTTTCTATCGGAAACTTTTTTTATTTCATTTTCTGAACTAAGATTTGAACTCCCTTTTCAAAAGATTTATTGTTTTTTCTTATTGACAATTACTCACGTGCACATGTGGGTTTGTCTCAAGGTAGGGGTCTACAATCTGCGGCCCGCGGGCCACGAGTAGCCTGTTGAAGGCATTTTGGTGTCCCCACATTTGAACTTGAGGCAATTTCAAGAGGAATTCGCCTTGCCAGCTTATTGTCGTAATAAATTTTTTCCTCTTCTCTGTTATTGATACTAAAAACACTTCTATTTATATGTTTGATATCTATTTGAGAAAGAATATTCTAAAAATGACGGTTGTTTCGAAAATTTCACTGTATAATAAATATATTAAAAAACTTTCATTTAACTTTATTGAAACCAACATATGCATACAAATCTGTAACAGCGTCTTTTCACTTAGAATCTTGTAAGACAACTCTTCTTTTTTATATAAATTTTCTGATTCCACTATTTTAAGGCAGACATGTGACCCGCGGATCTTTGTGAATTTTTTGATGCTGCCCTCGGGCGTAAAACCCCTATCTTAAAGCATGGGCCAACTGGGCTCGATTGGAACCTCGTCTCCTTCTCGACTCAGCCTCAGTATTCGAATAACCTTAATAGTCATATTCCTGGACATATTCTCCACAAAAAAAAAACTGGGAATTTCAAAGTGTATGCTTACTGCCAATTATGTGTTGAGCATCACCCACGTCTTGGTGTAAGTCTGCCCCCATACACCATCATTATTTATTTAGTCGAAAGGTTGCAGTCGGTCGAGCCGGTTTATACCTAGATTTTTGCTCCTTTATTGCACATTTGATACAGGTTACTGTTTTTACGGGTGTTTGGCAATGTATGCAACATATTGACTATTTGTAAGGGTCACACTTACATGTCTCTGTACTCTTGACATACGTTATGAAAAATTTAACATGTAATATAAAGCTGTTTACATATTTTTATTTAATGTGTTTAGAAGATTCGAGAAAAGGCTGGTATAAATTGCTGAGATATCATCTTTCCAAAAACAAAACAAATATTTAATTGTTTATTGTCATGGGCGCTGTTTGCAGTTTATTATGTTTACAGTTTTTTATGGTATGAATACATCAAACTGTATAAAAATTGCAATTTTAGAAATAAAATACTCATTGTTAGTTCTCTATATTTTTACTTCTTGCTTAGATTATAAGTTTCTGGGGGGAAGAGGAAGCGGAAATATGTGTGATGTGAAAAATATTCATATACTTACAGATTTAAACCTAATAAACTTCAAAAGCGAATCTTTCCAGCTTTTAACGGATTATAAAATCTGACACATTCGACATTTATGATACTGTCTGCTCTAAATATTTCTGTGTTAGTATACAAAGATGAAACAAAAATCTTCCCTATTGTTTCGTGATTTAGTACTGTAAGTTTCTTAAAATAAGGTCTAGCCGGAACGTAATTTCTTAACAGAGTTTTTCAGGATGCTTGTAATATTTATAAAAATAATCGCCAGTTATGGTTATCTGGCAGACGAACGAATATAATTACTAACACATTTCCGTTATAAACCCCACCAGGACAAATATAATTATAAAAGTAACAGTATTGAATATGAATAATATATTGACATAAATATTTGAAATAGTTGGTCGGATAAGATATATTTAAATTGTTTTTGTGAAACTAAGGTATTTTACTATAAAAAAATTCCTTTGTGCTTCGTTTATAAGTAAAATTTAAACAAGACCTGTCTTATGTGGGGGGAAAAAACTTGCATCAGTATTCAAGTTGTTCGAATGGTTACAGGTATAATTTTACATTGAAAAATGTATTGCATTTTTTATGCATGTATGAATGTATTGTTTGTTGTTTTATGTGAATTATAAGTTTCCTAATTTTGGTCTTATTTTCTTTTTAGGTAAGTCCCAATCTATGTAGACGTTGATGCATTCTTTCGACTTTTTTTTTGACATGATGTTCCCAAACTGATTTATTTGTTACTTCAGGTAGGGGAGAAACCTTTTTTTAAAAACATTTTACTATATATTTTCCCTAAAAAAATAAAAATTTTACTGAATTAAATGACAGTTCTAAAGCTTATGTGTGTTAGCTGTCATTTTCACCAGCAGTTTATTAAAAATGTTTGTGAAATCATTTTAAACTATACGTAAATTAATAGTAGAAATTTTAGAATCATGGTAGTGATTGTAAAAACTTGCAATGGGAAATTCTATCTTGCATTAATATGATTAACAACTTTATAGATTTAAAAATAAATTAATTCTTCATTTTTTTTCGAGTCAGTATGAATATTTCCAGTTATGTTTTTATCAAATTACTTTTAAAAATTCGTTATTTTCAATTATTTTTGTTGTGAAAACATGGTTTACAAAAAAAAGTCAAAGTATATCTGGATTTATTTTTCGTTTTTGTAAAAATTATATTTGTGCTAAAGAGATTTTTATTTAATGATACAAATGTCGATTATTTAAAAAATTAAAATGATAAATTAATGGCGAATTGAAACAATCAAGAAATATAAATAATGTTCAATGACAGAATATATATATATATATATACTAGCTGACCCGGCACAAACGTTGTTTTGCCATATAAATTATTTCTAGTGAATATTTTGGTAGACAAATAAAAAATAACTAACTCAGTGTAAGTGTGTGGGGATGTGGTATAAGACTGAAAGAGGAATGGAGCGCTGTGAACGATTACGGCCTTTAAAAGTAACAAAACACCAAACATTCATTTTTTGAATTCTTTGTACTTTTATTATTTTAACTAATCAATTTCAAATTACCTCTCTATCACAAATTATGACAATTAAAAAATAACATTATCAGCCTCTTTGTGCAATGGAGTGTACGATATTTTTAGTGAGTCCATCTTTAGCCAGCACAAATAAACTGGAGGGTTTAGCCCCGCGAGAACATGCCACGTATAATGGTCCGTGTGAAAAACACGGTGTGCCCAAATCTAAGCCATAAACAGACATCGTTTGGCCGTGAAACTTATTGATTGTCTTTACGAATGCCAATCTAATTGGAAATTGAATCCGTTTGAATTCAATTGACACATATGTGGGAATAATAGGAATTCGTGGTAGTAATACATCTTCTTCTCGGAACTTGTCATTCAAAATGCTAGCTTCGACAACGTTTTCAATCAAATTTTTAATGACTAATCGCGTGCCATTGCAAAGACATGGTGGGTTCAAATTACCAAGCAAAATAACCGGAGTTGTAAATGGTACGGTGGCATGCCTGGCAAATCCAATGAGCTCAAAAACTCTGCTACATAATTTACAGCTTCGTTGGTATTGCAAACTGCATCGATAGATTTGTATGAAATCAAGCCCCCTGGCAACAACTGTTTATCTTGAAATTCAAATCGTTGACATCCACATTTTCTGCTGCCAAAATTGCACTTTTTGCCAGCCACATGATTTAAGTATTGTATGTGTGTATCGGGAAATATCTTGCCAATTTGTGAGTTAATGATTGTGTAGAAATTAGTCGGTAATTTTATGCATCCAGTATTTTCATGTACAGCTACTTTTCCATCGCCAATATCTAACAGTTGTTTTGAGAATGTTTCAGTGGATGGATCTTGAAGCACTTGAACGCGCATATTTACTTTCAGCTGTACTTTTTCAACATTATGCCACAGTGGCGATGATTTCAAGCAAGCATTGATCTCATCGTACGTTGAACGTGGAATAACGGGAAGTGTTTGTCTGAAATCACTTGAAAGGAGTAACAGAGTGCCGCCAAATAGTTTGTTGTTTCTTATGTCTTTCAATGTCTTCATAAAAATCGGTGTAGCCGTTTCATCTATCTCGTGTCATTTATTAGAAATAATGATAACAAAGTAAAAGCGATTAAGTTTTTCACAAATATTTTTCATGTTTTTGTTTTATAAACCGTGCAATACATGAATTTTTGAATTAAAAATATGGGGGGGGGGGACTTTTCACTCGCCAAATTTGGTGATTTTTGATTGTTATAGACGCCCATTTTGATATTGTAACCTATGAGCAGAGTGATTTGGTGGGGGAACAGAGAAAAGTCACACATCTGGGGCAAAACCAATTTTCGACGCCAAGCGAAACAACAGACAGGGGTTTTAAGGTTTTTGATTGATATCTTCTCAACTAATTGGCAATATCGGAATGAAAAATAGTTTACGTCCGATTCTGAGACCTACTGAATGAATATACGCACAAAATTTCATAAGAATCGGTCTAGTCGTTTCGGAGAAGTTTGGTTACAAACATTGTGACACAGGAGAATTTTATATATATATATATATATTGTGAATTAATGTTTCACAAAATTATTTTATAGTAAATTGTTAACTCTTTTTTGAAAGAAAAATTCAGAGTTATTTATAGAATTATAAAATAAATTTCCTTCTACTTTTTACAATAGCAACTTTACGTCATTTCTCGCGGCATGTTCTAATTTTGAATATAAATCCATCACACATTGTCGATTACATCCTACATAATGAATTGTTCAAACTTTTCATCTGAGATCCTACAATAAACAATGATGTAATTCGATTCTATCCTTTTGTTGTTTAATGGTTTTGGCAACAGTTGTTTTTGCTTTTGTCTGTCATCTTATTGGATATGGCAACCCGCCGTTCAGCATCCATTAACGGTGATTCTTCTTTTCCTTTTGAATCCATATTTTTTCTTCTTCTGACGAATGTAGTAAGGAACTGAAGCACACACACCTAAGTAGGGAAAAAACCGCTATTTTGAGTACATTTTCTCATGAAAGTCTTGGCTTTAAAATTTCGAGGATGAAAAGATACGAAGTATAATTTCTTTATTACACGACTAAAATTCTTTGAAAAATATAAAAAATTATAATTTTTTTTAATACAAAAATCGTTTGCTACGTATAAAACTATAATTAATTATTTAAATTGTTCTTTTTAGAAATGGTCTCTTTAAGAGAATTATTCTAAGCAAACTTTCAAATCTTCACTGTATTTTTGTTTTCTATTATTAAATTGTAATTTTATTTATTTGTTGAAAAAGTAAACTTTATACGTTTGGATTCTAAAATCATATGCATTTGGTTAGTAAGGATATTTTTTTTTATATTAACATAATTTTATTTCTTAAATTCATTAATAACTTTATGTTATGAGGATTGCTAGATTTTTAATTGAACACTTTACAGTCAGTGAAAGAGACTGTATTAAGAGGATGGTGGACCTTCACAATGCCAAATTTTGGTCAAAATTGCAAGTTTGATTTTTTATACTAATAATATTTCTTATATTTCATAGAACAGTTCTGTCAAAGAATTTCGTCATTCTGATTAATAACTACAGAATTATTATTTTTATTTTAATCAAGTAAAAGTTTAGAAGGCACTTTTCTTGGTTCGTAAATTTTCCATTTCCACTGTTACGTAAAATGCTCCTCGTGTTTCAAATTATATCATATCTCTTTGAAATTTTCACAACTTATGAAAGATGATATAATTCACAAATTTGTGCATTAGTTTTCTAAAATATTTAACGGATCATATTTTGTGTGTTTTTTAATATCTTAATGTGTGATAATTTGTAAAATATTTCATATAGTAAAAAATTTTTTCTTTTTTTCATCAAATTTTACTCTGAACTTAAAATCAATGCACAGATATATTTTGTTGTAGCTCATCTTTACAAATGAAACAAAAATTATGTACATATCTTAAAAACTAATGCGCAAGTAGCATTTTTAAAAAAGCTTTAAAATATTTAATTTTTTTAAAAAAAATAAGTTTATAATATTTTTTTTTAAATATATTTTAATTGTGAAGTATAATAATCATTTACTACATTGATTCCATTTTCATCTAATTAAGCTAACAATTTAAGAAATTGGTTTTAATGGTCCACCGTCCCCTTAAGAGACCGTAACTTTTTTAATTAGAAAGAAAAAAACTGTGTCGATTTTAACAATTCGGAATATTTAATGATACGTTGAAGAGCAAATGTAATATTTTATTATTATTTTATATCTTTCAGATCGTAATAAATATTTCTTTATGGAAAAAAAATTGTTGCAATAATGATGAAACATAGTGAAAATAGGTAATTTAATTTTTATAAATAATGCTAAAATTTCAGAAAAATGATTTAAAAAATGTAACTTTTGTAAATATTACCATATTAGCTAATTTTTAAAAAAATCTTCTATTGTTGTCCAACTTGTGAAATACTGTTCGTCTTGTTGATGGAAAGTTAAAATTGGAACACGTTTTTTTCTGTTAGTTTGTAACTTGTAACCTGCTGCAGCGTGCTACATAGTAACCTACTGAGAACTAGATTGGAAATGAATTTCTCTCTGAAAACTACCAAAACCAGTTACGAAGGACATTCGAATTTAGGTCGGGACGATATTCGGTTAAAGGGAAAATAAATATATAATCGTATATACCTAACGCGAAACATATTTCAACCCTTTTTTTTACTGTGGCTATCAGCAAGATTCAAAACTGGTTTCCAAAACTGGAATTGCGTGTGCACATTTGAAACCCGTCGTAAGAAAAATGACCACTGCCTAGTTTAAAGCGCCTTTCTGGAAGTACAACTAATGATTCCAAAAAAGAAATTTCTTCGCTTTTTCAAATTTGGATGACACATAGCTAAAAATATCTCTCAGGAATAGAACCGAACGTGATCAGAAGTTTAAACGTGTGTGCTCGTGTTGCCACATGATGTTTTCCTAAAAATAATAATTAAAGCGTAGGTTTTTATTTTAGGTCAGTTTCCTCCGATTCGTTCTGATGCAAGAAACTATAGTTTTATACGCGCAGGAAATGGATCCTAATTACGCAGCTATTGTATTTCTTCGTCTTTTTTCGATTGGGATCGAGCGTTACGGTTATTTTTTGGATTAATTAAATAATATTTAACTCGGTCAAGTAAAAGTAATCTTTTTTTTCCTTCTGGGGAAAAAAAGGTTTGGCTAGGTTGAAATGAGGCCATTTTTGTGTCAAATTACCGTAAAGGGTCATTTAAGTACATGTTTATTTTATTTAATGTTTGTTAGGAGAGTGTTAATTTTCTGCAATGGTGTAATCAGTGTGTTTTTAAAAGTGGAGAAATTGCTAAATAAAGTATGTGTCATGAATTTACAGTTGATAAAATATTAGTAGTTTCGACAAATTAGAGCCTAACTGCTTGACTGTAAATTTCTGTTATAATAATTTTGATACTTGAATTGAAAAATATATGTTCAACTGGCAACACACAAGGCAACGCATAAATAAGCTGCTTTTTAAAAAGATAACTTTTTAAAAAACCATTAAAAAAACACTAATCGAAAGAAAATTATTATGAATGTTTTTAATTTAAATAGTTGGTTTTTTATAAAGGAATTGTGTTTATTAAATTTAATGTCAACTTTTTTTTTTGCTGAAATCCTCCGGTTTCATCGCACAACTTTGGCGAGGAATTTGATTTATTATTTCCAAATACAACACATTTTATAGGAGGAAAATGTTTTTAAACTGTTCAAAAATTTCATGAAATAATTAATAAAAAAAAATAATTTGTTAAAACATAAATGACAATTATTTTTGCTCAAGTCAGTAGTTACATCAAAATTCAGATTTGGAGTAACGCGAGCATTTCTGAGAGCTGTGTGACATCATTTCAATTTCGTTCCCATTAATCATAGAACCAGTATTATATATCGAGTAATGTGTCACAGTTTTAGGAAGAAACTAGCAGGTGGTTTTTCATGTTCGAAATGATGCTTCAGCAGATCGTGCGCTGTGTGCGACATTTGTTGCGTTATGATTTCGATATAGGTGTAGATGCGGAATAAAGTTAAAATGTCTGGGGAAATATTTCTCAGAAAAATCTAGTAAAATTTCTTTGAAATATGCAGGTGTCGAGGAGCAGAAAGTAATTATTTATACTGTTATCTCTTATGAATAAAAATTCAGAAATAGAACAAATGAACAATTTTTGCGATGTATCTCCTAAGAAATTTCTGTTGATGAAATCGGTTCATCATCTTTTTTCCTTTGAACGAATAATTATGATTCCTATTGGAAGTACAATGCATGGATTGTCTATTATTCTCGCACTCAGAAGCCACACGAGAGCTATTGGCGACTTCCTCGTCGTTTTAAAATTCGGTCGAGTGAGGAGGAAGACATTTGAATAGGCACTCCACTCCAAGGATGTTTTAAGCCTTCTTGAGGTTAAGAGTCCCTACACAAATGAATCCCTACCTATGAGTTAGAAGGAAAACTAGCCATAGTCAGAACAACCCAATTTATTTACTATTCTCAACAACAAGACAAATTCAACGACCCAAACTAAGAAATGCACCAATTGATAAATATGGGGAAAATCGCAAAGTAGACGAGGTAATGGGAGACTTAGTAATAAATTGGATCACTTACACTTAGCACGTTCAGGCAATACACCTTCTTATATTTGAAGATAATTTCTAAAGTAATCCAATCCAAGCCAACCGAATCCAATTTAACAACTAATTGACCCAATCGTCAATCTTAATATTAATCAAATAATTTACAAAGTGCCTTTGTCTAGCTTTACTTTATCTTACATTAATTTTCACGCTATCCTTTAGCTCTTCTCTCTCTCTCTTACTGGAAGCCGAAAGCTAATACTGACATAATTTGCATAGACCGTGTCTTCTTCAGGATCAAGTTTCCAATTAAATACTATTGGAAGAAAGTTATTCCCCATGAAGAAAAACGCGGCCCATTACAACCTGAAACAAATAAATGTGCATGACTTACAATCAAACAGGCAATTAATCATTTCTATCGACTGGTTCGATCTAGGCCCAGACAAAGATGACAGTCATTACATTATAATGCAAACTTACCTCTGTTGCCAGTTGACATATACTTTAAAATTCCCAGTTTTTTGGAGAATACAACCGGAATTAACATTTGACCGTTAAAATTATTTGAATCATGATTTTATGAAGGCTGGGTAGAGAAAGACACGAGGCCCCTATTGAGGCCGAGGCCCTGGGCCCATTCCTTAAGAACTCGATAAACTTAATACTCCACTCGATAAACTTAATATTCCACTATCGAGAAGGATTCTGACAAATAAAATGTGTACCAACTCGGTAGGTCTTTAGTGGTCCCTTTTAAAATACATTGTAAACGAGGCCAAGGGAATTCGTTTTATTTTACTTAAAAATTATTTTGTAAAGTTTACGAGAGCAAATAGCGAATCCATTTAATTCTCTATCCATAAACCTTTTTTAAATGACCTTATATTTTACATTGGGAGTTTACTTATCTAATTATTCTCGAAATTTCAATTTTGCTCTGAGTTTTTCTGTTTATTTTTATAGAATACGCTTAGTGAAACGGGTTAATTTCCTCCCCCCTAAAACTATCACGTGTTCTCCACTGAATTCAAAAGTGACAACAGACTGTTTCTTTTTTTGTTCTATTTGTGAAATTAAAATAAAATTTCAAATTTGATGATCGGATAATTATGTTCAAATATCAAAGTTCTTCAAAAAGTTTTTGTAAATTTTAAAAGATATACTCTTTTATTATGCGTGTACTTTAAAATCGAGTGCATTTTGTTACCTTGTGTGTTGTAATTGTTGATAAATTTGAACTTTCATGAAGGAAGTTTTTGTGAAAATCAAAAATTAACAACAGCTAAACGAGTGAACTGATTATCTGAAAACACGTGATTGCATTTATCACGTGACCTCTGACGTCACATGGATTAAAATACTGATTGGCTAGAAATTTGCGATTTCCGTGATTATGTTAACAATGAATTTTGCACGTGAATCACATAAATTTTGCCTATTGTGTCTTCAAATAATAAATATCATGAGTGTTCTCATTGTTTCTTTAAATGTTAAATTTCTCTCTCATCTGAGTATCTTTTTCCTTTAAAGGAATTTTTGGTGCTTCTTTCTGTTATAAATTTGGATTTTATTATACAGACTAGTTTTCGCCAAGTCTTTCATACTTCATTCAGAAAATTTATATGTATTGATTTCATTAGGCATGATGTACTTAACCATAGCATAACAGAATAAATAACATTATATTTAAATAAAAATGTGCCGGTCATTTAGCCATCTGATAATGTGAAGAAAAAAAAAAGAATCCCCCCCCCCCGTTCAATTTCTAAAAGGAAGCATCATTATTCTTCTCTGCTAATGTGCGGTGTCTGGCGTTTTGCAAGTAATTTATCCTTGACCATGTACACTGGCGAGCTGTCTGATTCATTACAAGGTCGATTTGTAATGTTGCCCCAAATATTTTCATCATAATGACAGTTGAGAATCCCCGAATCAGTTGTGATATTTAGTATCGTGATACTCAACATCGTGAAAGTTGAAGTCTTGCCGGAATTAGGAATAGGTTTCTACTTTCTATTTGTACATTTTTGATTTTCTCGCATCTTTTTAGTAAATCCGGTAAATTTATACTTTTTAAATATACTCGTACTCACTTTTCGAACAAACTTATTTTTAAAGTAGCACAAGGGTTATATATATATAACAACTTGTTTTGGCTTGTGGGCCCATATCGAGGGAGCGAAGACTGCGCTTTTTTAAAGTGATTGCATTCATTTATAAAAAAATCCTAAGTATAAGTTGAATAAAATAGTGTTAGTTTCATTCAATTAATTTATAGTGCGAATTTCATAGTATCTATTGCTGCACAAGTCATTTAATTTTAGAATAAGTTAAGTGAGACACAAATGTCCCTCTCTTTTGAAATCAAGAGTTAGATTGCTTGTTGAAATTCTCATCTCACAGCCAACGGGCATCTTTTTTTACTCTTCATGAAAGAAAACCTTCGCTCACAAATGAGCATATTTTCAGACGGGGCTGCGGTGGCAGCATCGTTACCAAGTTTAAATTTGGACGCTTTAAATTAATTTTTTTTAAATCGAGCTCTTGTGTCGGATACTAAATATTGCCGTCATTTAGTTTTTGCCTTGAGTACCAGAGCCAAATTGGATACTCAAGGGATCTTTTACATGCCACATAGTCACATGACGTGCGTGCTTACGTTTTTCGCATTCAGAAAATCTATCGACTCCAGCCGGAGTTGAAACTTAAGGTGGTATCACACGTGCAATTCACACGTATTTCCGTGCAATTTTTTTCACCCAACTTTTCGCCGAATCTGAGGAGGAAGGGTTACCGTAAACAAAACGACTTGCTCTGACGTCAGCCACTCTCTTTCTCCACATTGAAACATTACTCGCTGATTTTTCTGCTTCGAAAACGACCATCCAATATTATTTCTTTTATTTCGCTGGCGCTTTTGTTTCTGAGGTAAACAGAAATGGAGCATCATTCTGTTTAAAATATTATACGCCGTTAAAATATTGTACACCATTAAAATATTATACGCCGTATTTGATGCGAAGCTACCACCATTACCGCCATCTTGTTTATGATGTAGGGCGCTGAAGAACCCCATTGGCTGGAATTTCAAGCAACTTTCATTTAGAGCAACTTTCTCAGCTTACTGGCAAAAAGTTGTTCGGAAGCCATTGCTATGGCAACGGAGTAAGAATTGCTCGAATTGGACCAAAATTTGCACGAAACGTGTACGTGTGATAAGGCTTACGAAGCGGGCACGCTACCTCTGAGCCGACGCTCACAAATATACGTGGAATAAAAATTTCCTCATCCATGGAGATTTTTGAGCTGACAAGTATTTGTAAAAGGCAATGCTGTAGTATAAATATTTCCTTCACACTGTGATCTCATTGCAAGCTATATCTCCTCAGGTGCTCTTTCAGTATCATCGGTCATGGGATAACAGCAAATTCAATTTAGGCTCAATTTGTTTAAAATCCTCAGATCGTGTGACTTCATCATCCAAACTCTGCACATAGGGTCTCTTAGTGGAAACAACTTCAGTTATTTTCCTAGTGAATGAATGAAAGAATTCTGTTTTCCTCGTAAGGAAAAATACAAATCTTGGATCGTGGACGGGAAAGAAATCTCGATTTAAAGTAAATTTTTCTTACTTTTCTTGGCGGGCCACAAAAAAAGAAAAAAGGAAAGAAAAAAAAAACTCTTTGTGTGCTGGACCGCATATGTCCCGCGGGCCGCTATTTGACTACCTCTGCTTTAGCATGATCATTTTCCATTTTTTGAAAAAATTGTTCTTCATCTTTTTATGCATTATTGTTGCTTGTCAGAGAAAATTTAAGTCAGCATTGAGATGGTAAGGCAAACTTAGACAGCATTATTTGTACATAATTAGAACCTACCTATGCAGAAAAGATGCTGTATGGTATGGAGATTAGAAGAAAAATAATTTGAAAATTTAATACTGCAACAAAGGGGTTATATTTTCCAAAAATATGAAAAAAAGACGTTAATTTTGTTAAGCTGATTTTAGACTCAAAATAAAATTATTTTTCTACAATATAAATAACCAAAAAAAAAAAAAAAAAAAAAAAACGATGTGAGTGCTAAGTATGCATTGTACAATGCACATTTAACATTTCATAACTCCCACCTCTATTTGACGCATCGTGGAATCGTCTGATCCAAGCTTTATTTCCTTCCGTTTTATCGTGCTGTGCAACTTCGACAGTATATATTGGGGGATTTTTTAAAAATTCAATACTAAAGAAACTGTTAAATGAATCTGACGTTTTTTTCTTGTAACTCTTTTGTTACTATCTTCTCATCGCTGTAACTGTGTTCTAGAATGCCTATTTTTCTTCAACAAAAATTACTTGACTTTTTAGCATAAAAAAAGGCTAAAATACCTAAACTTCATTCCATTTTTGGTAGTACTCAACATAAGAATTAATTTTTTGTTTTACTTTTTCTTTATGTATGTATCAGGAAATATCTTTTCCGCATAGATGTTACGTTTGGAAATTCTGAAAATATTTTTTCCATCTTTCATACTATACATATTTTTCCTTTTCCACCATAAATTCTGTGCGAAAATTGAACATGGTACCTATTGAATTCAAAATAAAAATTAATTTATTAGTTAAAATTATGAATGTTATTTATAAATAAGCTGTATTTATGCATTGGTTACATTATAATGTGATACCGAAAAAAAATTTTGTTTGAAAAAGGGTTTTTTCGTTAATACTTTTAGGAAAAGTGAGTCTTTATTCATTTCATTTTTTGTTTTCGTGAAAATAAAATAGCATTGTTTTTCAGAACATTTAAACTTTTGTGTTAAGTGAATTATTTATATCCAAATTGCGGGACTTGAGAGATATTTACTTGTGCTAAACATCCACATCAAGTTCTGTAACTGCATTTTGCAGTCGAATGTAGCTTTCAGGTGTTTATTATATTGGAAAATTCACACTTATCCACTTGCGGAATGAGCCTCCGTGATTCGAAATGAACGAAACCGTAGTTTCTGCGTGACATATTTTTGTCTCATGGCGGCCATTATGTGTGAGACATTCGGCATTCTGGCGGGAAAACTGTGAATGGAGTTGAATTGTTTGTTTCTTCTGAGATGTGTGCAGATGTATTCCCCTGTCTAGGCCAGTGGGCAATTTATATTTAAATTCGCTTACCATCTTACTTTAGTAGGCCGTTGGAAAAGAGTTATGTTTTATTTATAAATAAATATACGCTGAGAGAGAGATTCTTGAAAGTGGATGGAAGGGGGATATGTGAAACTGGAATTTTGAGAAATTTTCTATGGCATGAACGTGAGTGTGACATCGTTATATTTATCGTCTGAGCCATGTGTTTCCCATAAAGTGGAGTTTAAATAACCATTTTTCGACGGTTTTGCTAACTTAGATGTATGACAATGGGGAGAGAATTGTGTTGCATGGTTTTAAGGTGTGGCGATTAATGGTAAAACAAAACCCGTTTTTTAGATCTTTTCTTGGTTGTTTTGATCTCAGGCGAAATTCGCGCTTTGGAAAAAAAAGTAAAGCACTTTCTCTCTTATTGAATTTCTTTGTGGAAACTTTTTGATGTGTAACATCTTTACTCTCGGTTGCTGGATATTTGTTGGAGTGATTTCGTGAAAAGGGGCGAAAATTCGTAACAGGAAGTCGGGGGAAGCGCGCGCTGTTTAATTTGACCAATTCAGCGCCTTGGGTGTGTCTCTTCGCTAGCCTCGTCTGAGGGTCCAACTGTAGTAGCAATTAAGACGCCCGCCTACCGCACACACCAGCAAGTCTTATTAGACTTCATCCAGAATAAACTTGTGATTATTACGCTCAAATGTCTAAGTCTCAGGACTCGTTGTGTTTGAAATCTCAGGATATATTTATATATGTGTAAACTATATATTTAAAAAAAAATAATTATATTTCCTGGTAAGCGTCTGACAAAGCTCATCATTCTTTAAAAAAATAGGAGTAAGTAATATGGAATTATTTGAATAAATATTTAAGTGTTTATCATTTCATACTTTGAGGTTAATTCCTGTCGCTGTTAATAAAATATTTTTAATTATGATTAAAAAAGATTTCTCGATTAAAAAAAAACTAATTAAGTAAACGGGTATTTTTGATTTTCTCTAATATTTCTAATTTTTAAGCATGCGCTTCAGGCAATGGCAACTTTCATTCCTTCCCCCTGCGGGAAGGACACAACAACAACAACAAGCATGCGCTTGACAGTGTTTCTTCGCTACCCTCGTCTGAGGGTCCAACTGTAGTAGCAATTAAGACGCCCGCCTACCGCACATACCAGCAAGTCTTGTCATTTTGGTGGTCGCATACATTTCTCTGAATCAGTTTTAAAAAATTAAAGATTTCCTGCATTTTGTACCTTTACCGTATACCGAAGGTGGTTCCTGCTCTTTTTTTTTTTTTTTTTAAACTATCACTCGTTTCCCATGATTTTGTGAGTGGTGATTTTAACGTTAACTTCAGTTTGGCAGAAGCTGAGCCGCTCATAGCTTTTCTGAAAGATGAACTCAAGCACGAAATGAACACTAATCGAAATGTTTCGACAACTAACAGTGGTACTGTTATTGACGCCGTTTTTCAACGATCTTTAAATTCTTTGAAATTACAAGTATATGTGTCATACTTTAGTTTTCATAAATCTATTGTCTCCGCTCTTCCCCAAATTGAACAATAATAAATATTTTTGATAAAAAACTGCATTTCTCCTTGTGTTAATGAAATAAAATTTTCATTAAAGATATAATTATTCAATAGAAAATTATTTCCAGTCATAACCGATTCATTTCTTTCAGGATTAAAGTCACTATTGCGTATTTACCATGATAAAAAGTCAGATGTTGCACATCATATGCGACTACTGTAAGACTCGTTTTTTTTCTTTTTCTTTTTATGATTGCGTAGCATATTCTTGTCCCCTTTTAATTAAATCTGCAGATGCACCGGAATGGAATAACGTTCTTTAGTTTATCAGTATAAATTCAACTTTGATTTGGATTTTAAATTAGCGTCTTTATTCTGTTACAATGATTGGAGATGTTCAAAAAAATATTGGCATTTCCTTTTAATGTTCCTTTTTTTCGAACAATGCTTTAGTATAGAACAGATACAGACATTGCGGTTTTAAAAATATAGGATATATTCTGAGCTTTGAAATTGCGGAACATTATGCTTTGATATTTTGCAAAATATTTTTGAAACAGATCAGCAAGCAAAAGAATTGTTAGTTTGTGCACGATTTTGTGAATTCATTGTACTCTTTTTGCAAACAATATGATTAATAATTTTTTACCTTGAGTTCTTGTTTGATTTTAATGCATGTTAGGTTATACTTTTTTTCGAAAAGTGGTCTTAATTTTTGTGAAGTAATTCGAACTTTTTGTTTATTATAACGAGTTCTTCCCAAAGAAAGCTTTAATCTGAAGTATTTTACTACCTGATATTTCTCGATGATTTTATGTTAGAACCAAGTATATTTCTATTAATTATTCTGTTGTTGTTTTTTTTAAAGATTTTGGGAAAAGTTGTAATATTTGCTTAGTTTTGAGTGCCTGTTGTACTTTCCAATGCAATTACTAAGGTTTTCGAATATCATTTTGATTAAAACCGTTAGTTATTTATTTCAGAAAACAATATCAGAGCAAAAACATTTTTTTTGAAAATTTGGTTTTAATTGTGAGGGGGATAGGCCGTTAAGGAGAATAAATGAAATGAGTTTTGAAATTTTTCATTGTTTGTTTTTTTCCTTTAGTAAATAATATTATCCAAATAAACCTCGATTCTATCTTTCTACAATGGGCGAGTCTATCCCTAATTGCAAATTATTATCAAGGATACACACGGGACTACTTTCCATATGGGGCAGCTTCACCTCACTGAACGAGAAAAACAATGCATGTTGTTTTTCCTGGACAATCTATTAAAAATTCTGCAAAAAATGTATTAAAAGACGTATTAGTTAATTTTATGAAGTGCGAAATGGATTTAATCCAAATAAAAACTTAAAATATATTTGGTTATAGTTTTTAAAAATAATTTTTGTTCCTGTGCATCTAATATCCATCTCTGATGTTATTGATAGACGTTCCACGTGTGATATTGATATCAAAAACGGAAATTTTGTTTACTAACCCCACCAGACACAGATTAAAAAAACGTGTTTTCGTTATCTGTTGAAAGAAACTGTGTCATGTGTCCAAATTAAAGAAGTGTTTCCTGCAAAAGTTTCCGGTTTTTGAGGCGCACCAATTTAGAACTTGCAAAACTTGGTCTTGTTTTGAGTGGAAGTTAAAGCACCTCGGAATTATATTTTTGATAGCATTTTCTAAATCCAAAACCATCTGTGGAGTGCCGTGTTAGGGAGAAGAAAGTAGTCTCTTATATGATTCTAATAGATTATGAACTTAACGAATTACAGACGAATATTGCACCGATGGAATGAGTGGACTGTGTTGAAGTTTTTGAAATGCTTTTGTAACAAATTATTGTTTTTGCTATTTTAAACCATCCTTCAAACTTATGAGAAATTAAGACGCACTATTCATATCGAAGAAATTGATATTTTTAATCCACAAAATAATTTTTAAAAAAATTTTTAAGTACATTAATAATTTAGACCCGAAAACTATTTGATCCGTTAAATTTTTTAAAAATTATTTTGGAGTTATTTCTGTTTATATTTTTAATTATTCAGAACACATAATTTGATGATTATTTATAATAATTAAATTACCAAACCAGGACTGGCCATCTGGGAGGTGCGGTGGATGCTGTGAGAAGGATAACTGACTGAGGAAACCCTTGTAGGATCAAGAATTAAAATAATGTACTCTTATACATGAAAATATTCCTATTATTCTGTCAGTATGATGAAAAGTACACTTTATCGTAAACATTATTATTGTAGATCTCTGAATTTCGTCAATCTTCATACTAATTCTTGATGATACGATTTTTTTTTGTTATTTGAATCGGAGAATTCATGAGAATCCACACCTAAACTGGAAGGATTTATTGAGAGACGCAAACAACTGTAGTACAGCGGTATCCAAAGCTAAAAGTCTTATCTAATACAAGAACTGCCATTTATTTTGTGTTTTAAAAAGGTGGTTTTCAGTGTTACCCAAAATTAACACTATCAATAAAACTATTTCAAGCAGAGTCGATTGTTCTTGACTCGGCTTTAATTTAGCCAATAAAGCTAACCCCCCCCCCCCCCAAAAAAAAATCCAAAGTGTAAGAACAAAATTTAATACATTTTTAGTCGAAGCGAAAGTACGAACACGTTATTTGAATATTTCAGAACATTTCCCTGAAAAAGAAATTCGAAAAAGAATGAAAGTATGCAGAACGCTTAAATGCACTTGCTATATTAAGCATCCGAAGAAAAAAAATTGGAAATTGTTTCTAAAATAATTAATGTTTTACTTAAAATAAATCATGCATTAATAATATATGTTCGTGTTTGTAATTTTTGTTACTTTGCAAAAAACATTTCGGGCCCAAATGGTTTTTAGCACTTAGGCCCCTTTATAGAGAAGGCTTGCTTTGTACCAAAGGAAACTGAAGTCCAAACTGAAGTGAAGCCTTCCTATCGCTGCATAAGCCGCTGCAACAGATGGCTTTGTTCAGTGTAAAGGAAGCTTTCTTCTTAATAGTCATTCAGCGTTAAAACAATTATCCAATCATTTCGCTCCCCTCTTGATACTTTAACCATTTAAAATATGCAACCTATCTGTCAAGAGATTTCGTCGCTGTTTTGAGAAGAGCATAGATTCGACCTTCGCTCCCTGACGTCACAATCAAGAATAACGTGGAAGGCCAATTCCATTATATTTCGTTGTAAACGAACCCCGCATTTTTTTTCTATCATCTCCTTTATGGAACTATTATTATTCTCTCTGAACAACTATTATTCTCTACTCTGTACTTAAAAAAGTTGAGAAGATGAAAAAAGAAAAACTTTTTTTTTATATAAGAGCGAGTGTGTGTGGATCCGGTTGCTTTTCATTGTTTGATTGCGCATGTGCTGGAAGTGAACGCCATTTTTAAGCCTATTGTGTTTTAGAACATCTGTTTCTCTTCCACGGAATTCATTTGAATTTCGATGTCACGTGAATGTTTACTTAATGATGACATGGGTTCTCTTATTTTGATTAGCATATAGATTGATCAGTGGAATTAAATGTTATAATCTTACAGAAAACAGGCTTATTTATCAAACTTCCACAAATCTGCAACTTAGGCAACAATGTTCGACAACTGTAGAAATATATATATAACAGTTATATCAATGGTACACATAATTTCCCTTTTAAACATCGATATCAAAAATTTTAAATTATTATACAAATATATTCTTATCTAAGATGTATTTCAGTAGGGTTCGGAATTGAAAGACAGCACTTTTTAGAACTGTGTTGCATTGGAATCGTTAAAAATGAAATGAATTTGGTCTATTTTTCACAAATTCAGTGTGACTTGTTATTTTAATATTACTAAGAAAATTGAATAAAAAAATATTTTCACATGTTCTAAATGAAATATTGAAAGCTGGGTTGATGGGGGTAGTCATTGAATCTTTATTTTGGACATATTTGGACAGAATTTATTGTATTTTTTCAGTGGAGGAAGGGTAAAGACGAGTGACGATCATTTTTTCGAAAAAGATCTTCAATTTCCTTTTTATTTTTTCTATCACTTTTTTTGACAGATGTGTGTGATATGCTATACGTGTGAAAATTTTTCAACCGTAATGCATGATTCAATATCCAGAGTCCCGTTGTAAGAAAAAGGCCTGGGAAGGGGGGGGGGGCTTATTAACGAGCCTTAGAGGCATAATACTGTGTAGAGAGAAAGCTTTGCTTCCGAGGCTTCCAATGCGGTATTGTTTTTCACCCAAAAATTTTATTCCTTAGCTCTTCAGGTGTTCTTTTCTCTTTAGAATTTGTCAATTCTTCTTTTTCTTTTCTGATTTAGTGTCCCCCCCCCCATTTTAATGCACATTAATATATATATATATATATTTAATGCACATTAATATATATATATATATATATTAATGCACATTATATATATATATATATATAATATATATATATATATATATATATAGCAGTAAATAATTCAAAAGAAGACTAATAAATCCCAAGCATCCTAAGATCAGACCGGAAGAACCAAGAACATGGAACCATGACAAACCAAAAAGAAATGTATCTAGCGGGGAAAACTATTATGATTTCTCGAGCTGTCACTGGTTTAGGACAGTGAAACAGGATTAAACATTGTTTGTGAGATCTCAACCTTCTCCTGCAGCAGAAATTGTTTCTACATAATAGTTTCCAGTATAAACTAAGGCAAAAGCCTAAAACCCACGTGGGTGAATATAACAGCAATAGAATAGAAATTGCAATATTAAATTACCATAGGAATCCGGAAGAAATAGACAAATATAAATATGTATATATATATATATATATATATAATATATATATATATATATATATATATATATATATTTCTTATTCAAGTTTTCAGTCGTTTATAAAATACTTCTTATTCATCCATTCAAGTTCAAATACATTTTTTAAAGCTTGTAGTGAATGACAGATGTAGATACAGTTTTTTCAAATATTGATTCATTAATTAAATTTTATTTTTTTTATTTTAATTTTATTCTGCGTTATTTCTGACGAAGTTATATTTATCTCCAACAGATGGCCCCCGTAAGTTTTTCTAACAAAGTAGAAATTGACTTAATTTATTATTATTATTATTATTTGTGTGTGTTTATTGTTTTCTTCATAAAAATAACTGCAATATTTTTTTTAAAGAAAAAGTCCTTTAAATTCCCAGAGGATATTTTATATGTTCCTTTCAAGCTGATATGTGCTTCTTACAGAAACATAGAGTTCTTGTGTAAAAAACTGACTTCCCTCGCCTAATCTTAAATTTATTGACAAGTAGTTGAAAACGTGTGAAAAACTTACACTTGTCATCACAGCTAATTTAAAGTTTATACATACGTCTGTTTTTGAAAAGTATTTCCGCTGTTCTTTTTTAAAAGGTACTATTTATTCGAGGAGGTTAAAATAGAATGATCTACGTGTTTGATATTCAAATAAGAGCATATTAAAAAATTATTTCTTGATGTTTTTTTATTCGTTTAAGTAGAACATCGTATCGCAAGAAGAAAAAGAGTATTTTAAACGTACCTCGATACAAATCCTAATTGGATTTAAAACATTTATAGAAGTATTTGAAATGGTTATTTCATGTATGTTGCGTGTGTGGATCCATGCATTAATTGGTTTTCTCCCCAAAACAGACCCATTTTAAAATTAGAAGAAGAAAACACAATACATAGAAAATTAATGAATTTTTCAAACTTTCTAAACAATGAAGACTTAAGTAGCACTCCCCTCGAAGATGAATCTTCCTTCCCCTTTTCTTTATGGTGACATTTTCAGGAATGCTTCTTGCGGAAAGCGGGTGAAATCTGTCAAACGGGTGCCCTTTTCCATATCCGGGCCTCAGTAACAGCCACAAGTGGTTATTTCCTCCTCATACTGGATAAAATTCCTACCCATCATCATCAGGAATGTGTGCCTCCCTCATCCTCCCAATTTTATTAACGATAAACATTTACATTCCCTGTAATTGCGTTTTCCTCATTCGGTCTCACGGTTATGCGGGAAAGCGAACTTAGCACTCGGAGGGGTTTAGGTGTTAGTGCGCGTGCGCGCTCGGGCAGATGGTTCGATAAGGTGAGCGGATCGGTGAAGGAGAGAGATTGAACCTCTGGCGCAAGCGCCGGGGATCGCATTGGAAAACCGAACTGGTGCCTGGAGTTTTCTTGTATTTTCTTTCCTAAAAAATCATCTGTCCTTTTTCGTTGGCATTTTTACCAAAAAAAAAAAAAAAAATGTTTAATTTTAAAATTTGCGTAACATTTTAGCTTTATCATATCAAAAGAAAACGTAATTTTTTGAGCTTGAAATTGAAGTTGACCCTGAATTGAAAGTTGTTTTGAAATAAGATTTACAGAAAATCGGGATACCATGCTTCGTCTTTAGAATTTCAATTACGTGGTTGCAACTTTCAAAAGAACATACAGTCAACTTTTTGAAAAATGTGATCGTTTTCGTGTCGATGGGAATTTAGTGCCAATGCATAATAGATGTCTTTGAAGAATGCTCAAGTTCTGCTGATCGTACCTACCAAGGAGGTTGTCGTATTCATTGTCTTATAAATTTCGTTTCTTGTTTTTGAGCGCATTGGCTTTTGGTTGGGCAATTGTTTTGGGCCACATTGGGGAAGCGGAGGGTCGCACCTTTTGAAAATGATTGCATTTATATAAAATAACTTCGCATGTCAGAAAAGGTATAAATTGTACCATAAAATCAATTAATATGTTAAATAAAATAGTGGTAGTTTTGTTCTGTTAATTTATTGTGCTAATTTAATATAATTTATAACTGCAAGGACATTTTATTTAAGATCAGTTAAATTAGACAAATCACATTTTTCTATAATTCTTTTGAAATCAGGAGCGAGACTTTGCTTGTTGAAATTCTCATCACAGCCTGAAAATTTATGTTAGTTAACGTACATCTACATTTTCCTTTGAACTTCATGCAAGAAAAACATTTCTCACAAATATACGTTGAGCCAAATTTGGAAAAAAATTTCTATTTATTTGATTTTTTGACTGTATTTGGCGTGCAGCCGCTATTTGCTCACGCCTGTTCTATAATATTTCTAGCAGCTCTTTGTTTACTGTTTCCCTTTAAACTCCGAATATCTCTGACTTTATACAGTTATGAATTTTATTTGAAAGAAAATTAGTTTTTAATCCATTCACATTTTCGTACGGGCTTTCAAACTTTTTTTACAATTAATAACTCATTTCTAATGATATTTCTGTCTTTCTTCTGTCTTCCCCCCCCCCGTTCAATACATTGTCTCTCCATTGTAATTCCTAAAATCCATTCCCCTCTTCTTTCCCTCGAAGATTCAGTCAACTTGGATTGTAAACCAAATATTAGTTTTAAAATTCTTTCAGTGATGGTTACTAGAATAAAAGAGAGATAAAGATCATTAAATAATTCACTGAACATAGGATCGGCTGATGAAAATAAAGAAAGCTATTATTTTTTGCGAGACCTGTTGGTCAGAAGGGGTCAAATATTGTCCGCAGGGTGTCCTAATTTCAGAGCTTGTAGCTGGACTGTCTGTCGATTAATACTGAACGTCTGAAATTACATGCAGATATTGAATTAGAGGTATGACGCAAAGTGTTTTGGGCGAATAAAATATTTCAAGTATTGAAAGCTATTAAATCTTTATATTCGATTTGATCAATCGGTTATAAAACAACATTTCCTTTTTTTTTCAGCCGTTGTTCTTGTGGAATGTGTTCTTGACTTTTTAATTTTTGAGTTTATTTTTTCTTTTTTTCAATTTTTGATTTTTTTAAAATTGTTTTTTATATTCTTTATTTTATAAAGTGCATTTTAAACTTGGTAACACCTGCACGAGAAATTTGGATGCTCCAAATTTCACTTTTCTAATTACATTATTTCTTAATTTTACTCTGAGTTTCTAGTTTTCCGAATGGAATTAAATTTTTGATCCTTTTTCCATTGATATTTTAATTATTGGAAGATATGAAAATGAAAAAGCAACTTAGATATTTTTTCACTGACATAACAGAAAATATTTTTAAAAAGGGCAAAATCACAAAAAAAAATTGTGTTCTTAAAGAGAGGGAATAAGACTATAAATGACAAAAACGCATATTTAAGAAGCAAAAGTGTGAGTTTTTTTTATCAGTCCTGGTGCCACCGTGTAGAGAGGACCAATGCATTCTAAATCTGTCGAGGCTCAATGTCCTCCCGTTGGTGTGGTGTAATAGTTAGGAAAGGGAGGAGGTGTCGGATCAAGTGCCTTCCTCGTCCCTTGACCACAGTTCAAAATTATGAGGTCCGTCGCCGATAGCCTTCCTTTTTAGTGAAACGTTAATATAACTCTCATTGAACATGTATAATTTTCTGACAATTACCATTACAATGTTGCGATATCCATGCTCAACTATTTTAGGATGATGCATGAGGCTGTATTTAAAACACACGCTTGGAAAAATTACCTTCTCCTCTAATCGGTAAATATTTCCGATTCCATTCTAGAATGAAATACTGACTCAGAAGATACGTGACGAATTTTTCATTTGAGAGGAGGGACGTTTCTTACTACCAACTCCTTCTTACACCTCCCTCCACCTTTACATTTAACATCATACATTCTATCCATTTGGGTGAGACGACTGTGTGTGTGAGTGACCATTCTTTTCCCTATCTTAAAGTGCCTCCTTTCTTATTGACCATATTTCCACGAGATCTTGACCGAAGTAGATGGGGGAAATATTTTGCCACCTTCTTGGATTTCACTTTTGTGGCCCCCCTGCGCACTCGATGGGACCTGCTTGATCATCCGTCTTTTACTCCGTTCATCCGGACGCCCTTTCTCCTCTCGGAGCGCCCTCTGTCGGTCCATCCTAGAACAAAGGCGAGGTCATTGCATTGTAAGCGGCGAATAAAAATCCAGTATTGATCGCAGGCGGGATGTCTACTGTCCCCCCCCCTGTCCTTTTTTTTGTCCTCTCCTCCACTTAATGAATCGATAGCCTCACCACATTAAGGGGTGCAGGTGGCCTGACTGGCGCCCGACGTCTTACAGATGCTCGACGCCCTCTTCCAGGGAATGGCCTCCTTTTAGAACTGTTACTGATCACTCTTTGTGCCAGAGAGTTTTATGCCGCCGTTACCAAACGCACTTTCTGGAAAGGGTGCATAAGTTCTGACTATATTTCACGGCCTTTGACTAACACTTAGTTTTACTGACTCGATGACTAGGAAACACATCCTCAGTCAAAGAGAAAGAAAAAAAGAAATTTCTGAAAAATTGTAGTGTGCGCCTCAATTAAAAAAATAACAAATTTGTGATTTTAGAGTTGTGTAGGGCAGTGGCGAAAATAAGGTAGGGGGTTTCAATCCCCCCTTTCCTTCATAGACAACCATATTTTTTTATCATAAAGATTACCTCTAGGCGATTTGGTCTACGTGTTTTTCAGAACAGTGGCATACACGAGGATGGGGATTGGAGGTTCAAAATCTCCTCATGGAACAACACATTTTTAATCTTTAGCATAAAGATTTAGTCTCTGTCCTTTCGTCTATGTTTCTTGAATAATATATTACTCTCTGTTGTATTCATTTTATGCTAAAATTATAATATTCGCAAGCAGCACCGTTCCTTACATAAAATTGCGATTCAATGGAAACTTGGCGAAATATTAGCGATAGAGCCAAGTTGGCGACCGTTTTCGGTGAGTTGGTAACCCTATGGATGCTTCTGGAAATTACTGGAGAAATCCACTAATATTAAAATGTATGACGTAAACGAATTTTTCTAGAAAAATCCGTGAAGGCTGTAAGGTGTCGCTCTCCGAAACTGAATTGGTATTGTTTTGACCGTTGAAGAGTCAGAATTGTCTTGAGCTGTTGAAGATCGAGCGATTGCTTGCGAGTACATGCCGCATTTTTATTTCTAGACACCGATAATTGTGTCTGAGGGCTGTAGATGGTGTGAAAACCTTCTGGGATTTATTTTGTGAATTTTACTGTTGTACCTGCATTTCTAAGTATTGTTTTTCAAGAATAAATTTTCATCGCTCCTGAAGAACTGTCTTGGTCTCGGAGCCTGATGGCATAAAATACTCTTAACACTGATCTATGTAAATATATATATATTGTGGAATTTTTTTTGAACGTGGAAGGAAAAACATCTTTTAGGATTGTACCATCGTCCATTTCTCAAATATTTGCCCCCCATCGCAGTTTTCTTAACAGCTTGAATGACCGGTTTCTATATTCCTTGAATATAGAAAATATTAGTGGGTATTAGTGTTTAACAAAGCAATGATTTTTATAGGTGTATATTGGTAAAAATACGATTTCTCCTCTCAAAAAATCCCGCAAAGAAAAAAAAATATTCCTTTTGAAAAAGGGACGCACAGATGGTTTCTGTGTGAAGAAAAGTGAAGGCACCTTTATTTGCGTGTTAACAAATCATTTTCCAACTTGTTCGGTTGTGTATTTTTCAGCAGTTATATAATCCAGAGATTCTGAATCCAATCTCACCCCCAAAAAATCACAAAAGGTATTCACATTTTTAATTGTAAAGTGGTTTTTCACTGTGAGTGAGTGTTGATGAGCGTCGTACTAGAAAGCTAATCGAGGACTGTTAGCAATGTTCCACGTCACTTTGAACGATGGCCAAGTGACAAAGACGATACCTGAGCTGACATTCCCTTCTCCAAACTGCCACGCCACGACAACATAAGTACTTTGAGCCACAACCGATTTAGCGTGCATCTGCTCCTTTACACGGCGGCTCTTCTGTGGCTCGAACTCATGACTCGCCGGCCGCGAGCTCGTGACTATGACCACTAAGCTACTGCGGCATGAACGACTTTTGACGCACCCTATGTGCATTTATTTGACAAGGGAATTAACTCATTTCCTAACCAACCCTCTTAGGAGACTCTTGAGTGCTGATTGTATCTTTCGCATTCAAAGCGGCAAAATAAACCAAACTCTTTTCTCCCAAAATGGAAGATGATCCGACGTATTTTGATACAATGAATATTAAATACAAGAGCAGATCTATTTTGAACTATATTCTATCAATGCATGCAAGTTTTATTTTTCTATGCAGGTGTGTAGGACGTAGCGTAGTGTTTGTTATAAACTCTGTGTAGATTCTGACAAGATGTTTTAGCGATTTAAATAACTTTACTTTTCTAGAGATTTGGAGAATGATTTTTTATTTCCTTATAGGTTCAGATGAACAAAAAAAGAATGCTTTCTAAATTTGATTCCAAAATGCGTCTCGTCAAAAGAAATATCCCTAGAGGTCTCATACGTATTCACAAAATGAAATCTCTGGTAAAAAGCGTTTATATTTCAAAATGAGTGAGAATTGGGCCATGTATTTGAAAACATGATGTGGTGTAACCTTACGTATGAGATTGTATCTTAACTCGCTCTTTTAAAAAGTAATATTTGTTTGCAGAGTGTTAATATTATATATTAGCTCGTCACTATCCTCTGTATGTTCTCACGCATAATTTTTTATCTTAAAAATGACTTGAAAGTGTCAAGAGCCGGCCGATAAAAATTCATCCTCCTCTAAAGTAAAGCTAGTTATGTTTTTAGTTTAGAATTTATATTTTTAACTACTTTAATATTATCATTCATTGCATTGCAACTACTGCGAAGTAATGATCATTGTAGACGAGAGACAGAGAATATTCCACAATACTTTCATCAGTCGTAGTTAAATTTAATGCCAATATATATTGATGATTTTTTCCAGTGTGGCTGCATTTTAGCGTTTACGGACACACCAAGTCCCCAGATGTAAAAGCCAATTCATGGTGGTACCATCAAAAGTGGCGACCGCACTTCAAAATTTGCACGCTTGAAATTTTTTTTAATTGAAGCTTTCTTCGGACGATAAATATTGCCGTGATTTAATTTTGCCGAGAGTACTAGAGCCAAATGGATACTCAATGGATCTTTTACAGGCCTTATGACTTGCGTGTGTGTACATAGTTTTCGCATTTAGAAAACCTATCGACTCGCGGTTTACGAAGCGGGCGGGCTACCTGTAAGCCACCGGAGCCAACGTCACGATTTATTATTAAAAATCCCGTTTGCCGTGTTGCATCGTCTGTGTCTTACATTGGGTGGTGACAAGAGGAGGTAAAATGTTCAAAAACATGAAATAAGTTATTTTCAAGACTCTAAATTTTAGAGAGGAATAATATATCCATGGGCGGATCTAGCTGTGTGTTCATATAATTTCTCATTTTTCTTTCAACTTGCCTAATCATTCCGAATAAGGGAGGGTGTTTCTCATGGCAAACAGCATTGCTCATTCCGGATCGCTCTTCTAACCACAGATAAGATTTTGGCATGTGGTTGCATGAATCAGTTGGTGGTGAGGCTTTGTTTCTGATAGAGCTCACTCAGCTCAGTGATGTGCTTGTAATTTGAATTTAAACTGATAGCTGTACATCGTTGAACAGTTTCTTCAAGAACTTTCATGCTGAAAACCTCTTGTCTCACCGGTTCTCTCTTGTGCAATTATTATAAGATTTTCGCGGTTTTTGAGTACGTGCAGACAGACAGAATTTTTAAACAAAGATCAACGCGAACTGGTGTTTTGTTCCATAAAACAGTTTTAAACTAATCATTTGAAAAAAAATTTAATGTGGTCAACTTCTTTCTCTTTCTTCTTTTTGTGTTAAATGACGCAAGTATTTTTCTCCATGCTCTTTCTTTTCACATAATCTCTTTTCTTTCTATTGACCTCTGGGAATTAGAAAAATATTTTTTAAAAATGAAAAACAAAAACAAAAAGAGAGAAGATCAAAATACACAATTTATGTTGCTAAAATCCTCGATGAAAAGATAATATTTGTATTATTGGAGGTTTATATATAATTTAATAATATAATTCTCGAATATTTTTTGAAAATGTGTTAAAATATGTTTCTATCTTCATAACCTTAAACATTTTAGGAATTTATTAGAATAGAAACAATTTATATAATATGAGATTTAAATTAATAAGTTTTTAAAGCTCAGAACACAAAAGGAAAAAGAGTAACACCATTTTAATTTCTAATATATATTCCAGTATAATCTAAGCATTACTCTTTTATCCTTATAAAGTTATATTAATAAGCGTGAAAGTAGAAAGAGAATAAAGTCATTTTGTTCTATTGTAATTATATTCCGCTAATTTCAACCAAGTATAAAGAAATATTAATTTGACATATTTTGATATTTTAAAGTACATGATACGTTTTTACTTGTGAGGCTTGATGCACCGATTGTTTTTCTTATTTATTTTTGTTATATGGAAAAACAGTATTTAGAAATATTATTCGAAAAAACCAGAGAATTTTTTAATTGCCCGAATCTCTGTTCTTCAAAGAATTAATTCAATTTTAAAACTCCAATTGCGTATAAAACTATTTCCACAGAAATATCATATTTCTAACATTAGAATAGAAAATCGGGTACTTAACACTTTACTTAAAAATATTAATGTTTTTTTTTAAACAAAACTATCTCTTTAAAGAGATTTAATTGTAGCGTAATTTAAGATGATGAAAATAACTGAATATCTTTTTTCTTATATTTATATATATGTAATGACTTCTTCTAATTCTCCTTAACTGTACCCCGTGAAATTATTTTCTAGTTCTTTCGCCTCTGACTGTTATAATCTTAATCTAATTGTACGACCGCGTAATCTTAATCTTAATCTAATTGCTCCCGCTCATTTGCAGCCAATCACGACTCCTGTTATAAAAGAGTCGTACGACCTTCACCGCCACTATAAAAGCTCTGAACACACGGTTACGCGCGCTTCTTCGCTTTTTGTCATGATGTAGTCTGCCGCATCTAGTGTTTGTATATTTTGTGTGTCTATTTGTGATTACGTACATCTATGTGTTGTCCTTGTCTTACTTAAATGTTTTCAAGATGAATAATAAAAGTTTAATTAACCACAAGAATGCCATTGCAAGCTCCATTCAAAAAATCCATCATTACTACATCGTCTTATTACATATATATATATATATATATATATATATATATATATATATATATATATATATATATATATATATATATGTGGGACGGCGTCTAGGGGAAGGTTCGATTTTAATGTTAAAATAAGCACGCAGAGTTAAAATAACCTAATTTATTAAAAACACAACTAAAACATTTACTATCTACAAGGGGTTTTAAATAATTCGAGATAGCACCATACCAATTCCGAAAACACATACTCTTTCTCAAACAACGGAGCGACCGATTTCCTCTGACCTGCCTTCGTTCAAGCTTTGGTGCCACTCCCAGTTTCTTTTCTGCCACCTCATAAATACATGACCTCACCGTATCGCGCAGCTAAAACTCACGTGGTTTCGATTAGTGGTGTCATCTCTTACAATAAAAATCAAAAGAAATAAAAGAAAACTTGCACTCCTTTCCTACAAGTTCGGCCATCCTGGGAATCACTGACCTCAGTGATTTTACATGCCATACAATAAAATATAGGCCTCTGCAAAATTTATATTAATCGGAGATAAAAATTCCAAGATAGACATTCAAATTTAAAAATAAGGATACAACTCTCAAAAATGAAATATTAATAGCAAAGAAAACAAAACACATTAATACACATTATGTTCTTTTAAAAAGAATAGGAAACGCTTTTTTATAAAAATACATCATCATGGTGAGTAAAATTTCATTAAATCAGCAGATGAATTTGTTATCTTAGGTCCCTCATTATCACCCACTTTCTCCAAATAATATCTATCTCTAGGTTTTACTTTAACTATTCTATATGGTCCCAAAAACCTAGGCCTTATAATTTCAAACCTGTCCCAAATTGTGTTCTCTGAATGACCACGAAGTCACCCATCTGGTAGTTAGGAGCCTTCCTGCGCTTCCTGTCATAGGTTCTTTTATTCTCTGCCTGTATCTTCTGGATATTTTTCTTTGCGTCTTGTCGTAATTGGTTCCTCTGTTCTTGAAATTCCTCCATCATTTCGTCCATCAGTAACTCCCTCAGGCGAAGGTCTTCCTTGTTTCTCATGGTGACGCCAATTAATAATTCAAATGGAGACCACTTAGTACTACGATTAAATGTACTATTTAAAATTCTTTGAAGTTGGTCTACGAACTTGAACCACTTGGTAGACTCCGCAATTGACAGCTTTGTCAAAACGGGAATAATAGTTCGGTGTATTCTCTCGACTTGGCCATTCCCTCTGGGTACTCCGGTGGCGATTTGCAAATGTTGAATGTTTTCATTAGTACAATAATCTCCAAAAGCTCCAGAAGTAAAAGCAGAGCCTCTGTCTGTTATTATTCTCTTGGGATTACCAAAAGTCTTTTGTTGCAATTTTAATTTATCCAAAGCATCTTTTGCGGAAGTAGATCTAACGGGATAAAGCCAGGTAAATTTTGTAAAAGCATCCACTATTGTGAGAATATGCTGATATTTCTTGTTAGTAGAAGGCAAAGGTCCGATAAAATCGACGTGATAAGTACTTAATGGCACATCCTCTTTAGGAATGGGGTTGAGGAATCCATCCTTTTTTTCACTCTTTTTGTTGGTCAAAATACATGGCACACAGTTAACAATTACATTCTGCACCTGCTTGCTCAAATTGGGAATGAAAAATTCTTGTTTGACAACTCCTTCAGTCTTGGCAACGGAGAAATGTCCCTTCTCATGTGCTAACTTAATTATCTCAGTTTGCATATCTCTTGGTACAACTATCAATTCACGACCTTCAACATATTTGTAAAGTATTTCGTTTTTATCGAAAAAGTCTGAATTGCTGTTTGTTTCAATCAGTGACCTTAGACTCTGAGTGTATTCATCCTCTTGTTGTGCCCTTTTTAATCTTGCGGTTAGAGTATCGTTAGCAATTATTGCGACTGGATACATGCTAAGGGCATCCACATGTTGCATTCTCTTTCAGGAACGATGCACAATTTCATAATCAAACTCTTCCAGCAATAATGCCCATCGCGCTATACGAGTAACCAAATCCTTTTTGTCCATAGTCTTTTGAAACGCTGAGCAATCCGTTATGACTTTAAAATGATTTCCCATAAGGTAGGTCCGAAATTTCTTTAAAGCGTTGACAACAGCAAGAACTTCAAGTTCATAGCTGCTATACTTCTCCTCTGCCGGAGTAATTTTCTTAGACATGTATTGAACAGGATGCAATTTTCCATCTTCTGCCTCTTGGAGTAAGACGGCTCCGTAGCCTTGTTGACTTGCGTCCGTGTGCAATTCGGTTGTTTTTTCCTGCTGGAAAATACTTAATACTGGACTTTCAGTCAACAATTGCTTGAGCTTTTTAAATGCTTCTATTTGAGGTCGTTCAAAGACAAATCGATTGTCGTTTCTAAATAGATCACTCAAAGGTTTCGCTCTTTTAGAATATGACGGAATAAATTTTCGAAAATAGCCAGTGAGTCCCAAAAAGCTTTGGACTTGTTTGGCAGTCGTTGGTACAGGAAACCTCTTGACAGCTATCGTTTTTGCAACTGAAGGGCGCACCGTTCCATTTTTGACAACGTGACCCAAAAATTCCACCTTTCGTTTTAAAAACTGACATTTTTCAAACTTGATCTCCAACCCATATCTGGATGCGACCTCAAACACCTTCTTTAGTTTTTCCAAACCTTCTTCCTCGTCTTTAGCTGGAACGATCAAATCGTCCAAATAAATTATTACGATGCCTTTTCGCATGAGTTCCCTAAAAATGCTGTACACATATCTTTGGAATACGCATGGGCTTGTACTGAGACCAAAAGGTACCTTATTAAATTCGAACTGCCCGTCTGGTACAACAAAGAAGGTGAAATGCTTGCAATCCTCGTTCACGTCGACATGAAAAACCCCATTCTTCAAGTCTAACATGGAATACACTTTGGCGTCTTGCAGCCTATCCAATACGTCCTCTATCAGTGGCAAGGGGAAGCGATCCTTGACTAGTTTTCGGTTCAGTTTCCTACAGTCAATGCATAGTCTGTCGGTACCGTCTTTCTTCTTGACTAACACGATTGGACTTGCATTTTCAGAAGAGCTTGGTCTCACGATTCCCTTATCCAACCATTCGTCGATCTGCTTGTTGACAATCTGATTCTCCAGAAATGAGAAACGGCGTGTTGTTTGGTAAACTGGTATATCATCCTTCAGGATAATTCTCATGGACACATTTGTCGTTTCGGTCTTCTTAGGTGTATAGCTGTTGATTAGTTCAGAGAGTTCCTTTCTTATTCGAGGATTGATAACATGTTTAACTTCGATTTCGTCTTTAGTTCTTGCTTCATAAACCTGTGTATTCACAAACCACACCTTCTCTTCGTGTTTACGGAAATAAACACCTTTTTTATCAAAGCCAACAAAAGCTTGTTCCAAAATGTCCGATCCTATGACTGCCTGGAACTCCAAATGCACCGCAGGCATGACATGCCATATTACGGAATATTTCTCTCCATCCAATTCGATTTATCGTTGGAACGATCCTTTTGTTTTGACTTCGTACTTTCCCAATCCAGATAACACGACAATGTCCTTCGAGAGCTTCGATTGCTCGATGATTCCTTTGCTTACATCTTCACGAATGAGCGAAACTGAGCTTCCAGTGTCGATTAGAGCCTCAAAAGTCTTGTTTCCGATGGTTATTTTCCTGGTCTTAATTCTGTCTTGCTGAATTCGGGAACAGATCTGGACCGGAGAGCTTGAAGGTTTATTGATTTTCGTACCCTTGTTGCGCTTTGTACAATCTACGGCATAGCGACCTGGTCCCCTGCAGTAGCTACATGTTACCTGTTTAACTCTTTTATCGTAAGTTCTCGTCGATCGAAAGCATTTTCTGACATTCCAATTATTTCCAAGGTGAAAACGTTCTTGCCTTTGAGAACAATTATCGTTATTGTTCGATCTTTTAGCAAATGAGTTGAACTGCTTTGGCCCTATAGTAGTTCTTCGGACGTCCTCATAATCTTCAAATTTTTTCTCTAGCTCAATAGATGAGTTAATAGTAGACCATTCGTCCAAAAAGTGTTCCTTAAAATCATACGGCGCCCTCTTCTTCATTTGATCGGCTATGATTAATTCTCGTAATTGGTCGTAGGTGTTAACTTTTAAGCCCAAAGTCCATCCATCAAAATACGTCTGTAATTCGTGTTGAAAATCTTGCCATGTTCGTTCATCGGACTTTTGGTGAAACAAAAATAACTGACGAAATTTTTCCGGAGATAATTTAAATCTTTGTAAGAGTAAATCCTTTACATGATCGTAATCATTACACTTATCAGTTGGTTCTCTTGCGATCAGATGGGCAATTTCGACGGGTATTAAACCTATAAGTTTTTGAACCCAATCTTTTTTCGGTAAGAAAATTAGTTCTGCATGACGCTCAAATAAGGTAAAATTCAAACCAATATCTTCCTTCATATTAAACTTATGAAAAGTTTCGTGAATCAGTTTATTCGATGCTTGAACGTTTTCGGCGTTATTCGGCATACCGGCAGTCTGTTGCGCTTTTATTCGCAACTTCTCTAATTCGTACTCTCGTCTTTCTCTCTCTTCTTTTCGCATGTCCTCTCTCCCTCTCAGCCCTTTCTCTCTCTCTCTCAGCCCTTTCTCTCTCTTCTCTTTTTGTACGTTCCTTCACTATGCTATCAAGCATCTTTTTAACATTGTCTTCAACGTAATCTGGGCTTTTTACGATCAGCTCCTTTAACTTCAATTTTGTGATACTTGCTTCGATAGTAAGATCCAAATCCTCTTTCTTTTTCATGAGTAAGAATGCCATTTTTATACTGAGAATGGTGACCCAGAGAACAACTTAAATTTTTTCCAAGTTAAATGAGACAAAACTATGAGAAAAGTTTACTCACCTAAACAGAAACAAAAGATAATTTAAATAAGATGCAATTATCAATTATAAACAATTATAGACAAAAATGGACTTTTTAAAGAATTCCCGGAACTTAAATCCTTTTGCAAAAGACAACAGTATTACAGTTAATATCAATTTTATTTTTTATTAAAAAAACGACGCGTTCCTCTCATTTATCAAAAATAGATTACTAAGAAAAAACACGGAAAGTACTCAGTTATATTAATCCAAAACTAAAAGAACATCAAATATCTATAACTGCAATTAAACCAATAATAGTACCTAGTACTTCAAAATTCAATTTCAGATTCATAGAACAGGAAATATACACACAAAATCATTTATTTAATTTTCGCCTATTACTCACACAATACCAAAAAAAAGGATACTAGCACAATTCAATGTAATTCTGAAGACACTTTACCTTGACCTCGATGACACAGGAAATCTTGTTTCGTGTTGATAACTCGCAATTCGATGTAGTTCCAAATGTTCTCTCGTCAGTGTTGACCTCAATGATCAAGGTAATCCCGTTCAATTCGTTCAGTATCTCATTGAGTCGCTGGGCCTCCAGTTTTGGTTGACTGCAGCTGACGTGGAAATTCGCCAAGATTCTGTGCCTCTAACCAAGTCAATGGACCCCCTCTTCCTGTTGACTGTTCTCGCTGAAGTATCTCCGCATCGCTCGCAGAATCTCCATATCGCTCGTAAAATTTCTTATCCAGCTGAAGGCTTCGCCGGGTCTCTATTCGATGCAAGGCAAGATCTATGTACAACTCAGGAAATCAAAAATCGATGAGGAGGTAAAACTTTTAAAAAATGCTCTTAGATAAAACTTTGAATAGTTTAAAATTCTCGGCCGAACCCCCAATTTGTGGGACGGCGTCTAGGGGAAGGTTCGATTTTAATGTTAAAATAAGCACGCAGAGTTAAAATAATCTAATTTATTAAGAACACAACTAAAACATTTACTATCTACAAGGGGTTTAAAATAATTCGAGATAGCACCATACCAATTCCGAAAACACGTACTCTTTCTCAAACCACGGAGAGACCGATTTCCTCTGACCTGCCTTCGTTCAAGCTTTGGTGCCACTCCCAGTTTCTTTTCTGCCACCTCATAAATACATGACCTCACCGTATCGCGCAGCTAAAACTCACGTGGTTTCGATTAGTGGTGCCATCTCTTACAATAAAAATCAAAAGAAATAAAAGAAAACTTGCACTCCTTTCCTACATATATATATATATATATATATATCTTTATAAAAAATATACGTGTCACAGTGTTTGTCCGCAATGAACTCCGAAACTACTCAACCGATCATAATGTAATTTTGCACATTGTGTGTCATTTCGTCCAACTTAAAACATAGGATGGCTTTTATTTCAATTAATCACGCCATATTTTTTTTATTGCCGGAAATGTGAAGAATCCGGAAAAAACGTTGCCAGATTCCCGTAAGGGAATAATCGCAAAATGGGGTATTGCTCATGTGTCTGTGGAGCAGATATTACAAACCAAAATGCACGAAAATTAAGTGCCTGGCGTATTTCGGGGTGTGGAATCCGATTTTCGAGTCAGTTTCCAAAAATAACGGTAACTTTGCCGCAAAATGGATAATCCGAATCTGAGATATCCAGTCTGAGAAATAACTGTAACTATACCGGATAATTCAGGACGACCATTTATTACGCAAACCGTGGCAAGAGCTTACCTTTAATATCTTGGTACCGGAAAAGTGCGTTTCTGTTGTAATTCGGGATGGTGAACGAGAGTTTGAAATCGAATTTTAGAAATTCCTGTTAATTTTAAAAATTGCAAAGAATCAACGTTATTCACCGCATTTATAAAATTAAATCTTCATATGTTGTTACTTAACGACTTCGTTAGTAATTCATGCATTATACTACACTCAAATAGGAGATGAATGAAATACAAAATTAAAATAATTTGTTGTTTTATACTTTATTTCAACCCTCCAAAATTATAAACGAAGATTAATTTGACTGCATTGAATAGCTTAGAATAATTTTGCAATAACGTATTAAAACAAAGCCACAGCAACGCGTGGGCCGGAAGCTATATATTGTATATTAGCTGAAATGCCCGTTCTTCGCACGGATTAAGTTTTAAAAACCAAAATTCATCTATTATAGCAATCAAAATATTTTTTAGGGAGGGTAAAACCCTGTATTAAGTAGTATAACCAAAAATTTAAAATATTTTTTTTTAAATGAATGTTCACATTATAAATAATTTTAAACAAATTGCAATTTGGCCTAAAAATAAATAATTTATCAAAAACAAATATTTCAATGTAAGAGAGAAAATTGGCATGCTAAAGAGTAAATAGATATGAATAAATGCAAATGTAAAAAAAAAATTATTAGAAATGTAATAGCAGTAGTAAGTTTTTGCTATGGGAACTATGGGTGAAATAACTTGCAATAGATAAACCGAAAGAAAAAATTAATGATGATAAAGTGATTCTCACTAAATGCTATCATAAATAAGAAACATTAGGAAACTTTCAACGGAAAAAAAATTAAATTAGTATTATATGAGGTATGGGTGCAATGCTGTCTACATCTCTGTAATACATTTAATATAGAGTATTAAATGTAATTCAGTACTAAAAAAAATTTAATTAGTATGAACTAAAACCAAAAAATCTACCTAAAACAGATATAACAGGTCCCCATTGAAATAGCCCAGAACCATCAGTACTAAATGAAACAAATAATAAACCATGTTGCTAAAAAATTAACCATTACAAATGATACAGTTTTCTGGTTTACAAGATTGTCAGAAGGGGGGTGGGGGGCAAAGTTAAGTCATGATGAAAAATCTGTTCAAGGGGTGCATCTCATCATAATTTCAGCAAATAGCCCCCTTTTAGTTAAAAAAATTTGATTTTTTTTTTCATTTAAAACAAAGATGAGTTCTTATCGGTCATAGGGACCATAAGGCAAAAAACAGTGACACTCAAAAAAACATTGTATATTCAGGTTTCTCATAAATAGGAAGCATTATCTTCACAATATTACCAACATGTTATCAGCAATTAATTTGAATTTGGTGTCATTTTCTTTCTGTTATATTTTAAGCAATATTTTTCTACAATGAAGAAAACATTGAATATGCCGGTAAAGGAAGAATAGCAATAATCTTTATTTTCAACAACAGAAAATGGCATGAGAATAATAAAAGCAGGCAAGAGGTGAAGGTGTAGTTTCATTGATTGTAAAAAAATACCCCTTTGATCATCACAAATTATTGTTCCGCTTAAAAACTCAGTTTTGAACCAAAAAACACACATTTCATAAAATCTTAAATAATTAAAATTGATAAAAGAAATAAAATAAATACATATCAAAGTACCCTTACATATAGTAATTATAATATTAATCCAAACCAAAAAGCTACTTTAAATAGATAAATTAATGCTTGATTTTGAAGAAACTACCATAAGCAGCTCAGGAACAAAAGAAACATGTCAAAAAATCTTATATGTAAATAGAAATTCTAATTTAAATCACAACATTAACATTCAGTTAATCCTTATTAGTTAGAAATGAATGTCCTTTTCTTTAGTTACATTTTTCTACTTTTTTGTTACAATTGAAAAACATGGAATTTGCCAATAGAAGGAAAAGGGTACATATTGGAGTAACCGCAACAAAATTTGCACCACAATATCAAAATAACAGATTCTTATGTTTTATATGAAGAAAAAGTCAAATTTTGGTTAAAAAGTGCCGCTTTGACTCTAATACATAAGTATCAGGAAAAGCAGTACCCTTTTTCTTTTTCAATGGAAGGAAATGTTGGTGCTAACCTTTTATCGCACCAATGCCAACGTTCAAAATAACTCGCCAAGTTGGCAACGCTGATTTCAAATGTGTTATATGGACTCAATTGGCAACCATGTGCTTAATTTCATGTAATGTTGTAATAATAATAGGTTGTGACAATATGTAAGAATTGAAATGTCATAGGAAGATTTTTTGGTACTTATGTATAATTGCAACAATTGCGAACTCTATTAATAACTCACTAAGTTGGCAACCACGATTTCCTGTGTGTCGTCTTCCTATGTGTACCATATGCTTTGTTTCATATAATGCTGCCAATAGGTTGTGATCATACTTATTATTTTAACCAAATGGTCATGCTATGCAGTTGGAAGTTGGCAAGAAGTACTGCTTAAATGTACTGATATAAGCTATTAGGATGGAAGTCGGCAAGACATACCGTTAAAGTGTACTAATATTCAGGTGATGTTTTAGTTCCAAGTTTTACTTACTTTGGAGCCACAACTACCTTCTGTTGCCGTGATATCAACATCAGATGAATAGTAACGCAAATGCATCAGTAGATTGATAATACCACCAACATTCAAGTTAGCAAGAATAAGGAAAAGCAACCACACAAACCCAAGGCTCTTACAACTGTTTAGTACCAAAATACATACAAATGTTTTCTGCATTGTTGATTCTTTAAAAATAACAAAAATAATAAACAACATGGGAAAAGCAAACTTTTTTCAGATACAGCAAAAAGGTTTAGAGAGTGTAATCAGGCTTTATTTGATAATCATAGTTCAGCTGGCATGAATCAGGAGCATAAAATGAAATAAAACATTTTACGGAAAGTAAATATCTTTGAAAGTGGCCAGAACAATAGAAATGGCCTTACAAGCTGGGTAGTTGTTCCATTATTCAATCAACATACATTATTACAAACCACAAAAGTAAAAAAAGAAATAATCATCAGCAAAAATTACACAGATACATAAATTTATGCGGTGGCTAGGCTTTAGTATCACCCACTCACGGCGGGATAAGTGTCCAATTCGAAACATTCCAACCAACCTTAGAACTAAATCATTACCTGAATAACAGAGCACTTTAACGGTACACCATGTTCATTTTCAACCGTAAATAGCATGACCAGTTAGTTTGAAAAAGCTGTAAAAAATAACAGTACACCCCCCCCCCATGTCCATTTTCAACCATAATAGCATAACCATTTTGTTTGAAAAAGCTGTACAAAAATAACATCCTTTATCTATTTTGAATTTTCGGAAAAGGATAAATACGTTATAACACATCGAAAGTCAATTGTTGCCAAACGGTAAAACAAAATTTAGAAAGAACATTTTTTCGAAAAACAAATAAAATTCCATCACAAAGAGTAAGAAAACGAATAAATACTACCATAAATAAATATATTTACTGTAAAATGTGCTTACAATCCCCTAAAAAACTGCTCGAAACATTCATTTTTGCAAAGTTAATGCTTGACATGTTTGATGACGTCATATCTACATTTAGCTGAAAAATCACTTAAAAAATTGAAATTTAAAAAAATCTAAAGCGAATTTAAAAAAAAACTCTTTAAGGTTAATAGCATAAGGATCTGCAGATTCTACGTGCCAAGTTTCACACTTCTGGGTTGCTTAATTTGGTCGGAATAGCGTAAACACACAAACTCTTTCTTTTATATATTTAGTATAAATTATGACATTAGTTTGCAACCTTACATATAGTAGAAACCTTAAATATAAAAATAAAAGTCTAATTTTGTCAGAAAATCTCATACGTTAATAAAAATTCGTATTAGCCCCCTTCGTGTTCTTACGTATTAGCATCACCGCAGCCAAATTGGCACTAAGCACACAAATCACACTATATCCCAACAAAATCTGACTGATTTTTTTTTCACATAAAAACACAGAATCTTTGTTGTTTTGATATCAAGGAGCGATTAGCATGGCGCCAATTTGGCTGTGATGACACTTATATTTATCATAAATTCTAATTTAAATCACAATATTGGCAATCTAATAATCCCAATTAGTTTGAATGGAGTGTCATTTTCTAAGGTACTTCCATATTATCGCAACCTATTGGCGACATTACATGAAATGAAGCATATGGTTGCCAATTTGGTGAGTTATTAATTAAGTTGGCAATAATACGCAAGTACCAAAAAAGCTTATTGCTTTTTACCTTTATCGGCTAATTCCATGTTTCATCGATGTTGCAAAATAGTACCAGAATGTAGTTTATAACAAAAAGAAAAGGTACTGATGTATTATTGCAACAATTGCCAATTTGCAATATGTGAGTATGTGCGAGACACTAAAATAGAAAATATAGCATTAATTTAAATTAAAAGGTTATCAAAAACAAAAGAAAATTAAGCCTTAATGTTGCCAGAAAATCTTAAAATATAAAAAATTTAAACATTAATAAAATAAACTGATGGAATGAGGTAATATGTACCATTAAAGTGTACTAATTACTAATATTCAGGCGATGTCATTTGGTTCTAAGTTTAACTTTGGCGCCGAAAACCTGCGTCATGATATGAATCTCAGATGGATTGTAATCAAGTTAAGTTTATCCACCGTATTAAATTCATGTATCAGTGTGTATAATTTTTTCTTATCAACTTTTGTGATTTGTAATAATACAAGCTGATTGCGCAATGGAAAAAGTACCCATCTTACAATGCCTAAGGTTATTAAAGCTACTATTTTTATTGTTGTGGCCACTTTTAAAGATATTTACTTCCCATAAAATGTTCTATTTCAATTTATGCTCCTGATTAATCTTAGCTGTACTATAATCCTGATTACATCTTTAAATCTTTTTGCTGTATCTGAAATTTTTTTTGCTTCCCCATGTTGTTTATTAATTTTATGTTATTCTTAAGAGTCAATAATGCAAAAACATTTGCTCATATTATGGTACAAAACAGTTGCAAGGACCTTGGGTTTGCACATTTGCTTCTCCTTATTCTTTCTAACCTGAATGTTGGTGGTATTATCAGTCTATGGTTGTGCTTGGGTTACAAAAAAATTTTTCAGATACAGCAAAAAGGTTTGAAGAGTGTAATCAAGCTTTTTTTGATAATCATAGTACAGCTAAGATAAATCAGGAGCATAAAATGAAATAGAACATTTTATGGAAAGTAAATATTTTTAAAAGTGGTTACAACAATAAAAATAGTAGCTTTAGGCCTTGCAAGATGGGTAGTTGTTCCATTACGCAATCCACATGCATTATTACAAACCACAAAAGGAAATAAGAAATAATTTGAACAAAAATTATACACAGTTACACAAATTCAATACGGTGGATAAACTTAGCTTGATTACAATCCATCTGAGATTCATATCATGGCACAGGTTTTTCGGCGCTAAAGTTAAACTTAGAACCAAATGACATCGCCTGAATATTAGTAATTAGTACACTTTTAATGGTACATATTACCCCATTCCATCAGTATAGAATCATTATTTAGTCTGAAAAAGTTGTATTAAAAAAAAACATCCTTTTTTTAAAGAAATGAAAAAGATATAATACGTTGGAAATCAAATACGAAAATATCTACTGTTATCAAATTAGTGTTGCCAATCGGAAAAATAAAATTTAGAAAAACATTTTTTAAGACTATTTTTTCGAAAAACAAATGTAATTCCTCCACAAAAAGTTAAAAAAATGAATGAATACAACTAAAATACATATATTTACAGTAAAACGTGCTAAAATCCCCTCCAAAACTGCTCAAAATATTAATTTTTGCAAAGTTAAGACTTGACATGGCTGATGACGTCATATCTCCATTTAGCTGAAAAATCGCATAAAAATTGAATTTTAAAAAAAAATCTAAAGCAAATTTCGAAAGAAACTCTTCGAGGTTAATAGCATAACGACCTATAGCTTCTACATGCCAAGTTTCATACTCCTGGGTTGCAATAGGTGAAACACACACACACACAAACTCTTTCTTTTATATATTAGTATAGATATATATATAAATCCTTCTCTATCAAACATGGAATACGTAATTGTTTTCTTAGTTCAATATTATCTGTCACCAGTCACATTTCATCGCTTTTTTTTTTGTTTTTTTGCCGGATGGGAGGCTTGTTTGGTTTGTCGCAGGCCTGCTGCACCCAAGGTTGCGGGTTCGACTCCGGCCCGTCGGTGGACTTTCACGATGCAGAAAATCGAAAGCGGCCATGTCGTATGATTGTTCGGTATGCAAAAGATCCCTATAGACTGTCTGCTTGGCCTGGATGCTCTCGGCAAAATTAAATCCTAGTGCAGGTTCCCATTGTCAGAGCTCAGATGCTGTGCATCAAAATTACTTGCGGTAATTGGTATCGCCCACATGGGGCCGTGCTAAAAAGTGATACCAGCTCCTGGGGAATGTACTAGGTCTGCAAAGGTTGAAAATACCAATGCGCAGTCCCATTAGAAAAGAAAACATTTAATCATTTTAATGTATTTTTTTTTTAAGTTAGAAACATTACCATAAGAACATTACGAACATTTTTAACAACGCCGTGTTATGTTGTTAAAAATGTTCGCAAATTTATTTAAAGAAACAATTGAATAGTTAAGATTATTGGAAGTAATTCATTGATTCATTTTTCATTTAAATTTTGTAGCCAAATTATTTTTTATCAGTATTATTTTATCGTATTTTTTATTTTCTTAATGCTCTATTGAATGAACCTTTTCGTCGTCCGGTACAGTGGCTAGCGAGACTGACTGCTGTGCTGTAGGGCTGGGTTCGAATCCCGAATCCGTCGAGCCGCAAGTTCTCTCGTGAGGTTGATGGAAGGGGAAGAGAGGTGAGAGGCCCTAATCACCTCTAGGATGTTCTCCCTCAAAATTGGGATGGAACCGAGCCAAAACGTTCTGTCACTTGCATGGTGCTCAAAGCTGCGGCTAACGACAGGCGTACATGTAGCTCTTTGCCACTAAGAATTTCGTGGGCCGCGATCTGACAACATCCGATAGGTGACATTAGTAACACCAGCAACACGAAAATACGTTAACGTTAAGGACATTAACACAATCCTTAACTTTAGTAGGGAAATTTGAGCCAATATTTTTAAATTTTTGGCCATCACATGACGATGCATTATGATGGCGTGTCACACCTTGCCTTATGTACTGAAACTTTCCATTGCATTTCCTACCCAATCTTTAATTATGCTTTTTCTTAAAAAATGTCAACTGCGCAATATAAAATTGCAGAAAACCAAATCAAAATCAGCATTAATAGCTTTTACAGCAAAAGTATATGACTGCATTCAGAACCATGATTTGGAGGGGAGGGGGGATCATTCAGAAATGGGGGGTTTTTTTGTTGTTTTTTTTTCCCTTCGAAAAAGCGTATAAATGAATAATTTTTTTTAATATTTAGTGTTAGTTGAATTGGAATACACCTTTAAAAATTTTAAGAATACTACTTAAAGAAAAAATTATTTAAATGTAATTTTTTCGCAAAAAATTAAAAGAGTTCGACATATCTTCAAAATGTTCTTCTTTTACGAAAAACGCTTCTATAATAAAAGTATTTTACCTTTTTGTATAGTTAAGACTTCTGTACAGAGTCTGAACTAGGATTTTTGAGGAGTGGATTTCTTCATATTTTAATACATCAGAGTAGTTAAAGAAAGATTTACTAAAAAACAGCGTTTATTATTTCGATTGATTTTAACTCTGAAAATAAAACGTGAATTTATGTCAAAAATCCTTATTCAACTCCGGTTCAGATGCTCTAGCTTTTTATATACTAAATATTATTATTATAAGAGTAATTTTTCAAAAAAAGGAGAATATTTCGAAGATATGCCATTTTTTCTTCATTTTTTGCTAAAAATTTTCTGTTGCATAACTTTTTTATGTAATAATATTTTGAAAACTATTTTATATGCATATTCTAATTCAACGACACTAAATATCAAAAAATTAATCATTAATACGCTTTTTCAGAAGCACGGTTTCGAACATGGTGTCAGCTTAAAAACCCCTTTTGTATTTGAAGTACAACTCCGTTTCTGAGGTAGTGGTAAAATCTTTCTGCTGCTTGTAAAATGACCTTTTTTCAATTCCAACTATCAGTTCACTCTCTCTCTCTCTCTCTCTCTCTCTCTCTCTCTCTCTATATATATATATATATATATATATATATATATATATATATAGCAGTAAATAATTCAAAAGAAGACTAATAAATCCTAAGAAGAAGAAAATTTGAACAAGATTATATTTGTTTTAAGATTATATTTGTGTTATATTTGTTATTAAGATTATATTATATTACACAAATATAATCTTGTTCAAATTTTCAATCGTTAATAAAATACTGTCTATTCATTCATTCAAATTCAAATGCATTTTTTAAAACTTGTAGTGGATGGCACTTGATGTTAATACAATATTTTCAAATATTAACTCATTAGTTAAATTAAAAAATGAATAAATAGTAACAAAACAAAAATAATAGTCCAACAGCATATATAGAAAGGAAAATCGTTCGTTGTGTCCCTGTATATATATATATAGCCCAATGGATACTTCTAATCCAAAGATCGTGGGTTCAAATTCCACTTGAGATGGACTAATTTCTGAGAATGTAATTTATTTTTTACTTTACTATTTTATTAGAATAATTCAACTTAATTTTTGAATAAATAGTAACAAATAAACAAAAAATAGTCTGACACCATATATAGAAAGGAAAATGGAAAATTGCATGGCAAATCGCTTTCTATTTTGTCACTTAATATTGTGATTATGTGTTATATGTATATATATTATATATATATATATATAATTGTAAATATTTTAGAAAAAGTAACTAAAATAAAAATTTTCTTTTTTGATCTAAGTAGGAAATGTCTTAAAATTTTTTTTTCGTTTTACTGGGTGTCATAGAACTTGAAAAGGAATTGTTTGTCGTTCAAGATTATTGTATTCTTTACCAAAAAGTGCTGCATTTCCTATTATTTGAAAAAAAAGTATAAGAGTTTAAACTTTTTTTTAAATTTGTTATTTCTTTACACGTTGATTAACTCTTTGACCTCTTAATATTTTTTTACAAGCTTTTATTTAACTTACAATATGTATGTATGTATGTATGTATGTATGTATGTATGTATGTATGTATGTATGTATGTATGTATGTATGTATGTATGTATGTATGTATGTATGTATGTAGTATGTATGTATGTATGTATGTATGTATGTATGTATGTTTTTTTTGTTTTTTTTTTTTTTTTTTTTTTTTTTTTTTTTTTTTTTTTTTTTTTTTTTTTTTTTTTTTTTTTTTTTTTTTTTTTTTTTTTTTTTTTTTTTTTTTTTTTTTTTTTTTTTTTTTTTTTTTTTTTTTTTTTTTTTTTTTTTTTTTTTTTTTTTTTTTTTTTTTTTTTTTTTTTTTTTGTATGTATGTATGTATGTATGTATGTATGTATGTATGTATGTTTTTTTTTTTTTTTTTTTTTTTTTTTTTTTTTTTTTTTTTTTTTTTTTTGTATGTATGTTGTTGTATGTATGTGTATGTATGTATGTATGTATGTAGTGTATGTATGTATGTATGATGTGTATGTATGTTGTATGTGTATTTGTTGTATGTGTATGTTGTTGTATGTGATGGATGTGATGGATGGATGTATGTATGTGATGTATGGATGTATGCATGATGATGCATGCATGTAATTTGTTCGGGTGGAATCTTGCAACTCAATTTTGAATCTGATATCTTTATCCCATTGAGCTGAAATTTTGTATACACGTTTAGTTTGGATGACAATGCATGTTTTGACCATTAATATTCCGATATTGCAATTAATTAAGAATATATTAATTAAAAACGTTAAAAATCATTAACATTACTACAACAATACAGATCAACTTTGATATGTCTGCATTGTTGTAATAATGTTATTGTTACAACAATGACAAAAGTTGGCGTCGAAAATCATTTTCAGCCAAACTGGAATTTCATAACGTTGCGCTATTGACTGTATTAATTAGCTTTGTCTAAAAAATAATTACGTTTCTACAACGTAAAAATAATCTAATTTCTACAACGTATGCAATTTTCTTACAAATTTCTATCTATTTTCTTGGATTTAAATTCAAAACAAAAAAAGTAGAGCTATTTTTCAAGTAGATCAGTACATTGTATTCCTTTCTCAGCGCTGCCAAGTTAAACTGAGATGGAGTATTGTAGAAATTTTTCAAAAATTTATCTTTTAATCTATGAAACTCAGACCAAAAAAATTACAGAATTGGAAAGATCATTTATTTCGTCCCGATATGGTATAATGTTTTTTACAAAATAATATTTGTATTTCTTACGATTTATTTAAATGAGTCACAATCGATGCGTTTTTATGAAAATAATGTCTAAATTGTTGCGCATGAATTTTTTTTGTTTAAATGAATCAACATTCTGTACTAAAATAGCTTATGCTTTGCTCTTTTAGAATCAGTCATTTAAAAATAAAATGTCGAAAACTTATTTTTTACGAATTTTCAAAAAATCACACAAAATTTTTATTAAACATTTAATAACTTCGTCATTTATGAAGATAATCTCATCAGGGGCGGATTAAGCGGGTGTTGGAACTGGTGGTCGCCAAGGGCCCCCAGCGCTGGTAGGGGCCCCAAGCTTGATGAGTGCAAAGGCCAGCGACAAACCAATCATGCCACCTTGGAATGAGAAATGAAAAGAAAACAAAGATACAATGAAACCCCCGCTAGAAATTTATCGAGATGTAAGAGAAATCCTATTGTAGAAAAACTTTTGTAAATATTTTTAACTATACTGGTATCGAATGCATAAGGTGAATGATCTTTTTTTAGTTTTAAAACGTGTTAAAAATAATTTAAGAAGTACTATAGGAGAAAAGACAAATTGAACAACATGGCATATTATATACAGAATAAAATGTTTTATACAAAATAGATATGGTAAAAATAATTGATTAATTTGCGAAAGAGAATTCAAACTGTATAGAAAAACTGTAAGCTCTTAAGTAAGGTTTTTAAATTTTTTTATGCACAGTTCAGATTTTTCCTTTAGCCGATGAGTTTTATTATAGCAATACATTTTATTTTGAGAATTTAAAGTAAGCGAATCTTTTCACTATTTCAGGTTTTCGACTCTTAAGGCCATGGGCCTCAAACCTTTTACCGCCAGGGGCCTCCAACTACCCTAATCCGCCTCTGAATCTCATAAAACTTTTTTTTTTGTGTGTAGAACAATATTACCCAAGACCTGTACGAAGATTGAAAAAAATGCTTAAAGATTACAGATTTAAGAAAAATATTGTGTTTTTTCGTCTTGTACCCTTTTTGCGAGAATTCATTTAGCTAGACTGTTCGAAAATAACCGGCAAACGACCTAGCAACAATGATGCATTGAATGAGTTGAACATACTCAGAAACATGTCCAGTGATAACTAAAAAGCAAAAAATAAATTAAAAGTAAAAAAAAACCTTTTTAAAACCAAGCTTTTATTTAAATGCGCTAAAAAGAATAAAATAAACTTTTTCTGTAAAACTTTTTTTACTATCAACTTATAATGTCATTACACAAATTATACGATATAAAAGCTCGTCGCGAGATTAAAGTACTCCTATTTACTTAGTTTGAAATTTTTACAAATTAAAATCAATCAGATCAGTTTACTTGTTTATCTGCAATAAATCTCGCGACAAGCTTTTATATCATATAAATTGTGTAATGACGTTATAAGTTGATAATAAAAAAAGTTTTACAGAAAAAGTTTATTTTATTCTTTTTAGCGCATTTAAATAAAAGCTTGGTTTTAAAAAGGTTTTTTTTTTACTTTTAATTTATTTATAATTTATTCACTTCCCATGCGGGGGAAGGAAAAAAATACATTACACTTTAGGAAGCTGAATAAGTTATAAGTTGGTGGAATGTACTGGACGATTATGACTGCATTAGTGGCTTTTCGCCAACGGTTTTCCGAGAGGAGGTAAAAACCCGGAGATTGGAATTCGTTGAACCTGCCGGTCAATTGTTGTAAAGGTTTTTCCATCGGACATTGGAGTTTTTTTTTCTTGGATTACTTTGTTATATTTTTTCTCCAATTCATTCCGTTGTAGTTATGACGCCCTGATATTGGATATGCAGCATAAAATAACTCAATATTTATATATATACTGTCTGAACATATTTTTTAAAAAAATATTCCGCATGTATGATTAGCTAAAACAAAAGCAAAATAACTATTAGGACTTCGGATGGATAGCAAAGTTTGGCATCCGAAGTTGTTGTTTTTTAAATTCTTTGTTCTTCTCATTCTACTGAAATACTTTCAAAAGTTCGAAATAAAAAAGTAATAACAAAAAGATTAATTTAGATTATAATTTCATAAGATCATTTAGAATACATATTGTTAAAAATACCAGACAAATGACTATCTAATGAGGCAAGGTGTGTGTGTGTGTGTGTGTGTGACACACAAAACGAGACTAATTGCGTAGTTTGAAAAAAAAGAAGGGAATTGGCAACAACTGTTTTAATGATGTCATACCACGCACCTCCTCTATCCACGTAACCAGTTTCGTCTTAATCGATTTCGGCAGTTGGCAGTACTACGACATTGAGTGAACATGGGCAATGGCATTCTGCCGGGAAAAATGTCGAATCAAGTTTCTTGTGAAGAAAATAGCTGCGAAACCATTTCAAGTACTAACCGGGGTTTATGGAGATGAAACTTTGTCTCCTGCACATGTGTTTGAATGGTATAAAAGGTTTTCAAAAGGAAAAGGGTTAGTGTGGAAGATGATGAACCTGCTGGGAGCCCAAGGTCAGCGATTACAGACCAAAGCATAACCAAAATTCGTGATATAAACGGTCAGACTGTTAATCAACACTGCTACATTGAAGTACTAAAAAGACTTCATGAAAAAATTAGGAAAAATAGGCCAGAATTGGGGATGGCTGTTGCACTAAGGCAATGCATCCGCTCACATGACCCTACCTGTCAAACAGTTTCTGACCAGCAAAAACATTACGATGATGGGGCATCCTCTTTATTCACCTGATTTCGCCCCATGCGACTTTTTTTTTATCTTTCTGAAAGGTAACCCATTTTATGCCCCAATTAAAAAGGGTCTTGCAAAAACGGAAAATCTCATAAAGGGCCTTCCAAAAACCTTGTTCTAGAACTGTTACCAGCAATGGCAGAACCAAATGCTCAAGGGAACTACTTGGAAGGTCATATTGCTGCGGAGAAATGATATTGTAAGTGAAATGATTTATTGTACCAGTCTCAGTTTTTTGTGCCACACCTCGTATATATGTTTTGATTTTTTAATAAACACACACACCACACACATATATATATATGTATTATATATATATAATAATTCACTTAAATTTTCTATCGAAGAATTTATGTCCATAATGGTTTTGAGCCCTCCAAAACTTGTTGTGGTAATTATTTTCCAGTTTATCACGTGACGGGAAATAACTACAACCTTATCTCCCGAAAAACTAAAACGTCAGTTTTGTTAGGGAGGATGATGTAATCTTTCATAACCCATGTATTCGGACCCGCCAGAAAAACCTTTACCGGAAATCATATGATTCTAACAGCTTCCGGTTGACCAAAATTACAAGAACTTGAAATCTGTTGAGCGAACAAAAGGTGTTTTTGTGAACGTCATGAAAATGTCTTGATTTGTGTGTTGCCATACTTATTTTATGTCTGTGTAAAATGAAATGTGGATTTAAAAATACCCAGCCTTCTCATCCCTCACTGACAACAACCCCCATTAAAAAAGAATCTCCTCAATAGCAAAATATATTAAACCAAGTCCGTAATTCTACAGGTGGTTATCAAAATAATGGAAACACCTTAGATTTACTAAGAGTCATTTATTAGTATGATATAGATCCGCCTTTTTTTGGTATGCAATACAGCTTGGATTCGCTTAGGAATCAGTTCATGCAAGTGGTGAAAAATGTTTAGAGGACTATAATACCATTCTTCATGAAGATATTGTGAAAGTTCTGAGAGAAATGCCAATGAAGGATATAGATTCCCCCCCCCCGTATTGAACGCTCTAAAAATGACCCTAACGGTGCAATTATATTGAAGTGCGGGCCAAGATATATGTTTAATTTCATCCTTGTTTGTGTTCATCAAACTATGATTGAACCCGTTGCATGGAAAAGCGCATTATCATCCTGGAAAACTCCATCTCGTGCAGGAAACAAATATTGCATCCTAAGATAATCAGCTAAAATTTATGTAGACTTCTCTCAAATTCCTTTCATCCTTGAGTGAGTGATCGAGCAGAAAAGCAGGACAGGGCTGCTCATGTCATGACAGATTCGGCCTCCATGCTTGTTATTTGGAAAGAGACACCGGAGAGTACACAAGCGGATTGAGCTCTGCGGTCCCTTTCGCTGCAGTTGTTCGGTTCTTAGACATTACAATCAACTTCAATACCCGTCGGTTTCTTTCACTAAGCTTCCCTTTCCATCTACTTATCATTTCGCTTTGCCGAGCTTGTTTTGCTACGTTGTTGCCATGACTTTAGATACCGTATCTCAAGACGCGCCTAAAAGTTTGGATGTTTCGGCCACACTTACTCCAGCGAGGCGTGCTCCTACAATTTGGCCTCTATGAAAATTGTGAGTGGTCCGACATCTTAAGCTTTTGAAAAAATTCCAACACTTTTAGAACAATAAAGCTACCACATACCACCAAAGTATATACATTTCTATGAAGAAAAAAAAAAAAACCACTGGTAGCTATTATATTTCAATGCTTATTAAGTGCATTCTAAAATATCATCTTTGTTTCACAATATATATATATATATATATATATATACAGGGTGTTTTCATAAAGGATGGGAGTAACTTTAAGGAGTGATAGTACACATCAAGACGAGTAATAGTAAATAGGAAACCAAGTGTCCCAAACGTCTTCCGAAGGAGAAAGGCGCCATCAAAGTTTAGGGTCCTAAATTTCAAATGATGATAAAAAACGGAAAAAGATCGATTTATTTGCGGTTTTCACTAAAATCATTCTTTAAATTAGTATTTTCTTTTAAAAAAAGTTTTAAAGACAAAGTTAAAATAATGCCGTTAGAGGGCGCTCTAGACTTTGGAGTACCGAACAACTACCTTTTACCAGTATTTTTTTTATTTTGTTAAATGTTTACAAAAGCTTAGATTTTAACTTGAATTTTGAGCGCAAAATTGAAACCATTGGGAGCGGTTAAGTGGCGCAAATGTAACCGCCTTCAGGGGGGGGGGGAATTGAAATGCTCGTATGTAATGATCAAAATAAAAAACGATAAAGCAAACTTTAAGAGGCGATAGTACAACATAAAAAAAATCAACTTTGATTAGAAAATGCATGATTTGAATTCAAACGCAAACGTGTTAGAGCATCTTCAAATTTTATCCATGCAAGCGTTATAGCTGCAAGTTTCTGGAAGAAGAACATGGAATTGTGATATGGGGAAGAAGAAGAACGCATATGCAAATTGTTATTAAGATAAAAGCCACTGACCCGAGTGTGCAATACTAAATCACGGTACAAACGTAACGAAAGATGTTGCCCTTCACTAATCAAGAAAAGGCTGGTATGCACTTCATCTACGGAACTGCAAATGAGAATAGTGCAGAGGCGCGACGATTGTACGGAAAAAATTTCCCAACAGGTGGTTGCCCAATGATAAAAACATTTGTGCGCTTGCACAGACAGTTGTGTGAGACAGGGTCCTCTTTTAGTGCACGTTCAAATGCAGGCCGTGCGAAGTCTAACAGAAAGGTAGCTGTGGAAGAAAAAATTCTGGATATGGTGGCTGATCATCCAAATACAAGCACGCCCTCCACGACATGGCGAGTACTAAAGGATGAAAGTATGCATCCTTTTCATGTCCAACGAGTCCAGGAACTGACTCAAAGGGATTTTCCTCGTCGAATGGATTTTGCTCGCTGGTATCTGCAGAAGAACACCCTAAATCCCGATTTTGGTGCAACTGTGCTTTTTACAGATGAATGTACATTTACACGTGACGGTACATTTAACACCCACAATTCCCACCAATGGGCAGATGTAAATCCACATGCATATCAGCGACGATTTTCCATAAATGTTTGGGCAGGAATAATTGGTGACCATCTACTTGGACCTTATCTTCTGCCAGAACCCTGGATGGGAAAAAAATATCTTACCTTTCTGCAACAGGTGCTACCGGAAATGATGACAGATGTTCCCCCTCATATCCGGCGAGTAATGTGGTTCCAGCAGGATGGAGCACCAGTTCATTTTGCGCCAGAGGTGCGAAATTATCTAAACGCAACCTTTCCAAATCAATGGATTGGGCGAGGTGGTCCTGTCCCTTGGCCAGCGCGATCGCCCGATCTTTCATGCCTGGATTTCTTTTTGTGGGGACACCTGTAGAGTCTTATGTATGAGACTCCTATCGAATCTGCAGAAGCACTCGTCGCCAGACTTTCGGCAGCTGCAGGAGAGTTGCGCGATACTCCTGGCGTGCTTCAGAGGGTTCGTGAATCCCTTCTTCGCCGTTGTACCGCATGCATCGCCTCTAATGGTCAGTGTTTCGAACAGCTATTGTAATCATTTCTAATTAAACTTTTTTTTATAACGTAAATGTTCTTTGTTTCCTTTTTGTCTCTTAAAACGAAATCTGTTTCAGCGCCCTCTATCACCTTCGGGTTAAAATTACGAGTATGATTTCTTTGATGAATGTTACTTGTTTTGGTGTTGTACTATCGCCTCTTAAAGTTTGCTTTATCGTTTTTTATTTTGATCATTACATACGAGCATTTCAATTTTTCCTCCCTAAACGCGGTTACATTTGCGCCACTTAACCGCTCCCGATGGTTTCAATTTTGCGCTCAAAATTCAAGTTAAAATCTAAGCTTTTGTAAACATTTAACAAAATAAAAAAAATACTGGTAAAAGGTAGTTGTTCGGTACTCCAAAGTCTAGAGCGCCCTCTAACGGCATTTTTTTAACTTTGTCTTTAAAACTTTTTTTAATGAAAATACTAATTTAAAGAATGATTTTAGTGAAAACCGCAAATGAATCGATCCATTTTCCCGTTTTTTATCATCATTTGAAATTTAGGACCCTAAACTTTGATGGCGCCTTTCTCCTTCGGAAGACGTTTGGGACACTTGGTTTCCTATTTACTATTACTCGTCTTGATGTGTACTATCACCCCTTAAAGTTACTCCCATCATTTATGAAACACCCTGTATATATATATGTATATATATATATATATTATATATATATATATATATATATATATATATATATATATATATATTCTGCGTTACTGTTATTGTCCACTGCCGGGGAATATATTCGTAATTCTCACGTGGTAAGTCTTTAATAGTTTTAACTTTGATTTTAAAATATATTAGTAATTATTACAGGCTATAATGTTATCGTTTTACATTAATAGATTATGGTTTTATTTATAATAATAGTTAAACTTCTCTAAAAATTTCTTGCTTTCCCTATGGCCCAGAATATTGGCAAATTCAGGTGAAGGTTGGCTGGCCGAAAAACACTGTTTAAACCTGCAATCCTGGTTCCTAAGGCCAGGAGTTTGCCCCAGTATTTCTGTGGCTAAAACTATTCTATCATGACTATAGTTATCTTAGGTATATAACTATTTTTTTGTATATTTTAGAATATATATATATATATATATATATATATATGTATATATATATATATGTACATTATCTATATGGTTAATATTATCTACGATAGTGAGATGATGAGCTACGATAATAATCACGATAGCTGAAGCACACAAAAACCAAAATTGTAATATGAACCAGGTATTATAATTTAGAAAAGATACATTAGAAATTATAAAAACAATAGAATTTAAAATATATATATATGGATGCTGCAGTATTATAAACATTGCTGACTTAAGACAACTCTTATATATAAAATGATTTATAAAAAATTGGGTTCGAAAATACTTTTTGACGAGCCGACCTTTGCACTTTCTGTTTGTAATATTGAGCAAAATCCTATTAAGAATAATGGATAAAATATCTAAATCCATTAAAAGAAAAAGGTAATTTACCTAAAAATTGCATTAAAAATGCATTGCCCACGCTAAATCTGAGTACAATAAACAAGTCATCGCCAGATTCTAGACCGAAATACAAATTCAAAGCATGGAATTGGCTGAATAGCAGCACTTAGCAAAAGTATGAAATTAATAGAAATAAATAATTAAATAGTTTGTATAAATACTACTGTTACTTGAGGGACACTAGAATTATAAATGTATTTAAATATTTAATAAAAAATGCTGTGGTTAAAATAGAACCAAGGGAATATGTAATTTATATATGTAATTTGTGAATTTGCAGGGGTAACTATGAGTATATCTATGTAGGAAAAATGATTAATTTATCATAATTAACTACTGATATATTCTAAGAAATTTAATCCTTACTATTTAAAATTTCTTTATACAAATAACTATTAATAAAAATTAATTGATATTTTTGAATTAAGCAATATTTAATTAAATGTTTATAGATTTTTAGTTTTTCTGATTTTTTTCAAAACTAGAAATTTGTTGTGTTGTATGTAATTAATAATAATATTTCTGAATACAGAAACATGCACATTATTTTCCCATATATATATATATATATATATATGTTTTATAGAAAAGTTATAAAAGTGTATATATAAAAAATTTTCACTGGTTCCCCTTCTATCCATAGAAAAAGTACTTTCTGAATAAACATTCAAACTTAATATCAGAAAAGAAAATATATTCTTAGACAGAAAGAGAGGGAGGGAATGTGAAGTGAGTCATAAATTCCATTTATTTAAAAAATGAGATTTCTGTACGAAAAAAAAAGCAGTACAGATATTTGCCATTCTTGGATCTCGTGATCCCCTTCAAACCGAGATACAAGTAAATAGATCCGTCAATCTCAATTTCTTTCAAAATAATTTTGTAGCCACGTTTCTGATTAGATTCCTAATGTGGTAAAAAGAGATAATCATTCAACCTTGCATAGTAAATGTATAGAAACGGAAAAATCCTTTAAAAGGATTCGGCTCCACTTTGTTCCTACAGAATTAAAGCTCTTCTCTCCTTTGTAAACAGAAAAACTGCTTTAGACCAGGGATTCTCTTTCAGTGATATACTTCTCCTGGGTTTTAGTAGAGGAGTCGTATTTCAAACAAGGGATCGCCCGAAAGAATTTGAATACCCCCTTCAGAAAGCGCGGTCAGTTTAGAGTGTCATTTGGAAATGAAGGTGTTCCCTTGATCCGTGAGAGGAAAATTGAATTGCATAGCTTTCAGAGAAAATATTACGAGCAAATGCCATCTTCTCTTGTAGATACAAATAAAACGCGTAAAATTAAAAAAAAAATCCGAATTTAATACTTTTATTCGCTTAATGTTCAGAACTAAGCCCAAGCTAGAAATAAGATCTTTAAGAAAGAAAATTACTCAATATAAAACATAAACTTGCGTAGTAATTACACATATCTCCAAATATCAATGAGTGCCTCCTCATATATAATTTACATATATTTAATATCTATGTATTTCTCTATTTTAATGTTGATGTTAATTGATTTTTAATTTTATATGCCACGGTAGAGGAAATGAAATATATAAAGCTTTTTCTTTTTAAAATAAGAAATATTTTTATGCATCAAAGAGGGAGAAAACGATTTTGAAGCTTTGCTAAGGATAACAAATAACATATCATGAGAAATTATCATAGGGTTCTTTACTAGTAGATTTACTTTCGACGAACTTTTTTTTTTCTTTAAGAGGACATGGAATGATTTAAACAAAATTCTGTGATTTAATGGTTTTCAAAATTTTTTTCGTTACCCACTATGTATGTTAATTATATGAAACAGTTTTTATGTTCACAACACCACAAAAAGTAAATCACTTATTTTTTTAATGAAAAATGTTAAAATGTTTCAAGTGATTTTAAAATGCTACTTCTTTTTCAATAATTGACGTACACTCATGATATTTGGTTTACATAAGTTGATAAGGGTTTTGTGATAACATGATTGATATTTGTAAAATACTTTTCTTGCTTATTGAAAACTCCTTTAAAAATGTATAAATTCTATAAATTCAATTATTTTTTTTAAAAAAAACTAAGTACCACTTTGGTTAAAAATTGCATACCAACTATTATTACATGAATTAATTTCAATAATTAAAAAAAATGTGAAGGCATTTAGTAAAATAGAAAAAAAGAGTTATATAGACGTCCTTAGCGTTTTAATTGAAGAGAAACTAGTTATGTTTTCTTTCTCTGAGATAAATCAACTTAACGTTTTTATTTGTCATTATAATATGAATTAACATGAACACAAAAATGAACCCAATTCAGGATTTTTTAAACTTTTTTTCTTATTATTTGAGATTATAGAAAAATTTATAAAGAATAGTTTTAGTCAATTGAATTGTACTGTATCCCCTTGACTTTGCTTGATTGATCCCTTATACGTAATAATTAAAATATTTTTAAAATTTTACTATTGATTTATTGTTCTTATAACAATTATTAAGATTAATATCTCTTAGCTGAAAATGTATTCTAGTTATAGATTTTATATCTATCATAATAAACATGTTACAGAATAGCAGAAGTTGTGAATATTAAGTAGTATGATGATAAAAATTGTAAGAGAGAGGAATAAATGCGACACATATTAAACAATTTCACCTATTTGACTTATTCATATCTATTTAAAATAGCAATCCATTGATTTATTTTTTTTCATTTGAAATATTTTTATATTTAAATAATGTGAAAAATAAAAGATCACAAATTCTTTGAGTTAAACTTTATGGTGGAATAAAGAATAACATTTGAATAGGTGTGGAAGTTAAAAGATAACTTGAAAAAAAGGAAAAATATGTTTTTTTGAAGATTACTCAAGAATCATTTTTATTGTGAGTTAATTTAATTATTATTATTAATTACTACTAATTGTGATACGTTTTATACAAACTGTTAAAATTTTTGGTCTAAGTTGTTAAAAAATAAAAAATATTGTTAAGAATCTTTTTTTGAGGAAACGATTTCACTTTTAAAGATCTTTAGTGCTAAAAAGTCATGAAAAAAATAATTAAACACATCTAAGTTATCTAAGTTAAATATCATAACTATTTAAAATGGAGCTGTTTTACTTTGACTGCCGCAATTTTAATTTTGATTAGTTAGTTGAAATAGGAAATTTTAGACTGTGTATGTGATCTAAAGATTCTAATCTATCTGTCTATCTAGCTATCTATCTATCTATATATATATTTATAAATTAGAAAAAATATTACAAAGTTATACATTTTCATTTCTTAAAACTTATTTAAGCAAAATTTTATGTGTTTTCAAAACAATAAAATTAAAATTCATTGCATAATTCGTTAGCGTTAATCATCACGATCATTTAAACAAGGAATAAAAATTGCATTATGAATCAAGAATTCAATCTTATTTTTCATTCAAAATTAATAAATCTTCATATTATATGAATTTAAAAGGTAATAAATAAGCATTAAGATTTTATAAGTTTTCATGCTGTCAATTGTATTAAGATATATTTAATTTTTTACGCTCAATGACGTTTCGATCAATATTACTAATTGCATAGAAATATTATATATTACCAAACATAAAAATTCTAATTTTTTTATAATTATCTCTATTGTCATTTGAATAACAAAACAATCCTTTCGCTACGTAGCAAATTGCATTTGTGAAAATATTTTTATTCTCTTTATTTATCAACTACATGATGCATTATCATTTTTATGTGCAACATTTACTATTTTTTGTCCGAATAAAACAGATTAAAATTACCTTAATCCTTTGATATGGGTAATTACACAATATTCGATCTTCATTGTTTAGCAACATATTTATTTCCCTTTTAATACAAGAAATCAACTCTTGTGACTCAAATACATATTCATGCAACTAAACATAATGAAGACAGATTTATAAACTATTTCCGAAAAACTTGTTAATATTTTTTAAAAACATTTTGATTAAGCCTATGTAATATGTTTTGTAGTTGAGTGAAACCAATCTCCTGGATAAATAACCTCGCAATAACTCTCCACCACCACCACCATGGTGTTTTGATTTGCACATCAATTATTCCTGTAAGGGGTGTCAGGGGTGCTAATTTTGTCCCTACAGCTGAAAAATTAAACAATTTTCCATTAGATACAACTTTTTTAGGTTAAAATATAACTCAATTATGTTACACATTATTTATAAAGGAACGAGGGTTCAAAAAAGGGCAAAACGTTTAAAATATAATCATAATTTTAAAAATCGTAAGCATATAAAAAAAAAGAACATTTCTTTAAGATATATTAATTACGTTTTATGTTGAGCGTGATATTTTCTAAAATAGTTTCTATAATTACTAGCAATAAGTTGATTTAGAAAGTTAAATATATCCTTTTCTTACACTGTAGCTATTTTTATATAAATAGAATAATAAATTATGTTTCTAAAAATTTAAAAAAAATGACATATTTTTTTTTAAAATTTCAATATTTTTCAAATATTTTTAAATACGAAAGATATATAATACAAAAATTACGAAGGATTTAAAATGTATGGTATACATTTTATAATTCTATAACGTTTTATACATCAAAAGCTACTATTATAGAAAACATCATGCGCAACGTTAAATTTACTTAATATTTATTACATAAATGTTTCTTATTTTTATATGATTATAGTTTTTAAAATTATGATTATATTTTAAACATTTTGCACTCTCTTTTGAAACCTTATTCCTTTATGAATAATGTGTAAAAAATCGAATTATTTAATTTTAATTTCAATGAATTATATCTCTTTGAAAATTATTTGCATTTTCAGCTCTCGAAACACAATTAATACCCCTGATACCCATAGTGAAAAACATTATTTTTCTTTGCCAAATGCATGTACACGAGTACAACAAGTGAAAAACATGTTGCAATTATAATATTAAGTATTATAATACCCTGCTCCTCAGCAACTTATACCTAGTTATTCTCTAGATTATATTCCCCTGATCATTAGAACAGTAACTCGCTTAAAAAGTATTACGTTTCTTTGCTTCGTAATAACTGCATTCGAACAAAAACGGCCTCATTATAGTCCTTTACCATTCTTCTTGGGAACAATATACCAACAATGAAATTTTAGACAACCTTTTACTGAAAAAGTATTTATTACATAGAGAAGACTTTTCGAAAACAAGTAGATACAGTTTCTACAGGGTTATTAGGTATTTCGCAAACGGTCAGCAGTATGAGTATAAAGGTTATTATAAGGGCACAAATAAACGTTTTTATAGACGCAATTTTCGAAAGACATCAGTTCTTCCGCAAAAGACAAAAAGACTTCTTTTAAACCTCGGGAGAGTGGTTTAATAATTGCTGGGGGAGCTAGAGTTTCATAGCCTATACAATCCTTCATTATTTCGAAAAGAAATAGATTTTTGAGAACATCATTTGAAATCAAAATCATGAAACTAATTGATGTCAAAACATAGTAGTTAAGTTCCAATACATGTTAACTAACAAAAATAAATTTAAAAAATCATCATTTTAAAAATTTTGTTTCAAAGCATTTAAAAAGGACTTCAAAATAATTATAAGAAATAATAATGTTGCTGTGTTATGAAACCTATTTTGATACACACAAATTAATTTTAACGGTATTTATTCTAAACATTTTGTTAACTAACTTCCTAGCATAAAAAAGGAATATTTAGTTGTACTTTTTTTCAATGAAACATTAAGAAATTAAAGAGAAAGTATTCTATTTTTTTTCTGGCTAATCAATAAATGTATGTTTTTTTTTTAATTTATGTACTAATACACCTTAAAATTTAATTTAATTTATTTTTTAAGGTTTGTTACTTACTTCAAAAAGGAAATATAGCAATTGTTAAAGGTTCAAAGGTAATGCTAAGTAAGTAAAATATTGCTTTCTAGGCAGATGAATAACTCAATTTGTCATTCAACTAATTCTTAGAACATACAATTTTTTTAATTTCCTTTGGATTTAAAGTTTTTGGAATTTGCTTTGCTTAAAAATAAAGTTCTTTCGGGGAGGGGGAGAATAAATATCGTGGTAAACCAACAAGTGTTTCTATCAGAATGCTAAGAATTTTTAATCAACACTTCTCAAACTTAATTTTTAGTAAAATTCTAATATTCCTCGAAAACCTTTGATTCCAGGTTATTTAAGGCGTTTAAACAAACTTATGTTTGTCAAACTTCAAAATCAGTCATTATTTTTTTTTTTACTTACTGATCAACAAGAAAGAGAATGTGTAAAATAAATTTCTGTGAGCATATTATGAATTATTAATTAATTGTCATTTGCTAAAAATAAATTATTTAGGGAAAATCAGATATATTGTAGCACTAATTAGATATAGTTGCTATACTAGCACATAAATATCTTAAATATTATTTGATGCATAGTTTTCATTGCATGGAAGTTAAGCTTGTATTTTAAAAGGTAGATGCAGTTTCATTCGCGGTTTCTTTTCAAAATAATCTTATATTTTTTTCTTCAATTGTTTGTAAAACTTATATTTAAGAATCAGACACTCCTGCAGTTATGCAGCAAAGATTAGTTTTTACAATGGATGCATTCGTACAACCTCGAAAACGATCTCGTATTACATATGTTGATATATTTACATATTGCTATCATGACACTGCTTAATCCAAAAGTTTCACTAATATTTGAAATATTTATATATATATATATCAGAAATACAGGAAAATATTTGTGCAGCTGCATTAAAAATCAACACTGCGTTATTCATGCATTCATATTTCTTGAATCTATATGTCTATTACAAAAAAACTGGGTCTAAGAGTTTGAGACCATGTATCCAGTTCAAAAGAAAATTAATACTCTTTGATATTACAAATCGTATTTTTAAAGTCAATGTTACTTAAATTGTACTTTAGTGGTCTATACATTATGTTCAATGTCTTGTGCTTTTATATTCTTCCATAAATATGACGATCATAAAAGTAAAAAATTAAAATAATTGTAAAATATCTTTCTGTCTAATAAAAATAAAAATTTCTTGAATTTAAATTTTTTAAATATTTTTTTTTAAATTTGATGAGATTTGTTCCCTTTTTATTCTTAATTATTGATAAGAAATAGAAACATTTAAATGTTTCCAAAATTCATTTATATATATATTTCTTCATTCACATAAGCATATAATAGTTTTTATTAACATCAATCGAATTCGAAACTGAAGGTTCTAAAGTAAAACCTATTACAAAATGCCTAAATGTAACCATACTTTTCAATCTTTCTATATACAAGAAATAAAGTGTAGCGCAAATGAAGAAGTGAAGTTACTACATATTCGAACTGAATTTATTTTAAATGTCTATCGTATTCAATTCTACAATCAATTGCAGTTGTGCCTTGCCCCTCACTCTCCCAAAGCTGAACCTCTAAATATAATTCTGCTTCGGGAATTAGCTGTCGCCTGTTGAAGATCAGCCACTTTCAACAGGCGAATCTATTGATTTTACGCTCCGGACTGAGCAACAGAGCATTTCATTCTTAGCTTTGATTTCGGTGTTTGTCGGAATATTCTATCGCCGAAAATACGTGCAAAAGTTTGATTTCCAACAGCTTTTTTTTTTTGGCTTTATTTTTAAAAAATTTTCGAATAACTATACAAAGATTTTCTAAGCGTTTCTGGCATGAAGATATTCTTTTTAATCTGAAAGAACTACTTCATCCATCTGATGCTTCTCTCGTTATCACACAAACATAACTATCATGTTATTTTATACATGAGGATGGGAATCGGCAAAAATATTTTGTGTTTGCAGTGGAGTTCCTGTAAACTGCATGCTTATAAGTTAATAAATTTATAAAAGAGTATAATGTTAAAGATAATATTTTTTTTCATGAAAATGGCAATTGAAAGAAGAATGTTATGGAAAATTGGAGGGTGGGAGAGAACATTTCGCAATATAAAAATTATGCATATTTATTACGAAAGGAGAAGAGTATTATAAAATCAGCATTTCTTACTAGAATGCTAATAAAAGAGTAAAATAATCAAAGCTCTTTTCGTTCCGTCTTTTTCAATACGACTTTTTATGCAATTTTTTTTATGATAATTTCAAAAAAAAAATGTTTGCTACAAGTATTTATGAAATTTATGAATATTTTTTGTGCGATTTCTTTTATGTGATCTCCATCTACCGCACAAAAACTGATTTAACCAGTTAAACACTGGTTAAATATTATAGAAGATTTTAAAATTCACTTATTGCATCCCAAGTCTTCCTTTTTAAGTTTGTAAAAATTCAGCTTTAAATTATATGAAAATTTAAATCGTGAGTAGGGTGTGTTTTAAGTAATATATTGTATAAAGATAACGTTGTAAATATGTTAGCATTTTGAAATTATGCTGCTAAAAAACTTTTAACTGTCCGAATCTTGTATTCAACAAATTATGATAGTTTCCTCTGTAAATGTTCAGTAGTTTTCACAATATAGAAATTGTGGGCAGTAGAAACATAAAAAATAGAATATTTAATAGTAATTTCTTTGTATAAATTATAATCTACCCTTAAAAGTCTTTTTAACTATTTAAAAATGATTTATCATGCACAATGTTCATAGATATGTTTTTAAAAAAAAATGATGAGATAATTAATAAAGAATTTCCCTTTGATTCACATCAAAGAAATAAAGTATAATGTTCCCACTTTATCTCTCTTTCACGCAGACAAAAAAATACTTAAATCAACTGTTGGAATCGCTCTGACACAAACAAAACTTTTCTATGAGACCATGAACACGATGATATGTGAAACAAATTTGACAAAAAGGTGTAAAACTCAGATCTTCTTACTATGTACCTAATTTAAAATAAAGAGAGATCTGCTTTTAAAAAATGGAGAAAAAAATTTCGCATCTATATATTTTTTTAAATTTTGGAATAAAATTTTGAAAATATGTATTGGTTAAATTCACTAAATACGTCATTAAATTAGATTTGCTTAATATATATGATTGCTACTAAGATTACTGACGTTAGAATTTTTTATACGGTTTGTTAAAATTATCCATCTTAAACTTCAGTAACAAACATGTTGTGTATTGTATTAATAAGACAGTTTTCAGAAATATTTGTTTTTAAGATATTTCTGGGATGGTTGGTTCATTTTACATTGAAATGATTCAAAACATTTTTAAAAAACTCTACGGATTACTTTTACTCCATTTGTAATAATTTTATATGGTATTTTTCTTTAAATTTATAACCTAACTTTTAAATAGAACATTTTGCGCTTATGTTACAGACTTTCAAACAATAGGCTATCCGCATGGTCTATCTCTCTAAACCCGGTTTCTTTTTCCGTCCATCCAAATTGGCGCTTTGAGCTAGAGCATCTCAACTCCGCAAATGAACGTCACTACTAAATAGCACATAATTAATCAGAGTGAGATAGAGGAAAGGTTTTGTTTAGTGGAATATGTTTCCATACTAGTGAGCTTCTGAATTATAGCCGTATAGCTAACGGGGAATTTCTGATTGGCGAGTTTCAGACGTTGCATCTCATTTAAGATAGATACTAATTATTTCTTAACATTTAGTTTGTCTTATTCGTATATCTCGTAATCAATTCTGACATTTAAATTAATAAATCTAATTCATTGAAAACATCTGTTTGTAATCATTTTTGTCAGACTTAATGACTTCCCAATCCTTGCTGCATTCAGATCCCCGGATCTAAGAGATCTCCTCCTCAACCAACATAAGGAGAAGGTACAACGACAATATTTTTGTTTATAAAAAACAAATTAGAAAAAGGTCCTATTACGTCTTCGAATTTTGATGGATTCATATTTATATTAATAACTTTTATTAATAATTATCATATCCTAGTTTATCTGACATCCTAGAATAATTATAGCACGTTAAACCTATGAAGCACCTATACTAACCTTAAAAATTCGGCAGTTTATATACTGAACCATAGTTGTTTTTCATCATTTACTTCAGCTGCGATACAATATCTGTATTAATCCTCTCTCTGCACATCCCCCGATTTAGATGGGTATGCATTTTTCCTAAATATTTAGCTGTGCAACCAGTGCTGTTCCTGTTTATGTTTCATCTATGTTTTTATGTTCATATTTTTATGATCTAATAATATATTTTATCATATAAAATCTTTTAAATAATTTTTTTGTACATTTTAACTGAAAAATATGGATTTTATATGTAGATTTGAAATACGTAATAAAAAATACGCAATTTTTAACCTTCTTTGATAAAATAACAACGTAACGAGAGGGTTAAGTGATTCAGAGATAGTTGATCTTTTTTTTTTTTTTTTTACTAGAGGAAATTTCTAGACCTTTTTTACGATTTTCTTGGTACAACAGTTGTACCGCAGACCATGTAAATCAGAAAACATAAGCGATACACTATAGACACTACCGAGATTTAAAAGTTATGAATAACTTTCCATAGTTTCTAGATTTAGTAAAATAATATTCCCTGAACCATATAAATGTTTCGATACAATGTTTCCTAGTTCTTTTTCTTCAGCAAGTTAAGTTTTTAATAATATTAATCTTTAGAAATCATTATTACATAATAGTTTAATTATAGCGATAGAGAGAAAAAGTTGTTTATTATTTGATTGAAAAAAATAAGCAAAGGAGCCGATATTTTTTATTAAGTGATACCGACGGATTCATATGAGCGATTTCGAACAATCTATATATATATATATATTTGTTTTTGATAAATAAATAACATTGTAAAACTGTAACAATTTTCTGTAGTGTAAATAAATATGTGAAAGTACACAATTAATATATATTTACAAAAGAAGAAACGATGACACATTTTGGATTTGAGACAAAGGCATTGAAATGTATTCAATTTTTTTATATTCTAGCATTTGTTTGTTATGTCCGAATTTTAAAATGTTATTTACTTCATTGGATTTATGAAAGAATGCCATTGATATATTTTCTTTTGTCTTTTATAGTTATTCTGTTTCATATTTAAAAATTTATCTTTGGTTATTTTTTTTAAATGTAGCGGTTATAAATAGCACGTTTTTTTTCTATTTGACATGACAAAACTTTCGATTTAAAAAGAGGTTAAATTTATTTCATACATTTTTTCTTGAGTCACTTTTAAAAATTATTTATTTGTAATTAAAAAAGATTTACTAGTAAACGCAAGTATGTATGTTAAATTCAAAAGATAATAAATGAGCTCTTAGTACCATCACAACATGACAGTTATAATGATGATGGTCAAAAGATAGCGACAAGTTTATTTTAGTCTTATTTAATTTTGTAAAAGAGTTTGAACTTTTAAAACAATTAAGTCACATTTACTAAATTAGTCTTCATTTTGTTTTAATTCAAAAGATTTATTTGGAAATTTGTATTGTTCAAATGTTTTGTCTCAAAATCACGCATTTAATTGTTAAAATTATCGCATGATGTGTTTCAATAATGATAAATGAGAATTAGTAGCAAATTAATGTTATTTGTTATTCATTTCTTTAAAAAAGTTGAATCTTAAAAACAAACAAATCACCATTGCTAAATTAATCTCCAATGCTTATTAATTCAAAAATGTTTTATTAAAGAATTTGTGCTGTTACAACTTACTATGTTGTCTTACATTAATATATCATTATTATTTACCAATTAAATAAAATTTAATCTCGAATTTTTTTTTAACATTTCTAAAAAGTCATTAAATTGAAGAAAGATATTTTATACAAAGTAAATTAATAAATTCGATAAAAATATTATACTTTTGATAATAAAAAATATCAACCAGTTAATGAACATTATACACAACATATTATTAAACCAAATAAACAAATACTTTGTGGTGTACGGGGATTTTATCATTGTTTTCCAATAAAAAAAATAATAAACATTGGAGAATCGCTCTCTTTAGAATACTATTCAAATCATGCTTACTTAAAAAATTCGACCAAATTAAAACTGACTTGCGAAATGAAGTCGAAAGCAACCAACGTTAAAAAAGATTCCTTTCTTTCAGAGCAACAGTGCTCAACAAAGAGAAAAAGGAGCTTTTCCGCATGAATAAAATCATAAAAATAATTCCCCAAATAACAAATTAAAAAGGGGAAGGGGAGAAGGGATTATGAACCCCTAGCATATTGGGTTTCTCGACAGAAATGTACCATTCGAGGCTTTTAATTTCTAAAATCACCGTTCACAACAATAGAAGCAGTTGAGCATTTAATTTAACAAGGACCGCGCTTTTGCAGTTTGCAGGGTTGGAAAGGGAGTAGTTATTTCACATACTCTCTCCTCATTAAGAAAATGTGGTTTAAAGTTACTCGGGATTCACTTGTTTTGCAATTAAAAATTTTAAAATCAATCCTAAAGAATATATTTCTTTTTTCAAGGAACATTCAAAAGGGAATGTGAAACATTTTATGAAATTAAAAGTACGAGGAAAAATTATTCCAAAAATGTATCTCACTTGCATGTTTTAAGAGACAGCGTATAAATACTGAGCATTACCTTAATTATACTTAAAGTTTCTTTACTTGTAAGTCATGGTATTATTTTATTCTAGTTATATGGATTACTGCTTTTTAAATGCTTTTGCAATTTTAACAGCACCCATTGACTTTTTTTATTTGAATTTTGACAAATTAAAAAGTTAAGCTCAGTTATATTAAGATCAAAAACATTTTTTTTTCAGTTACGTTAAACTGAAAGTAAATTAAGATAATGCGACAAACTAAGCACGCAAACTTTGAGCATTAAAACAAAGAGAAATTGTTGTGAATGAAATTTATAAAGAAATTCTAAGGAATATGCTATGAAAATTGTTCAGTTTTCTTGCATCAAAAAATATAAATTTTTAAAAAAGGTTTTCGCTAATTATAAATTACAGTATTTTTTAATTACAAATATGTTAAATATATGCATTATCTTTCAAGTAGCACCATAGCTTGAACTATAATGATTTATAGCTTTTTACAGAGTTAACTGATTTATTATTGTGTTTAAAATTATTTAAAATAGAGACGGCTTTTTATACTATTTGTTTTGTAAATATCTTGATTTCTTTTAAATAATTCAGAAGCCTGCACAAATAATTAGAAGCCTTCAATTAAAAACATTTCTTAAAATTAATTTTTACGAACAAGTCTTTCAATTAAAATTATCTTCCAGAATTTGTTGGAAAACTCTATTATTTACTTACGTATTAAGTATCAATGTACTCACTTTTTTGATAAATTTTATCAACTCGCTTTATGTATATGTTAAATGATTGAAAAAAGGAGCAACTGTATATATATATCTAGTATTCTATGGTAAGGAACATAAAAAATATTCATAGATACAAATCTGAACTTCTGCTATAAGAAAAACAAATAAAAAAATTGCACAAACAATATACGTCAATAATTTTTGAAAACTTTTGGCCATACATACATCTTTTATACTGAAAAAACCTTTCAAGAATTGCTCAAATTTAATTAATTATATTGTTGTTTAATGAAGGGTGTTACCAATTTTTGCAGCTGCTATGATAGATTTTACATAAACATTTCCTTGTGATTAAACTAGCTTTGTTAATTTATCGTAGGGATGCAAATATTTAGAATTTATTTTCCAAGAAATTATGAAATTGTAAACCTCAGAATTATTTATTGAAATCCATTTACCATTGAATTAATTATATCTGTAATTATATATATTTTTTTGTTTTTATATCTCTTGTAATACTTAATTTTAAATAATTATTTCTTTCGGCGAAATGAATTTCTTTTTCAGCTTCTGTTACTATGTCCTATGAGGACTGAGCGCCATTAAAAGACAATCAACAAACCATCGTACGAATTAACTGCAAAGCTCTCAATAAAAGTGAATCTTTACATTAGTGTTCTGTAAGCAGATTTCATCCTCTATGCTCTTTGGTCAAAAGAGCACTAATGAATAACTGTCAACAAATTCTAATTAACTGTACGAAATCTTCTTAAGTCTAATAAAAAATAAGCCTCTCCATCTGCTTTTGACTGTAATGTTTTAAACTGCCCTCTCACTACGGATTATTTGAGTGACTCACTTCAGAGAATCAGAGAATAGTACGCGGAAGCGTAATTTATATATATAATATATATATATATATATATATATATATTAGATTATAGAGAGATGGGTACCCACATCCATTAAGCGCCTTTTAAGAGGCTACGCATTTTACATTTTAGAAACAAAATAATCCTTTCAATTTCGATAACATATTCTCCGTATTCTATTAATTCTGCTATAATCCTAAAAGGGACATGTTTTGAAAATATAGAGTGATTAAAATTTTGGTGAAGTCGCTTCACCCATTAGCGACCGCCAAACAGTTATCAGTAAAGCAAAATAAGTATTTTAGAATGTGTTGTATTCCCTCTGTCTTCACTTTTAATCCTTTGATTTAATTCTGATGACAACAGTTCTCGAGAAAACTGATTTTTAGTTCGATTAGCTCTTAAAACACAAAGAGACAGAGTAATTATTAGATTGGTGGCTACGTTCGAAACAATGATTTTGAAAAAGCTTATAAATGGATATTTGTTTTTATGTTTAATGCTAGTTGAACAGTTGAATAATAATAGAGAAAAAACTTGTTTTCAGTAAATTACAACAAAAAATTATTTTAATGCAATTTTTTGGCAAAAAATTATGACGTATCTTCAGATATTCTCTTTTTATAAATAAAGATTTTTTAATAATAATATTCAACGTCTATACACACATATTGGTGAGACTTCTGTACAGATTCTGAACTAAAATTCTTGAAATATAAGGGGTCTCAGGAGTTGAAAATATCTACAATTTTCAAATAGATATAATTCTTTGAAATTAAAATTAATTAATTCGAGTTTTTTACACAAATAATAAGCATATGAAAATATATGAAACATTTCTGTAAGAAATATTAATTAAGTTTTTCGTTGCGCATCATATTTTCTGAAATAGTAGCTCTAAATACTAGCAATAAGTTGATTTATAAAATTAAATATGTGTATCATTATTACACTATAGCTATTTTTATATAAATGAATAACAAATTATATTTTTTTTTAATTTAAAAAATTACATTTTTAAAAGATTTTTTTTTAATTTCAATATTTTTTAAATATTTTAAAATACAAGAGATATATATGAAACTAAAATTAGGTACGGTTTAAATAGTATGGTACATTTTATAATTCTATAAAATTGTATACATCAAATGTTACTATTTTATAAAATAGAATGCGCAACGTAAAATTTACTTAATTTTTATTACGGAAATGTTTCTTAATTTCATATGCTTCTAACTTTTAAAATTAGGATTATATTTTAAAAATTTTGTACTTTTTTGAAGCCTCATTCCTTTATAAATAATATATATGAAATTTGAATTATTTAACTTTAATTTCAAAGAATTATATCTATTTGAAAATTGTTTGCCTTTCCATCCCCCCGAGACGAAGTTAATACCCCTGAGAACCAATAAATTTAAAAGTGAATTTATTAATATTTTTTAGAGAGTAGCGAAATTTTACCAAAAAATACTGGTTACTGTTTCAATTGCTGTTCAATTACTGTTCAATTCAAATCTCCTAGTTGAGTCCCCGGTATAGATTTTCTAGCTGTATATAGGTAAAATATTATTATTGTGGAAACATTTCTGATACAAGGAGAATATGTTGAAAATATATCTCCTTTTGAATGTTATCCTCCTTTTTCTTCTTTTTTGAACCGAAAAAATTACATTTAAATATTTTTTATCATAATAATATTTTTAAAACAATTTGATATGTATGTTCTAATTTAACTGACACTAAATATCAAAACATTTGTCCATTTATATGTTTTTTCAAAATTAGGTTTTCAAACATAGTCAGCCACGCTACTGCGAAAAATTTAATTCTTTCTCCGTAACATTGATTGCTTAAAAAATAATTGTAATAATATGTACTTTAAAAATGTATTTTTGAATAATTTTCATTTTTTTTCCTACGAATATTTTTTCAAAAGGTAGTAGAAATTTATTTGTGTAGCAATAAAAGAAATTTGTAAGAAAATGAAAAATGAATTCTCAATAAAGGGAAAATAAAATTTACATTACGCATAGATGCAAAAAAAATATTCAGTATATTCTTTAATTGAAATTGGTTTGAAAAAAATAGTGTAATTTATATTTTTGAAACTTGATTCTGAAAATTTGTGCAAGAATTTCTATTTGAAAATTGTTTAGGATGCTAAACTAACAGAAACTAGTCTTCCATGACCAATTATGATCATATAGCAATATATTTTAAGAAATTCTTTAATGAATATAATATATATTTCCTAATAATTTTGATGTATTTTTCTCTAAGTTGCTGTATTAATGTTTAATAGAATCAAATTGGCGCAAGGTATAATTATTCTTGTTAATTCTTAACTTTTTTAAAAAGATTTTCAGACATTTTCTACTTTAAACGACCTGCTGAAATACACTAAAATGCTAAATAAAAATGATTGTATTTGTTGTCACTTTGTAAAAAATAGGTTCAATTTGACGGTGTTCATTAAGTCTTTTCTATTAACAAATATTGAAGGCATTCAAAGAAAATAGCTCAGTCATTTTTATCACTGTGTCTCTTAGCATTTCAGAAAAAATATCTTCATAAAAGTCACATTTCAGAATCACTAGAGCCTCACAGCAAGAATCATTTCATCACATCATTTCTTTACAAGATTCTTTCTCAAAATGGTTTTTTCTTACAGGTTTTTATTTTGAATAAAAAATAAATAATTGAAATGCCTAACGCTCCTTGAAATTGCCTATGAATGATTTTAATGTTATATCATACGCAATTAATCTTTAGAAAAAATTCGCTATTTTTAATGGTTGAAATTTTTACTATTTATTTATTTATTCATGAATATTTTAATTGCTAAATGCAACGAAAAACAATTTTACAATAAACATTCTACTAAAATTAAGACTCAAAATAAAGCATTTGAAAAACTGATTTCTGAATTGAAATAATGCTAAATAAAAGAAAAATATTTGAAGTACCTTTGTAGTACTGCTTTTTTCCCCCAGAAAAGTACACTACATAAAAACAAGTAATATAAAAAAAATTAAGCCAATTCCTACTTAGGTCAAAAAAAATTATTTTAATTACTTTTTACTAAATAGTTACAATTAATATAAATATGTATATACAAATGATCGAATCACAGTATTAAGTGACAAAATAGAAAGCGATTTTTATTGAAATATATTTTCTATTTTCTTTTCTATATATGTTGTTGGACTATTTTTTTGTTTGTTGCTATTTATTGATTAATTAAATTTAATTATTCTAATAAAATAGTATAGTAAAAAGAAATCACATTGTCAGAAATTCGGCCATCCCATTTGAGATTCGAGCCCACATCCTTTGGATTGGAAGTCCAACGCGCTATCCATTGCGCTACAGGGACGCTACGAACGTTTTTCCTTCTTATATATGCTATTGGACTATTATTTTGTTTGTTACTATTTATTCATTTCTTAATTTAATTAATGAATTAATATTTAAAAAAATCTGTATTAACATCAAGTGTCATCTGCTACAAGTTTTAAAAAATGCATTTGAACTTTAATGGATGAATAGAAAAACTTTTTAACGATTGAAAATTTAAATAAGGTATTTATATATATGGGTAGAAAGTGAATTAATAGTTGGAACTGAAAAACACTAAAAACTACACAGAAAAATTAGAAATCCACGTGGTTATTCTTTTTTTATAAATTACGGGGAGAAAGTACAACTTTACAAAAGTATGTCGCTTTTAAGCAAACTTGAATTGGAAGTAGCCCTTTTATTTAAAGAAAAAACTCATTGAGAAAAGTGAACTTAATCATAGCACACACAAGAAATAACCGTAATAAAACCGTAAAAGTGAAATTTTTTTTTTTTTTTTTTTGCTCCAGGTTTTCCTCTCTCTTTTTGTTGGTGTTTTGATGGTTGATTTTTGCTAATAGTTTTTTTTAATCGGATGTTTTTCTTTATAAACTTAACATATTTTAGCCCTTTGAAAGATAGATTAAGCAAAACCCAGATAAAAGTTATGGTTGATTTTTTTTTTGGCTAATAAGAGGTAAAAAACAATCTTGATGTTACATTTTGTAGATTTCAAAAATAAAGCAAAGCTCTAAGTTGCCGATAAAATTTTTTACATAAATAGCACTAGATATAGAGCTCACAATTAATCACCAAGTCTTTAGAAAAAATAATTTAATGTGAAAAAAAGTATAGACGGAACCGAAGTAACGTGAAATTTATTCAGTATCAGCGAATTATAATGTAAAAACTAATAACAAGCTGAAGAGATTTTAAAACAGTTTTTATTTAATGTTCTGCTTTTAGCATGAATGTATTTATTTAATAATATGCTTATAGATCGTACGTATGGAAATTCTCGTAAGCAAAAGGTTATTACATTATGAAACAAGAATCTATTAAAGTAGTTAAAATACTTTAAAAACCTTCTTACATGCCTCATAAACATGAATTATGCCTTTTATTCAGTTAAAAAATATAAATCGTATTGCTTAGTTGTATAAAATGAAGCTACATAAATATGTATTTTGATACTTGCGCAGATAGCTATTATGTATATAAGTATTTTTCGTAGCTTCTATGCTCTGTAGATATTTGAAAATAAAGTACCTGAATAAAACAATAGCAATAAAGTGATTTCTAAATAGTTATGAATTCATTTTTATCAACATATTGCACTTCTCAGAATTCGGGAATATGACTACGTTCGTTGTCGAGGCTCTAACATTCTCCCGTTGGTGTGGTGTGAAAGTTATGAGAGGAGGTGCCAGTTCACAAATGTTGTCCTCGTCTCTTGACCATGGTTCACAATTAAGAGGTCTGTGGCCAATAGCTATCGTGCTGATTTGTAGTGTGACGTTAATACAACTCTCACTAATTCAAAAACTACATTTGGAACTGTGATTTTGAAAAGCCGTATAAGTATTTTTGTAATATTTAGTTCCACCAGAACTTAAACTTTTTAAAAATAATATTTTCTAAAAAATTATTTAAATGCACTTTTTGGAAAGAAAAGAAAGAATTTTTCTTAATGAAAAATGCTTCTATAGTTTGCCTACATATATAGCTAAGACTTCTGTACAAAACCCGAACTGGAGTTTTTGAAATATATAATTGAGAAATGGGTTATTTATATTTTAATATATCATGGAAGAGAAATTTTAACAATAAACACCGGTTATTATTTCAATTGATAGTAACTCTAAAAATGTGAATTTTTCAAAAATCCTAGTTGAGGCTCTATAGAAAAGTTCTAGCTATGTATGGGCAAAATGCTATTTTTTCAGAAGTATTTTATGTAAAATGAGAATGTGTTGAAATTATGTCAATATTTTTTTCGTTTGTTTTCCAAAAAATATTATTTTAAATTATTTTTTGTTACATTACTTTGAAAGGATTTTTATATGCGTATTCTAATTGAAAAAATTATCATTCATCTAATTATCAAAATAATTATTCATTTATGCGTTCTTGCACAATCATGGTGCCGAACGCAGCCAAATACATTAATCAATTTACAGTTGATTAAAAGCTTATTTCGTGTGAACTGTTTATCGAATCTTACAGTAAAACCTTTAGGCGTATTACGTAGAAATTATGGATAATAGTTAAAAAACAAACCTTCAATTTTGAAAAAAAAAATGTGTTTAAAAGCATTGGTTGGTTGGAAAGAGAAACCTGCTTTTATCTCCCAAGTATACCATCATTAATATTAACAAAACAGAATAAAATTTTACCATTTTTTCCGTAAAGTATTACAATCCGAAACTCTTTAATACAACATCAATCAAAAAAATTCTAATTTGTTCACATTTTATGAAAAAAATTCTTTAAAAAACAAAAAAAAGGGATTTTTTAAAAATTTTATTGATCTAGTTAAAAATGAAAGGTTTTGAGCTTTTATAGAAACATTTTAAAATATTTACAATTGTATATTTTTTAAATCATTTTTTTTCTGTCTGCAAATATGTTGCAAATACAAAGTAATGCAATTCAAAAAGAAAGAGATATTCTCTCAGGGAAGCATATTAATAAAAAGCTTCGATTCAAGAGCAACATCTAATCAATTCAAAAGGAATTTTTTTTTCAATTCGAGAAGGACCCCGAGTTCGAAGTTGGAAACGTTCGTAATCCATTTTAACTATTTCTCCGGCAAGTTTCCTCATCAGAAACAAAAACTTTAGCTAACAGAGAATATTTTGCAAGGGATTATATAAAAACTTAACTTCTGTAAATATTAGAAACATTCACCCAGAAAAATGCAGGAAAACAACAGTTCTAGGGAACCCATCTTCAAGCTTTAAGAGACTTTCCATTTTTCCATTTTCAATTTCACCTGAAACGATCGATAATTTAGCGACATTTCGTCTATTTTTTTCCCCATCAAAACAGCGCAAAGATAGAATGAGGTAAGCGACCCTCTAAATCTCAGTCCAATAGAGGACTTACCTCCGTTTCCATGGAAAACCTTGTCCTATTGGCTCGAGAAAATTTTAATTTCACCGCCTCTTCCGAACAAGAGCTGCCTGTCAACAGGCAATGTTTAAAGTCTATTTTTATCTGTGATCTGATTGGACCCAAGCGTTCCATATAAAGATGCCAGGATGCCAATTCGTACAGAAAGTTGTCTAATGTCGAAGATTGCCAACGCGTCTAATTTTCTCTGATTGCCAACGCGTAAGTGAAACTATGTTTCTAATATAATATATATTAAAGTTTTTTAAACGAAAACGTTAAAAAATTTTTATTATTCATTTAATTATACCGCTTTTATATATATCGTTAAATATTTTTCATTCAAGTTCATTTAATCTTTTTTATAATTAAAACTCAATTAATATTGTTTGCCATAATTTATGAGATTTCTTAAAGGGTCAGTATCCATATTATCACTTATAAAAATGCCATTATTAAGTAAAAAATATTTTTAAGCCGTATTAAGGAATCCGACTACCCTAAAATTGTGAGTTTTGCCAAAAAATTAACATTTTTTTCTTATTTTATTTCATAGGTCATCTTATTAACTTTATAAAAAAAAACCAAATTTATTATTCTCCACTGCTTAGAATAAAAACTGCAAGTGTTTTAATAAAAGCAGATGCCATTACTTTAAGCAAGATGTCATACTTTAAAACGCGTTTTACTCAAAATGTGTTTGTTTTTTTTAAAAATGTTTAAACATTGACTGCGATTGCTCAAAAAGTTTTATAAATAATTAAATGAAATTTTTTCTGTTTGCGTTATATAATAGTATAAGTGTTTTAACATTCAGATTTATTAATCACTGTTTTATTACAAAATTTACATTCCCTTATGTTATTAAAGTTTGTATATTATTAAAGTTTGTATATTATTTGCAAGTAACGAAGAAATTTAGATCATTGAATCTACTTCTTCTTTACACTTTTGCAAACATCAACTTTGTTAAACATTGACAAATTAGCCATAAAAGTATTTATTTTCCTCTTAAGCGATCTTATGTTTATTAAATTTTTAATATATAACGTGTTGAATTAATCAATTGATTTGGTTAAAAAGATAATAAAATATTAAATCATAGTTTAATGTTAAATCAATTTGTGTGTAAAATAATTACTTTTTTTTTAAAAAAAAAATATTACTTAATCTGTTTATAATTATACTGCGTTATTTATTTATACTGCACATATTTATAAAGATGTGTGTATTAATATTGTTTATATTATTTATATTATATTTAAAAAAAATTTCAAATGACTATATTTTATATATTTGAAATATTTTTCTTAAATTCTTAACTTTAATTTTTAAAAAAAAAGATAATTAATTAGAATAAATAACAAGAATTTATTAAACTTCAGAAGAAAAAAATATTAAATATTTATAAATATGCGTAATTTAAAATTGTCAGTAATCTCAAATATTTCTCAAAAAAATAAAGAAATTTCTAATAAACATTTTCAGCAACACGTAATCTATTTCGGTTCTTCTTATTGTATTGCAGCATTTATAGAGTATAAAATTAAATTGAATATCTATATATATATATATTTTCATGTATAAAATTTGTAAAAAATTAAAATACCTCTTCCAAAAATATTTATTAAAGTGGAAAGCAATCTTATGTATGTCTCATTTTAATATATAATACGTTCAATTAATCAAAATTGATATTATTTGATAGATATTGTCTGTAAATAATTCAATCATTATTTTTAGTTAAAAGATATCAAAATCTTTTCTTAAATCAATTTTGTAAAATAACTGATCTTTTTTTTTGTTGAAGAAAATATTATTTAATCTTTTTTATATTTGTAATACATTATATTTACTCCGTTTTTTATTTTAATGTAGGCATATATGGGTTTATATTATTTTTGTTATGTAGGAAAAATTTTATCAAATGAATACATTTTTAATTTTAAATATGCATCTTAATCACATTCTATAGAAATTATCTTAAATACTGAAATTTAAAGACAATTTATATGTATTTATCTGTATTCCTTTTTCTAAATTTTGATAATGAAATGTAATTATTCCGACTTATACAAATATTTTATATGCTGATTAAGACCAGCGGTCCGTGAAAAAGTTTAATGGCCCACATTAAAATTGGGATATTACACTAAGAATATTTAATATTTAAATAAATTTTTCAGTTTATATTAATTATTTTTAATTATTTACTTAACTTTGTTACTTTCAATAGGTGAATTTCATAATATTAAAATAAAACTTTTACTGATTATTATTGTATAAATATGTTTGCTTTTTTTCCAAATTGATATTAATAGTCCGTCAAATATATAATTATAAATTTAGTTGTCCATAAAGTGGTGGCCACTCATTCAGACTATTCTTAGAAGGAATGAAATTGCATTCTATACGTGTAAGTGTGAATTAGAAAATTTTATAATGATTTTTTTTAATTCTTAAGTGATTGTAAAAGTTTATTTAGATGTATAACATAAAATTATTTTCTCCGTAATTATATAGTTTTATATATATATATATATAATTAGCGATTTTCACACAGTTATTAAATTTTACTTGTTCAAGCTGAATAAACTTTTACAATCACTTTGGTCACTTCCAGCAGCATTTTGCCTATCTTAATATTGTTAAAAAAGGATATTTTAAAAAATTGACAGGTCGCACAGTCATCATAATTTTTTTATTATTGTTTTAATGATGTGAATATTTTGTTTATATAATCGTAAGTGCAGCGTGAGTAGAGCTTTTAAGCGATAAAAATTCATTTACATTTCAACCCGCAATTTTTTTTCAATAATTTCTTTGACAAAAATATCTTATTGAAATATTCATTCGTACAATATTAATATATATATACGGAAAGTTTTTCAAAAGTATCGGATGAGAAGAATTTTCAAAAATACTTCTTTTTGTGTGTTGTAATTTACACTTTTGAGAAATAGCGATTTAAAGTAAACACTTTTACATTTATGTAATGCATAGTAGAACCATACTTTAGATTGCTAAAATACTTTTAATTTATAGAATTATAATAAAAATTAAACTTCATTAGAAGTAAAAAGGCTTATAGTTTATATTCCAATAAAGTTGAAAAATTACTTTCTTCTTTGATTTTTGTGGAGTGAACCCTTTAAAAATAAATAAAATTCATTGTAAAATTCTAAAATATTTATCAGAAATAGTAAACTCATTCCATTGAAGGAAACATCATCACTATCTTACTGTGCCATATACCCATTGGAAGAAACACAGTTTAGCCTTTTTGCTCTTTTTTTGTGTCGTTTTAAATAATATAATTCAGTGTTTTTAGTTTTCATTATTTATTTTGTTTTCCTGTATGGATTTTTTTTTTATCAGCAATGTATATATTTAATTTCGAATACTTTTCCCATGGCACAGCTTTGTTTATATGAAGAAGTATGTTACGAACGAAAATTGATACATTACGTTAAATCTTGCTATAGAAAATGAAGTTTTTTTTTTTTTTTTTTTTTTTTTTGGAAATTTTCTCCTTTTTTTATTTTATAAAGATGGAGAGATCAAATACTCCTTTTCCAATCCATTTGTAAAACGAAGTTAGAATACTTCCAGTTTATTTGTTTTGAAGTGCAGTATTGTTTTCAAAAGAAATTTCTCTTTTTTTTTTTAAGGAAAAAGACAAATGTCTCATAGGTTGTTTATTAATCACTTTAAATGGTAACTTAAGAAATAATAAATGAAATACTCCGTAAGAAAGAACTATCAATTAGGAGAAATATGTATTTTTCTGCATCTGAATTTAAATATGTAATTTAAAAATATCAGTCGAACCTCTATATAAAGAATCTCCGTATTACGATTTCTCTATTTTGCTAACTTTTCCTGGAATCGAGAACACTTTAATATTTTCTTTATAAAATAACCTTTAAATAGAGAAGTGCATCTTCTATTTAACGAACTTTTTCTCTTGCGATTTTTTTTCTAACAATTTTTTAAATATTTCAGGACATTTTTCAAACTATTCGGTCTTTTATCGCATTTTATGGTGATCAATGACTTTAAACTGGTTTACCAGAGGCCTAACTTACCACAGCAATGAAATAACCATTATTTTTAAAACAAAAACTCAAATGAAACTAACAGATTTTATCAGTAATTAAATTTAAGAACGCATATGGTAGTGTGTGATTAAAAGTACTGGTTATACAGTAAATTGCGTTTAAAATTGCTCGTAGGCTTAAAATAAGAAAATTTTGTAAAAAAATTCATTAGTTTTAATATAAAATTATTTTTAAAGTATATAAAATACAGTGTACTCCTGTACAATGTTTGTTTTCCTTGCAGATTTCTTTTTTATGGGTAAAATATATAAATAAATAGATATAAATTACCAAAAAAGTGTTAATAATAACGTGTTTAAATAATATAGTTTATGAATTTAAAGTTTTTTTTATGTGGTTTTCAAAGTATATTAAAAGATGAATATCCATTTAACTAATTTTCCATATAACGAACTTTTATTCGGGAACTAGCGATTTCGTTATATTGAAGTCCATATTTACATACAACTCAATCTATAGTTCAAATATTCTTTCTAAAAGTTTTTTCACAAAAAAAAGGCTTATGAAAATTGTTTATTTTATAATTCAAATCCTCCTCTAAAAACAATATGCTAATGTAAATTTTGTGTTTTTAAAACTCAGCTTCTGTAAGCGTTAATACCATTTACATCACGAAACTAATCGTTCAACGATCAGAAAATCACCCGCTAACCACATTTATCACACACTCTCTCCACTAAAAAACCTCTGAATTATTTTTCCTCGAAAAAGCCGTTTTGAATCTTCATCAAAAATTCAATTTTGTGTGATTCGGAGATTTCTTATAAATAAGTCTCCGGAGAGTCTGAATTCCAGGGAAGAAAGTTCGAATCCCCCTCTCCTTTCCTCGGTAATTACTCCGACTGTCCAATAACTGCAACAGCCACGAGGATCTTTTCCTATTTTCAAGGTTCACTTGTTCCAGTCAAATAGCCGCTTTAGAGCCAATCCATGTAGACCCTTGTCACATACAATGAAGAGAATCAGTGAAGGAGAAAATCTCGTATCGCTTGGCTTGTGCTATTCGTTTCTTTGGACACTAGTTTGTTTCTTTCTGGTTGGAGCTTGGAACTTGTTTCGCGTTTTATTGGCTCGATTAATTTGGTTCAACTCACCGGCAAGTGAAAACGAAGGGCAAGTGCATGGGATCTTTGGGGGCTCTTTTTTTATCTTTCCCTCTCTGCTCATTGTTTTCCTCCTCAGGTAAAACGATTCGACGAATGAAGCGAAACTCTTCAGTTCCCCAGCCAGGGGTCGGATGAAGAGGAGTTTTGTGACGGGAGAGGATGTTTTCACGCACGCTACTGCCACGTGCCTCGATCTTTATCAATTATTTCAAAAGGGAGGGGTTTTTTTTTTATTCTCGAGAGAGAGAGAGATCTATTGTATAAGTCTCATAAAGAGATTTAAGGTTTATCGTCGGTGTTTTTGCGGATAGATATGTTGACCCTCGTTTAGTTTTATTCTATCAATTACTTTTTTTTAGTAAGTGGAAAATAATTATTGCTTAGCCATTTAATGTTTCATAATCTACAAACGTTTTTCTTAAAGGCAGTGGTGTGACTATTTTTAAAGTTTTCTTGTTGTTAATAATTATTTTACTAAAAAGGAAAAATGATTGCATTTTTTAAGTGGATCGCCTCACGTAGCGTTTTCTTTATTTTTAAAATGCAAACGACCAAATTTGAAGAATATTAACAAATTTTCTTTTCACACAGTCACTATTTTTCTGTCTGTATTTATTGTTATTTTATTGGCAGCATAATGTCATTTTTTCTTTTTTTAAAAAATACGTTTAGTAATCTGTGAAAAGTTTCAAAACAATGAAAACCCGTGTATATTTTTACTATAATTCCTTAAATAAGTTATGGGTTAAAACTCTCATTCTGTATGAATCTTTATGGTATAAATTTATACAGTATAAAATGCTTATAAGGTTTCTAAGCATTAAATAGTTTTCCTTATAAATATAACCTTTGGATTGCGATTAAAAATTTTGAGAAATTGCAATTTAAAGTAAATATGTTACCATTAATCATTGTATACCAGCATCATATTTTGATTGCTAAAACGTTTTTAATTTAGTTATTACAAAAGTTAAAGCTGTATTAGAAACAGAAAAAGCTGTAGTTTTATTTCAATAAAAATAGGAACCCTCCTTTTTCCTCGTTTTCCTAAAGTGTCCACTTGCAATTATTTATTTCTTCAGTTCTGATAATTATTTTCAAAATAGCTACAGTTTATTATCGCTGTTCTTACGAGTTCTCCTTTGTCTTATATGTTTTATTTATCCGAAGTTTTTACTAACTATCCTAGTGAAGAAGGATAATTAGTTATTATGTTAGCTTTTGAAACTTCAAAATTTATTATGGTTATGATTAAAAGTAATGAGGTCTTTCTTTTCAGTGTATTTCTTTCAGTGGGTATTTATTAGTTAATATGACAATAAAGATTTAACAGTTTTTTTAAAAACGTTTGAAAATCTTTGAATATGACAACTATATTTATGATTAATATTTAATATTGATATAAATGCATTTTTATTATGTGTTTCCTTACAGCTATTTCTAAAATCATAACTGTTGACAAACATCAAGAAACTCTTCAGTAATATGTTGGTGTTTTATTATCTCTTGTCTTTTAATAAAATATGGACTAATTCCTATAAGATTCGTTGGGACGAATTGTGATTATTTTACTTTGTTTTTAGTGCTTACAATTATTCCTTATGCATTCTTATATGCACAATAATAACTTCAATGGTTTACTTATAAACTTGATGACTTGTTATAATTGAATTTTGTTTAAATTAAAAACTACAGCTTCTATATATCAGAGCTATATTAAAAAAATATTAAGTATAAATTTTCTCACACTTTATATAAATGAATTGTATCACTCTTTGTAATTCTGACGAAGACAATATAATCTGATACGGTAGAAATGCTGCAAAGAACATTATTTCGTTATATTACTTTTTCCTTGTTACAGCAATTGTACTACAGCCAAAGTATATAAAAAAAAGAATTTCGGTATAGTATTTGCACTCTCTCTACTCTACCGAGTTTTAAAGGTTAAGAATTATAATTCGGATAAAAAAGGAATTAATTTAATTGTATGTATAAAATAACTTTCATTTATATCTAAAAATACTATCAAAATCTAAATTGAATTACTTTGACGTACTGTTCTGCAAACCATTGACCTTCAAACTTTGTTGACTCACTAAACCCTCAAAAATATAAGGTGTTTTAAAGAAATCCTTTTACGTACACACACTCTTAGAGAAATGTATCTTAAAATAATATTTAAAATATATCAACACCTTGTTGGTTTGCTGTGTAAAGACAATTAAAGAAACTATTGTTTTTTATTGAATAATGTTAGCATAAAATTAGTTTAATTTTCTCATTAATACAGTGCTTCTCAAACTTTCAATATTTGCGACCCATTATTAGATTATAATTTTCATCGCGTCCCCTTCTTTACAATAACAATACATTGAATTCAATAATACTATACTTCGACGCTAAAGGTACAATACGACTTTAACCTCTTAAATCCCATCGATGTATATAAACGTAATTCCCCTGGACGTATATATACGTCTTACCACAGTACGATCTTTTCTGTGCATTGCTATCCATAAAAATATTCCGAAGACTTTGGAATGCATAAATGGACCTTGACAGTGTTTGCGTAGGACTTACTTATTTCAGAGGATTTGCTTATTTATCCCCCCCCCCGAATACATCACATACTTGTGCCTGAGTGGAAAATAGTGGCATTGGGAAGCAAATCGCGTAACTTTTTATCTGCAGTTAAGGGATTAATTATAAACCGTAAATATTACTAATGTTAATTTTTGTTTTTAATTTTATGTGTGACAAACCCATGGGGTCACTGGTAATTATTAAACTTGCTCTTATAGTTTTATTTAAATTAAGTGTGAAATGCACTGTGCAATACTGATACATTTACAAGTTTATTATTTCAGTGTAAATGTGCATTTTATTTTTTATGTCAGAATATATTTTGGTTACATGTTTTCAGTAACATAATAACTTTTTAAAATAATTATTTGTTTACCTTTTCAATATGCTCGCGCCCCCCTCGTTGAGTTATCATGCCCCCCTATTGAGGCGCGCCCCACAGTTTGAGAAACGCTGCATTAATAGCATAAATTCGTGATCCAGAGGTCATTTGTCCCTGCGTTACATTTAGTGATTGAGAGATATGCTTGAATTTTTTACGCTTCTAGTCTAGCTGTGTTGAATTTATCTGCATTTATATTTCATATTCTGCATTTTATTTGTTTCTTTATCTTGTTTTTGTTGCCACTTAAGCTGAGAAAGCTTTTTTATTTAAATACATTGTTTCCAATGGCATTAAAGTGCTTACAACTGTGAGAGAAACCTGTGTACTTTGCATGAATGTGCAACCAAAAATTAAGGAGCTGTTCTTGCTTAAACTTAAATTTTAAAGTCGAAGCTGTCCGTCTTTTTCATTGGCAAGCCTTCTGATTTATTGGATCAAATGAATGAATTTTTTAACCATTCATGCTTGATTTTCTCTTCACTGAGTTATTCTCTTATAGTTTTTTTAGTTGGTAAAAGATGCTCCATTATTTAATTTTTAGCATTGTCGCCTAACTTCAATTTCTTTTTCATTAAAAAACTGTTTGGTTTTTCACAATATTGCTGATTATTCTTTTCGATCACAAGTTAAAGTTAACTCTAACGAATTACTTTTATTAATGAGTTCATCTTTTAACCTCAAAAAGTCAGTTAAGAATTTTCCTTTTTAGTAACCATCTGATTTCCAATTGTAAAAGATGGGTATGGTGGTCGCTGGATAATTCTATGCTTAATGAAGCAAATGATCTTGAGTTTAATTCTTCCGATTTTATAAAAAGTATCATTTTCACAACATCACTTAAAGTGTCTTCTAACGTATTCAGTATAGCCGCCCATCCGGTATAGTGGTCAGTGAAGCTGACTGCGGTGCCGCAGGGACTGGGTTCGAATCCCAGAGAAGGCATGGATGTTTGTGTTGTAATCCTTTCTCTTCTGTCTGTGTTGTATGCCCCCGTGTTATACATTGCGTGGTGCACGGGGTTTATAAATGTTAAAAAAAAATGTATTCAGTATTCGTTTTCCCACAAGCGCGTGGGGTTGAATACAACTGTGAGTATATTTAATGTTTGGTGTAATTCGATTTACTCATGATATCCTCCTTAGAGGGGCTAAAATAAGCATTTTCCTCCTTCAGTTTCAAATAGGTTGATGGTGTATTTTACCCCCTCATTGATGTTGTTACTTTTGTTGCTTATTTTTTTTTTAATTCAAAGGTTTTTAAACGCTCATCCATTCTTAGAATTTGATTAATGAAATTAAAAATACGTATAATTTTTAATTAATTTAGTATAGAATTATTTTTTTGTTCTATGTTGATCTTTGTTTTTATAAATTGCATGGACACTAACATGAAAGAATTCTTAACTTCATCATCAGTTATGAATAAAAAATATATTCATTTTACAATATCTTTTTTCAGAGGGAGAATATAGTATTTTCCAAATATATCTCATAAATTTTATGCTGTAACTTAAAATAATAAAATTGATCAGCAAATGAGGCTTAAATATACTTAATTCACTTACAATATTGCACAATTATACCATCTTATTACTTTTTAAATATTGTTGCACAACTCTATTGCGCTTAAAATCATTTCTCTGTTTCTAAATTGTGTTATGTGACACTTCTATTTCTGTATTACAAAGAGCTTTCATATTACTTAAATAATTAGTTTCAAACCTAGCTAAATAACAATATATGTATTCTTTTGACATTTTATTATCGTTCTGGGCAAACAAGACTTTCATTAACATTTTATTCCTGAGCATTTTGTATGAATTTTCTGTCATAATTTTGAAATTCTTATTTCTCCCCTTTGAAAATTGTTAACATTAATATAGATAGGAACCTATTATTATTACAAATTTTGCTAAAATATACATACCAAAGGTTCTTAATCTTTTCCCAATTATGGAAAATTATATTTTACATGATTTTATCGAAATACATATTAAAGTAAAACAGTACATATATTTATTGCAAACTAATAAAATCGAATTCCTATTTTAATTTTAGAGCACCAGTGTGCTGTGGAGTATTGACTAAGGGCCACTCGTCTATGCTCTAGATGAGTGGTAATATTTTAAAAAAGTTTTCCACAATATTTCATATTTGTATTGATTTAAATGAAACGATTGAAATTCAGAGTGTTTTTATGTATTAACTTACTGAGAAAAATATATTTTATAAAGATTAAAAAATTATTTTAAAAATACTTTGTAAATTATTGATACTGAAATTCATTATTATTCGTTTGAAAGAACTGCTTATTCTGCATTATTTTGACATCACTGAATATCCCAATAATTTTTATCCACTTAATGACTATCCTCAGATATTTTACATTGGTATCACAAAAAGTTTTCAAGAAAAATTTTACATTGAGTTAAAAATATCCAATTTGCTAAAAAGAGCTAGAAAAATTTTATTCTTTTGATTAAAATATTTTTGTGTCTTAAATATTTTTTATAAATTCCTTCGAGTACAGATGCACTTCATTTATTAATTCTAATTATGTTATTTTTGAAATATGCCTTATGATGAATTTCAAGTTCAGTCATACGTAATAAAGATCTCTTAAAAGTCTCAAAAAAGATTTTAAAAAGTCACATTTATCTTTTCATACAATAAAAAGAAGAAAAAAATATGTACTTAAAGAAAATTGGCATATTTTCTTTGAACATTCTCTAACATTTTGAAGCAACATAAATTAAATTTTTAATATTTGCACAGTTTTTTATTTATTGTGAACCACTAAGCAAAACTTATATAACTACGTTTTACTTCAATTTTCGAGTACACAGCTATTGATATTAGAATCCTTTTATTTTATAGTAAGTAATCTCTAAACCTCATTAACATTTGGTATTTTTAATTAACTGCTATCGATATTTATATGCAAATAAAGAAATCTGTTTTTCTGTACGTGAAGCAAAACCCACCTTTTTTTTCCCATTGAATAACAATGCTAATCGAATTGTTTTTGAAGAATATGTTGCATTCAAACTAAGAAACATATAACTAAGCATGTGTTAATCAAATAATTATTTTAACAGCACTGCTAGTGTTCTTAAATATATTCCGATAGCATTTGCTGAGATCAACTTATATATATATATATTTATATATAATCCCACTTTTATATAAATTATTTTATATATAAGCTGTCCTAAGTCAGCAATGTTTATAATACTGTAACATCCATACTTTTATATTTTTTATGTTTAACTCTATTATTTTAATTTTTCACATATATCCTTTTTTAAAATCTATTAACTGGTTATTTTGCAATTTCAATTTTTTTCAGCTATGATTAATGTTTATTCATCTCTCTCTAGTAGAAACACTTTTACTATTGAAATATATATATATATATATATATATATATATAATAAGTTATGTATTCATTAAAAATGATTTTGAGGTATCTTCTCATTGCTGGCGACTAATTCTATTCTAGATGTTCGATGTTTTATTTATTCACTTGATAAAATATATTTTCTCAGAATAACTTAATTTTTTCATGAATAAATTATGATTTTCAGGCAATTGGTGTTCTGGTTGTCGCAAGAATAAGTACGGAGACATATATCTTTGAAAGAGTTAATCAATGTAAGAAATTGTGAAATATGCAGAAGTCGACTGTTGGTAAGTTTATCCTCAATTTATCGATTTTAACCAGGTATCTGCCAACGTTTCTAAATCTGAAATTTAAAATATTTTTTTGTATAGTATATTTGCCATTTTGCTTGAAAAAATTCGAGCTGCCAGAAAGAAGAAAACTAATAATATAGATATCGAAGAAGTTCTATGTTAGAAAAGTGGCTAATTTTTTAAATATCTTATATTTAACATTATTTTAGTAATAAGAATAAATCAAAACTTTAAATGCCTTTTGTGAAGATTGTATTTTTTTTTCGTTATTATCAAAGTTATTCTTCTTAAAACCTGATATTTCAAAAATTTATGCATGTATGTCTTTCGTATTTTGTATACATGTTATTTAAAGTAGGATATAAAAGTAATGAACTAAGGGTTTAGCTCTAACAATAATATTTTTTTAACAATTTATTGTTACTATGCATTTTTAACAATTTTCTGTTAGAAAATGTGTATTGAGCGATAACTTTTTGGTAATTGTAAACATATTTTAGATTTCAGTCCATTGCCTTTTTAAATTAGTGAAAATGGTGTGTAAAAAATAATTTAAATGTATGGTTTAAAATTCCATGTAGAGGGCGTTGAATTTTGGTATAATTTTCATCAAATTTATCTAAAATCATCATCTTAATAAATTTACCACAAATCTTTGATCGTTCGATGACCTAGAAAAATATATCCTAGTTTTGAGAACTAAGAATTAGAGAAGACTAACCTGGAAAAGGCTTCTTGAGAAGGTCAAGGCCCATCCTGGGTTGTCGAACTACTGAGGAAGATAGGAATAAATTTAAATTGTCAATAAATTTCCTGATTGGTGTTTTTCCTTAACTTGAGTCACAAGTACCAGCAAAATAACATAAAATTATTAATCGCATGGCATTTTAGAAAGCTTATCTCTGTACGTAGGCAGATACCTTAAAAAATGTTCTATTGAGTGTTCTTAATACATTTCATAAATCTGTTTATTTCTCGTCGAAACGCATTTTCTTAAAAAAAAAACTGATTTTGCATAATTTTAAGAAAATGAAAGTATTTATTGTGGTAAAAGTATTTATTGAAGTTTATTGAAAGACTAATTGTGAATAATTTAATACTTAAATTTTTTTTCATATTTATTCATAAATTTCCTTAATTTTTTGGTTATTTTATAAAACTATTATTCTTAATGTACTTTTAGTATCAATTTTTCTATGATTAAAATTATAACAATATAAAAAACTTTGTTGCATTGTTAAATGTTGAGCATTGTTAAATGTTCAATATTAAAAACTCGTGACAAGCTTATTTATTTTTGCTGATATTACATTCAACAATTAATGAATAGTTTTAATTATAAAAAGAAATAAACTTTTTATGTACTTATTGTAAAATACAAACCTACTTTATTTTGACGTAACATTAGTATGAGTCATTTACGTGAAAGGTCGCTCTGCTACTTCATAAAATAATTTTTAAAAAATTTCATAAAAATGGTAAAATCAATCCTTTTGATTAGTGAAAAGTTTTGGAAAATTTTCGCATAAAATTCAAAATTTGTATTCATTAATGCATGGCAAATTCAACAGGAAAGGGTATTTTTTTCTGTTTTCTAATCCTTTTCTATCTATCAAAATTTTATAGTTGAGATGGGCCGATTTTAAAATTTATCTTGTGAGATCTAACGAAAATATCAGTATAACATTTTGGATACTTTTTCAGTATTTTGTAATGCATCAGTTTTATAACATGTACCTCATATTACTACTTAGTGTATAAAAAGTCCGTAATATGTATTTATGTGTGAAAGTTTATTACTATTTTGCTGTTAATTAACAGTTGAAAAAGCACAGAATTACAAATATTGCTTAGAAAGAATTTTTCATCAATGGAGGAATCTTTAAACATGAATCTAGGAACCAAACAATAATGATGTGTATTTATGTATAAAAAAAGTATTATAAAAGCAAACCCAATAAAATATTTTTCATTTTATCTTCCATAATGATTAATATACTTGTGTTTTAAATGCTAAAGAATTACAAAAGAATTTTAAAATGAAGATTACTTTTTGCTGTTTATGAGCATAGAGTGAATATTCACCAATTTTTTTCTTTCAGTATTTTTTTTTTCCTTGTAGTTTGTAAATATTTCCAAATTGCCGTATGTTTCCCTCTGTTTTTATAAAGGAGATCGATTTTTCAAGGTCATTCGATCCCATTCTTTTCATTCGTTCTTAAATGTGTCATCAAGCACACATGGGCTTTATAACACTTAAGTTGAGGCATAGTACATCTCTTCTATAACTCCTGTATATAAATATAGAAAGAAGTAAAAGTCGCAGGAAATTATTCTTTTACAAAAACTGTTCGATGCTGGGTTTTTTTCCCCACCAAATATTCTCCCTGTGGGACATGCGACCCGGGTTGGGAAGCACAGCTTTATATATTCGTGTTCATTTAAACTCAATAGAGAATGTAAAAATAGTTTGCTTTTTTAATTTTTATTCTGACTCATAGAACACATAGGGCTGTGCAGAATTTAGTTTGAAGACTGTTACTTCAAAATATCACTGTGAATAATAATGTATGATAGCATAAAAAATGATTTTCATCTACCAGGTAGAAAAGTTAAAAGAGTATTATTCCAAGAGTCTAACTTTTATAAAATTCTCCGAGTTAAGTCTCATTACTAATTTACCAATTTTTATTAGAAAATATAAATTTTTATGTACTTTTGTTCATACTTTAAGAATGACAGCATGTTTACGTTCTTTAAAGGATTCAAATTCTGTCTTAGTTATTCCGTTTCATTTTTACATTATTTAGAGTAAACAAAAAAGATTGATTCAAACATACAAATAGATATTTAACACTTAAAGTTTCAAATGTCATTTGTTGATTTTTCTAGCAAATTTTATATGAACTGTACTTTAGAACCAAATAGTCCTTTACAAAATATTCCAAAAAAGCTAAATTTAAACCTTTAACCAGAAGGCGTTCTTTTATATCTAAATAAAAATGTGATATTAATCAATATATTTCCCATAATAGTTTTATCTCTTCATTATGACTACAAAAAATGAGAAAAATTGCCCATATATTTTTTCAAATGTGTGAATTGGTAAATAAATGCTTACGTTTTTTGAAAAATACTATGGTAAACACAATTTTAAGCGTACATTTACCAAAATGGAATCAAAATAAAGAACAATCCAAATACTTTCATTTTATTGTTTAGTAAATCTTCTATATGACTTCACAAGGACAATGTCCAGTTAATTATCTAGTTCTTGTTACAAACACATAAACTCGTGCGCATTTTTTATTTTTTTTGGCAAATATAGCCTGTTTCTTTAAAATGGTAATACCACTCATCTACGAATGTCTTTATCGATAGAACCTTTTCGAAAATGTCTAAAAAACACACTTTGGACTAAAATTGCAGATTCCACTTACGCGCAATATACTAAATACAAACTTTCTTGCTAAAAAGATATATTTACTCATTTTTAAAATTAAACACGTGCATATTACATTATTTTCGAACTTATTTTAAATTCAGAAATATTCACTTTAACACCCCTTATCGAGCGTTTTGCATCCTACAAAAACACTTTTATTATTTTTCGGAGACACCATTCTTAGTTTTAGTGCTACCATAATTTCCATAACAAATCGGTTTAGAACGAATATTAAAACGTTTGAGTTTTCCTTTATATGTTTAAAAATATGTTTTTTCAAAGTGTTTTAAAATAGTACCGTACATTATTTTGAATATATACCATGCGCTTTATTATTTAAGTTGTGTTTTAAAAAAGAAATAACAGTTTTATGTAAAAAAAGTTTTAAAAACTATTTGCTATAATCCTGCGCCATGGAGAATGCTGCGTACTAAGTAGCATTATCTTGATGCAAAACCAATTTAGCACTTTCTTATTGAGATCGTTCCACAAAATCTTTCACAGAGTGTCTCAAGCGCACGTGTACGCTATTTACAGTGTTCTTCAGAATCCTGAGCAAGTACATTTTTGGCGTTTTGCACAATTTCACACAAAGTATCAAATTCAAAAGTTGTTTAATTTTAGAGATCAACATTTTAATGGCAAGCGAGACAGAATGCAAGGGCACTTAATCCCAACTGATGAAACCCTGAGGTTCGAATAGTAATAAGGTTTTCCCTGCAGCTTCAAAATGTCCGAAGTCATCAATCTCCCTTACATTTTCGTGTATTTATCTTTGCGTTCAGAGGAAAATACACGGCCTGCTCCATTATTTTAGACATGCCTTGTGAGTGAGATTTTAAGACGCAGATACATTAAGTATTAAAGATATTTAATTAAATTTAATTTGATATTTTTCAGCATTGAAAACTAAAAAATTGCATAGCACTTTATTTTTCTGTACAGGGTTTGTAACTATGCCATCAGAATCAAGTAAATTATTCGCTTAAGTATTATTATTTCACTATATTTTCCACAGGAGGGAAAAAGTCAGTATAATCTTAGATCATATTTTAAATTTAATATTTTCTTGTCTGTGCCTTTTTTTTTTTTATTTTGACTTATAAAATTCTAATTTTTAATAATTATGATTGTTGAGAGCATACAACGAAACAGCATTGAAATACTGTACTTTTTTACCTTTTTTTCCCCCTCGATTCTTTTTAATAATTACTTTGATTTTTATTTCTTGCTTTGTTTTTTCCAATATAATCCAGCTGGATAGATAATCCAGTGGCTCATTCCAAAAATACTACAATTATTATTTCATTATTCAAAGAAAAATATTTTGAATTCTAATAAGAAAGAGAAACGGAAAGCAACAATTAACTTCCATTTGTTTTATTAGTAAATCTCTACATTATCAAATTTTGGTATAGATTTTTACATAAATATCTTTCTATAATGTAATTTTTAAATTTTTGGCTTGTTTCTTTGTAATTAATATTACCAATACCTGTCTAATTGACTGAAAATAGCATTTATTGTATATATTAATTATGGAACCTTTTTATCTGTTACAAGCTAAATTATTATTAGATATTTTTAACTATTACCAAGCTAATATTATAGTATGTACTGGTATCTTCATGGAAAACATCGGAGCAATTGAAGTTCTCTATTTTTTGGCATTGAGATTGCAACAAATGAGCATAGTATAAGTGAGATTACAGTGCATATAATATTACAATTTTTTCTTAACACAGCATTTCTCAAACTGTGTGGCACGCCCTTCTGAGAGTGCGTGAAGATTTTTCCATGGAGGCACGAGAAAATCGAAAAGTCAAAAATAAAAGATTATTTAGAAAATTATTAACTTAATGAAAGGAAGCAAAACAAAATAAATATTTGGACATAATAAAGAATAACTTACACATTTATACTGATATAAGGTTCTTATAAATGTATCAGTGTTGCACAATGTATTTGATTATGAATTCATCCCTACTAAGTTAAGAACAAGTTTAATAATTACTAGTGACCCCATGGGCTTGTCATATACAAAGTTTATACTTAACTAGATAGTTTGTACGGTTTATAATTAAAGTTGTACTGTAGAGTTAGCGTCAAAGTACATTATTTCTGAATTCAATACATTGTTATTGTATAGAGGAGGCACGTTGAAAATTATGATTAAAAATTGGGTCGCAAATATTGCAAGTTTGAAAAGCACTATCTTAACATATTTTAAATACCCGAAATGAGATTAATGTTAAAATGCGCTGCTTCTTGACAAAGCATCATTCTTAATAGACACGTATTTTTTGCAATTCCCATACTGCTTTATCCTAGTAACCCTGTTCACGTGCTCGTGGCTGGCATGTCGCGAGCCCCCTTGCCATGGCAGCAATGCCGTGTAGAGGGTCTGATGCACGATAAATTTATCGTGGCTTAAAGTCACTGGAACATCGTTTAAAATTACGAAGCCCGTTGCCAATATCCCTCGTGTCGCTGTATAGTACGACGTTAATTAACACTCACTCAATGACTCGCAATTCCCAAATCGAGATACTGCTATTTCAAGATCAGAAACCGGGAAGAGTTTCACCTGTTCGTACATTTTACATTCAGGTGCTGGATCAGGCACTCATCCTCATTTGTTTTAAGAGCTTTATCCATAGCTTTAGTATCAGGAAAGCGATGTTTTCCGAAGTTTGAAGACATCTGTCCCACACCCAGCGAATCCATCCTTTTTGAATTGGGAACCTCAACCATCTGGTGTTCCCCTTTTCCGTATTGAAAATCACCTCGCTCTTCCTTGTCATAATAGTCTCACATATATGAAAAACTCGCAATTACTTTCTGAAGCTCGATTTAGCATTTTTACATTGATATATGGAAACCATTTCACTTAGCAATCCAATTCCCGTGACTTTATTTCCATTAGCCCTTTTATTTTCCCAGAACTGATACAACCCCTACTGCACGAGTAATCTTTTCAAAAAGGAGACTCCTTTATTTCAAGAGAGCGAGGGAAATAAATGATGTTCCAAAGTCGTTTTGAGAGACGTTCTGGAATTGGATCCATTTATTTTGCAAGGAGGCTGGGAAGGGGCTGTACGGAAAAAGAAATCATTCTGCATTTGAATTTAAATGAAAACGATTTTACTTCTTTAAGATATGATTTGCATTTATTTGTGGAGTTGTTTCTGTCGGGGTATCCTGTTCGATTGAAATTAAATAATTGTTTGTCTTCGTCACTGATCATTTGTCATTCACTGCTTGTTCTTGCATGTGATGTTGTAGAGAGAACGTGTGTCTTTATTAGCTGACTTCTTTTCGCGGGCAATCCCCTTGACAGGGACTCTCACTAGGAGCAGGATGCTCTTTTTATCTCTTAGGAGATCAGACTTGTCACAAAATGACGCATTTGGTACCAAATGACAACATATTTGGATTAGATTTAGTAAAGTAACTCAATCTGCTGGGAAAATTCTGTGAGTTAATTTAGTAGAAAATATTACATTTTATATTCAAATAGTAATTGAAAGATGGTATGTATAAATATTATATCAGATGTTATATCTTATTATGTTAAATTTAATATTCGCAACATATTGGTTTTGTTTCGAATATACATACAATGGCAAACGCAAAGACTATGAGTTTTAAATAAAACGTTTTTTTAAAGAAAGCAAACACATTAACTACAGATAAAACAGAAACAGGATTTTAAAATATCTGATAATTCTAATTAAAAGCATTATTTTTGAAATTTAAAACTGTTTTAATCACATTGGTTTTCTATAATATACATTAATTGAGGATGTTCAAATATTTCAACTCTTCCACCATCTAAAAATGAAATATTAGTATAAAGGTATGTTTTTTAGCTATGTATGCAAACATTGCAAACAGATAGTCAAATGCGTAATTTCTATATTTTTTGATGAAGCAGCTAAGCATTTTTATTGTAAAATGAATAAAATTTTTAAAAATAGTTTGACAATTTCCTAAAAATCTTTTAATAACAAAAACGTAATTTTAACATAGTCATTGAGTAAAAAATTTAATGTTTGTTTTGAAATAAGTCAAACTTCTCTCTCTCTCTCTTAATCGTTTCATTAATCTCTGATTAATTAAAATATATTGATGAGGAAGTATCCCATTTAAATAGCCTTATAGAAATTTTATAAGGTGTAAAAATTTATTTTGGCTCAAAATGTTTCTAATTCTATATATATTTATGACTTTTGGTACTTTTAAACACGTTTCTGGTTTTAAAAACTATTTTCTTCAAATTCAAAACTGTAAAAAATTTAGTACGTGCATAAAAAAAATCCTTTAAAAATCAGCTTAAAATTCACTCTATTATCATTTTCTCTGAATAAAAGTCAAAACGTCCAATAGAGTTTGCGGATTTCCTATGTTCAAAACAACTTACAAAATGTGAAATAAAACTAGAATTTTCACTGCTTGAGTAAAGTGCAATATATAAAAAAGGACTTTACTTAATATATGGCACATAAAGTTCTTTTAATATGTAGCTCTTTAAAAGGATTTTTAATAGAACTTCACTGTTCGTAAATTTCAAAAGTTTGGAAAACTGAAAAAATGAAAAGTTACAAAAAAGAACTTTCAATAATTGTTTAAAATTATATATATATATGAGAGAGAGAGAATATTAACGTCGCACTGATTAGCAACACGAGGGCTTTTGGCGACGGTCCGCGTAATTTTGAACCATGGTCAAGTGACGCGGACGACACCTGAGTTGGCACCCCCACACCTAACTACCACACCACACCAACGGGAGGACGTTTGAGCTCTCGACAGATTTAGCGTGCATCGCTCCCCTACACGGCGGATCTTCAGTGGTACTAGGATCGAACCCATGACATGCTAGCCATGATCCAATGCCTAGACCACTCGGCCACCGTGGCCTATATATATATATACAAAAACATTCAGCGTTTTTCGGGATGTGTGATATTATTAGTAATTTCTTTTTTAGTAGTGATATACTTTCTTTCCTTTGACATTCTTTTATAATTTCTAGCAATATGTGTATATATTCAGTTAAATGATATATGAGAGAATAAGATTTTTATTCCTTAATGTGTGATAATTTTAATTAAAATGAAACATAATAAATGAGAAAACTAATTTCAGAAATTTTTTCGTAAATAAACAAGACGTTTTTCAATAATTTCAAGTAAACTCGTAAAATTTACAGTTTCAGTATCACATTTTTAACGATCAATATCAAAATTCGTTTCATTTATTTTAAATTTTGCATTGCTTTATAATTCGTCAATTTTTTTTTATTTTGTAAGAAAATAAGTTCTTAATTCGGTAGTCTTTTCGTGGAAAATATTCTTTTCAGAATTATGGAAACATTTTACATGTTAGGGGCTGATAATTCTGTTATCAGTGGAACAAATTATCTGCATATTTGTCTCTAAAACCTGATTTTATGCTTTTTTTTGTACCTGATTTTTTATGTGAGGTTTTTATGCAATGAATAAAAATATCCATCAAATTCATAATATAATTAAAATTTTGTTTTAAAAATTTTTAAAAGAGAGCAACTAATGGCAGTAAAACCACACACAACTTAAAAAGTTTTCAATAGATGGCTCACTCGATATTATATATATCTTTCCCATTATGTCCGAAAAGTGGATACAGTACCATAAATTGAAGCAAACCACCCTACGTTATATGATCACATTACTAAATATATGTTGAGTGAGGAGTGAGTGAATATTAACGTTGCACTGTTCAGCTACACGAGGGCTTTTGGTGACGGGCCATGGTCAAGTGACGAGGATGACACCTGAGCTGGCGTACCCTCTCCTAACTAACACACCACACCAATGGGAGGACGTTTGAGCTCCCGACAGATTTAACATGCATCGCTCCTCTACACGGAGGGTCTTTAGTGGTAGTGAGCTCCAACTCCTGACATGACTGTCATGATCCGATACCTTGACCACTTGGCTACCGCGGCCAAATGCTCAGTCCCTAAAAAAATCTTGATATTTTGAACTAAAACGATACTTTTTGGTACGCTCAGTATTTCGAAGTAAAATCGATGGCAGTCCAGACTACAACACACGATAGTTCAAAATTATCTCATATAACTCTCGACAATTCGAATACTCACTATCATGTAGAATCCTGTAGCAAACAGGTTGGAGCTTACATGTTTTGTGTTGTTTTCTCTCTGCATGTCTCATCTATAACATAGCCCCTTTGCTGACCCTCTGTCTTCCATCCCTTCTTTGTGTTTCCCGGTTCATCAGGCAAAAAGACACTTTTATTGCTTTACTTCTTTAAGTGGACAAATAAACCAACCACACATGTTATCAGCCTTCCATATCTTTCATATAAAAAGTGGCCTTGCTACACATGTGTTCAGAAAGAATGTTCCACTATTGTGAAGTAGAGATGCGAAGGATTGTGTATTTTGCGTCGGAGTGACATGACGATTTATGACTCATCTATGTGACTTATAACATGTGGTATCAAATAAGGCATGAGCCGGACTGGACCCTACCCTGAAGAACCAATGGTGTTGGGGACATGTGTCTGAAGGAACCGAGAGCAAAACGATTTTATTTCCAATGATAAATGTAAGAGGTTTGGATGGGGAGGAAAAGGGTCCCTTTCGCGCGTGCGAGTTATTAAGAAAAAATCTTTTCCCGCTCTCTTGATAATCCGAAATCTTGATAATTCGAAGTTTTTCATTTGTCCCTCCAATTTCGAATTATCGAGAGTCGACTGTATATATATGTAATAACTTAAATTGATATCTACTTATAATTCGAATCCCCTTTATTTATAACATCTAATTCATATATCCTAATACCCTATTCCGAAAAACGCGTCTCTTTCTCAAGTATTAAAAACATGTTAGCTTATTACTGATTCTCTTTAGACCTAGAAATCTGATAGATTTATTAATGATTCCAAGAAATATAGGATCATTAATGGTTTTCATGCGCTTTTAGTAATAGGGATTAATATCCCCTAAGCAATGATGTCATTTCGATAAATAATCAGTTATTCCCTTCACCTAGACATGTGACTGTATTTTTTACAATGTGTTTTTTCCAGTTCTTCCCTATATATAAATACTTGCTAATTGAATAATCCCTCTCTTGTATTTTGGCTTTGTATGAGAAGCATACTCAAATAAACAATGTGATCACGAACAAGCCTCTTTTTAATTTTTCGGCCACGATCACTTCATCACTACTAATTAAAATGAAAATTTTCCTACTGCAAATATATTGCATATATATATGAAAATGTACCATATGATTTCGTGTCCTAATTAAGTAAATAGAATGGCAAATGATTTGATACTCTGTATTTTCTCAATTAATCAGTGACATTTTTGAAGATACGGTAAGCACTGGCATTTTATGTAGTTTAGTGTCGATTTCACAACTATGGCTACAAGTTGACTATTCAGTCCTTAGGTTATTGAATATTTACCTAAACAAAAATCAATAGCTTTGTGATAATGGTTCCCTCAGGGGGCTCATCTTCTTTAGATGAGTACGGGTGTCACAATCCCGAGGTACCCTAGTGATCTTTTCCTTTTCCCAATGGGTTTGCTGTCTTTGTTAAACACGGTTTTCTCGAACACGGGGTACCTAGTGAACCTTCTCTATTTTCGACCTCTTTTTCTTGTCATTCAAATTTCTCTTTCTTCTTTTCACATTTAGACTACAGTACAATCTTTTAAATAAACATAAGTACACTTATAGTTTACTTTGTGACGGATCTATACGCATCTTTTCACTAACCCTCTTGGTAAATCTTTGGAGCTATGAAAAATAACAACTTTCTCTTAAGAAGGAGACATGATATGCAAATTTAGTTTTTTATATATAGTTCAGGTTCACGTGCTAGAAGGTTAGAAAGGTAGTTAACTAAAGATGACAAAGTGAGATATAAGTACAAAAACAGAAGAAGGTTAGAAAGTCCGTGTGAGAGAATAAAGACAGGAAGGTGATGTTTATAAAGAAATTGAAGGATTAAGCCTTAAATAGATAAGAAGACTGCCTACAGTTCTGGTATAAGTCACCTTTATAATACGTTTGACAGTTAAATTATTAAAGAGGTTTAAGTGGCAATTATAGTTATATATCAACCGTGTAAAGCCGGGGTGGGCATTACGTCAATCGCGATCGACCGGTAGACCGCCAAGACATTTTGGGGTGACCGCCTAAAAATTTAAGTAGTTAGTAATTTGTACGGAAAGTTCAAGATTGGCTGACACAGTACGCAGACAAAGCCCCCCCCCCTTCTATTGACTATAACAACAAACACTAGCTTTAGATAAAAATGTTTATTTTTTAAATGTTTTTTTAATTGTTTCATAATAAATGTATCATTTGAAAGAAAAAATTTGGGGCTATTATTATTAATTTCGTTTCTTGCGTTTTGCTTTAAACGCGGTTTTAAAAGTGTTTTTTTTTAGTTCCGTATAGGTATAAGTACACATATTCCGTGCTTAATACTAAGTTATAATAATAATAACCTTTTCCTTACCTCACCACACCTACGACATTGGGAAGTAGCGTACACAAGAATTTTTAAGAGGAAGGGGGTCGAGAGTTGAAGGTCTACCATTCTCGTATCATACCCCAATACGCAGCCAAACCTATTTTTTTTTATTTTGTCGATTGTCGGGAACAAAAAACAACAAAAAATAAATTACTGAATAAATAATTAGCATTTAATAAATAAAAAAATTACTAATTTCAAATACTCAATTACATTTTATGTACTATATACATGAGACTATAATGACTCGGGGGAAAAATGAAAGGTTATGAGAAAGGACCGAACCCGTGGACCCTTCCCCCGTCCTTATGTGCACCACTGACATTAGGTGGACCGCAACTCCATGAAAAAATTAGAAGTAGCCCGCACCCTGGAAAAGTCTGCCCACCCCTGGTGTAAAGCAATATTAAGGTAGAAGATTGATTAATAAAAGTGGCTAATTTATTTGATGTATTCTCCAAAAACGCGACTCTCGTCCCCCTCCCTCTATTGACTAATCGGAAACATCCTATTTATTATGATTCATTGAATTGTTTTTGAATTAATTTAAACGCTGAATAAATAATTTGAAATTATCATGTCAAATCATCCTTCACTTTTTCCTACACCTTTAGCCAGGTCTCAGGGTAGACGGTTTTACAACTTTGTTGTTTAATTGTTATAGGTTAATTGTTTGATTAATTTGTTAGATTACTTATAATTTTATTTAAAAAAAATAACATTTTTTTTTTATTTTGTATTTCGATTTTTAGCTTCATTTTCCTTAATTTATCTAACTATTTCGATTTTTGAGTTGGTCTTTTTGACTAACACAGTTAGTTTTCCAACTCACATGTTAACCGTATACGGCGTCCTGTAAGGAGTTAAATGCTGTCCTGGGGATACCTTTTGCGTTCCCTTTGTTCCACTCTTCGCTGTAGACGGGAGGCAGGAATGAACCCTCCCTTGTCAATCAGCTGGTAATAAGTCTCTTCGGAATCCCCCGGAGTGACGTTGCAGTAGGGGGCTGAAGATAAGGGATGTCGGATTTACCCGTTGGATCCTCACCCTGATGCTGCAATGCTATAACCTGGGGGTACTCCAGGTAAGCCCCGACCGAGCCTAACTACTGTCAGCTGACTGGCACACTGCCTCCTTTGTTGGACTCCGTGGTGGGTGGGGGCCCGCCAGGATGATTTTTTTCTTTTTTAAGGATCCAATTAAGCTGTACCAGGGTAAAGATATCGTTTTACCCTCTTTCAACGTTGACAGTATTGCAGCATATTCAAGATTCTTAATGATTTCATGACTAAACAACGAAATGTCCAAAAATCACCATTTGCTATTCGTAAAGCATTAATAGGTATATATGGTGAACTAACAAGGGGAGGGCACGACTAAGGAAATTCATTTTGGTACGAGACTTGGTATAATAGTAGTACTCCATTTGGGTGTTCAACCCTTAATGTATTAGGCCGGAATAGCCAGTCAATTCAGAGAAAATAACCATCAAAATCCATGCTTAGCTTTTGTACAATTAAGTTTTAGTTATTGCCACCGATCCAATGGCCCAGTAGTCAAAACATCTGCTTTCTTCGTGGACAGACAAGGTTCTAATCGCGTGATCATTTTTTTTTCCAATTCATTTAATTACTTTTTTTTTAATTAAATAATTTTTTTCATTAAATATTAAATGATACCAACTCAAACAAGAAAAACATGCTTGTTCCAATTAATTCAAAAAGTATTCCTATATTTAACACCTCTATTCCTTCATCCTTATTGGATCGGGCAATTCTTATGAGATCGAGGAAACATTTTCCATGTAAATTTATTACCTTGCCAGCTGAGGATGTGCTATCTAATCCTTCATCCATGATTTCCACTACCACACGCGATGGTCGTCCAGCTCCTGTATCTAGTACACACACACAACTCGGGATTTAAAATCTAATACTAAAAATCGGGTAAGGAAGAAAATGTAGGAAAATCAATAAATAAACCTAAAATAGAAATGAAAATGTAATACACCAATCCAGGATACATTGTTTGAGGATATGATTGAGTAAGGTGCTGATGTGTGTGTGTGTGTGTGTGTGTGTGCTAGATTAAATTACTTGCAATCGAAATATGCGGAATACAACCATTTTTTTAAAACCCACACGAGTTAGTTACGGCTACAAGTAATTGTTTTTATCTTCATGACTTTTAAAACAACATAAATTTTAACCAGTTATTCGCAGTTTTTATGTATCTTATTCCCCTTTTCATTGATCGGTTTTAACCTTGTCTAACTTGGTGGAAAATCCCCCACCAAAACGAAAATGCTTTTATCATATGAATAGGATTTTCATATTTAATTTGATATTTTACCTTCTGCGCCCCACCTGGTGTGGTCGTTATGACACTCGGTTTTTAATCGAGTGGGCACGGGTTCGAACCCCGAATAAGGCATGGATATATCTTCGGGGGGGAAAAGTCGGACTTTGTCCTGAAATGGATTCCCGTCTCGAATGGAAAGCAGCGAACCCCTTCTGTTTTATGCTGGGATCATGGTTTGTAATAAAAATCTATATTCTTCTGTGTTTGCATTGTATGTTTCTGTTCATCTATCTTTCGTATGCATCCCGGTATGGAACACCACGGCAACACTTTACCTTCTACTACTGAAACTGTATTTTGTCAACTTTTTAAGATATCATGTTTTTAATTTTTTTAGCAAATGTTTGGCTCAGTATAACCAGAACTGGATCCTTCACCAAAAAATCTCACATTCACTCTTATTCATTCCCTAGGAATATTGGTAAAAATTATTGAAACTTTAAAATTTCCCTACGTGATCAGAAGTTTTAGCTAGAATTTTACAGAACTTATTTAATGTTATTTTTAATTATTTTGATTTGAAACGATGTTAAACTAATCTACAAAATACATCACTTTTGTCCTAATTGAAAAAATTTCTTAGCTTTGTTCATTTACACAGCAAAGCACACATACACTGTGAAAAGAATTAGACCATATTATGAATTTGGTACGCAAACTTGGTTTTCTCGCTTACCGAGTTCGTCTGATCTAAGTCCAATAATACAACATCCAATGTTGCGACAAGATTTTAGACCATGATGATTATCTCGAAGGTTTAACTTCGTCTATGATTGAGGCAAAGAGCTTTTTCAGCATTACAACTTCAAAACAAAAAAAACTTCTGTGATTTTGTCCTGCAAGTGCGCTGAATTGTTAAATCGGATCCAAAAGCTATAAGCAACAAAAAGAAATGAAATAAAAATGTAAAAATTAAACAACATGAGTAGCCACAAAATGTGTATATAAGATGTGAATTTGTTTAAACAATTGTTCGAAAAAATATTATATATATCAACTACCGATGAAAAAATCTCTTCCGAAAAAAAATTAGTTATTATTATAGTATTATTATAATTCAATGTAATTTATGGTTCCTTAACGATGAAGTAAAAGTTTCAATTTCAAATTTGAGTTTTGAAAACATATTCTATACTTGTGTAGAATAACTAAAATATACTCATGTCCATAAATTAAGGATAATGAAGTTCAGGCAAAGAAAGAGACAGAAGCAAAACAAATTTGACTTATTTGTAAAGTCTATTTATAAAACAAAAAGTAAAGAGCAAAAAAGATGGTATATGTTTGACATAATTAATAAAATTTGCGATTTTTACTCCCTGGAGCAAATTTCAAAAAATAACCTATTTATAAAAAACAGTATAACATGGTTAGTATGTCTCCCGGACGATGCAATACAGGCCTTACAACGCCTACGCATACTGAGTATCAAATTATCAATCTGATCTTGGGGAATATTATACCACTCATCAAGCAATGCCCTCCGAAGTTCCGGTAGACAGATGGGAGGGGGTTGACGGGCTACAATTCGTCAGCCAAGCATATCCCACACATGCTCTATTGGATTCAAGTCCGATGAGTATGCTGGCCAATCCATACGGGTGATATCCTCCGATTGAAGGCATTCGTCTACAATGTTTGCATGGTGAGAACGGGCGTTGTCATCCATAAACAGAAATTCAACCTCCATGGCGACCCGAAACAAACGTACATGTTTTTCCAGAATAAAAACCCGATAGATGTGGCCTGTCATCGTTACACTCTAAACATGTAGGTCAGTTTTGGAACCAAGAATAATTCTTTCACCACCGTAATGGTGTCGTTTAATGGTGTTCTCTTGGTGGTAACGGGTACCTGGCGCTCTCCACATGAAAGTCTGGCCAGAATCAGGCTGCAAACTAAACCTGGACTCGTCGGAAAACATCACACAAGATCACTGTTATCACTGTTGCGGTGACAATGCATGCTCTCTACTCCAGGTTAATCGCATGCGATAGTGAGTTGCGGTAAGGGGAACACATCTGACAGGCCTACGAGCATATAGACCAATGTGCCCTAAGCGTCTGTACACGGTCTGCCTTGAAACTGTGGTACCGGTAGCTGAAGAGAGATGACGAGATAGGTCTGATGCTGTGCTCCTTCTGTTTCTTTTGGCAGTAACTGCCAAATACCGGTCCTCATTCGGCGTTGTACCTCGGGGGCGACCTATGCTGTAACATCTACGCACATTACCATCATCTTGGAATCGTTGCCAAAGCCTGAAGATGACACTGGGCGATTCCAAGTTCCTCGGATTCTTCCAGCTGCGTACGTCCACATTCCAGTCGTCCAATAATTCTACCACGTAAGAAATCATCCAAATGCTTCCTTTGTGCCATAACTATTCGGTTATTGCACTGAAAGACTTTTAAAGCCCTTGTGAACAATTTTACTACTTTGCCACCATTCTTTATATACCCCTCTCTTACACTCTCGTCATTGTGACGTACTATCCGCGCCATCTGGTGGTTTCCTGTAATTTGCATACTCTTCTTCAAGATGTGTGTGATAATTCTACAGGTGAAATTTTTATTTTAGAGTTCAATTTCTGTGTGATTCTGAATTATCCTTAATTTATGGACATGAGTGTATATGTAGGTTAAATTCAAAATTCTACATTCTCATTAAATAATCTAAATTGGTTGTGTTGTGAACCTCTTAACGCAGCTGTAAGGAAGCAAAACTGAACTCTTAACTGAAAAGAAGAAAAACAAAATACATCCTAACATTTTAAAAAATAAAATACACTTTTTACATTGATATTACTTGTAATATCACACTTACACTTGTAAATGTACAGTACTTCACAATATATTTGCTAATTAATTTAGCAATACTAACTTAAGAACAAGTTTAGTATTTACCAGCGACCCCATGGGCATATCATAAAAGTATATACAAAATTTAATACTTATCTTGTTAATTTGTTCGGTTTATAGTTAAAGTCGTATTGTAGCTTTAGTTACAAAGTATATGATAATTGAATTCAATACATTGTTATTATATGGAGGGGGACGCGATAAAAATTATGATTGAAAATTGAGTAGCAAATATTGAAAGTTTGAGAAACACACTGACTTAACTAATAGGATTCATCAAATTTTTTCAACTGATTAGCATAATGGTAACAAAATTAGATTTAAATTAAAAACTCTAAGCGAAATTTAACAATAAAAATATTAACAGCGTTACTATAGCAATACACGTTTCTTTAATAATATAATTCCATTCGAAAGAGTTTCATTATTTTGACAATGCTTACATTTTTAGTATTAGCTTGCTTTTCTAATTTATTTATTCATATCTACTAGTCTTTTCAATTTTCTGTCTTATAATGAGCATCATATACGCATGCTTTAACTTTTAGCTCTAAGGAATTTATCACATTCAAAGCGCGAGCATCCTTAAACTGAGGACAGCTGATAATTGGAGAGATATCAACTCCTGTAATTCCTTTCATTTCCATTCCTTTCATTACTTCATTCCTTTCCCAAATTCCTTCCCTCTTCGCGAAGAGCCATCCCTCCAAATTCCAACCCCGATTCCCTTTCGTTCTCAAGCTTTAAACTTCCATTCCTCTCCTTATCCATTTAAAATATTTAATCCATTAATAAATCCTTAATTGAAAAATGCATTGAACCTTGCATTTTCAGAGATTTTTTTTCTACCGTGATTCTTCCGTATTTGTTTTATGAAAATAGAGCCTTTAAGTGGATAATTAACTTTTTCGATTTAGCAGCCGGTGAATTTAGGCTCAAATTCTTAAATTCTTCGGCTTCCTTTTTAGAAAAATCGTTGAATAGCACATGTTTTCTCGACCAAAAATCCCAAACGCAGTTGTTGCTGTTGGGAGGGGGAGATTTTTTTAATATGGAAATAGAACTAGTATTTTTATACAGTATTGTATACTTTCGATTCTTAAAACAGGTGTTCAAGATGCATTCTAAATTACAGTGGTTTGAAGTGGAAAGAAACTTTAGAATATAGAAGGAAGCGTTGTCTTAGTGTAATGTACTAACTTACTATTAGCTAATGAATGAAAAAATTAGAAGGTTTATACTATACTGCAAAATAGGGAAATTTCTGCGGGTTGTAGAACTATACAATGCTTCTACATCATCATCTGTCTAAAGATATTTCTTTCTTTTTTAAAAAAAAGGAATCACATACAGGGTATTTCAACTGCTATGTATTCAGTAAGCAAAAAATAATGCTATAACGATAATAAAAAAAATATTAAAAATTATCGACTATACATATTTAAGAGAAAAGTGTTATGTATAATTTTATATTAAAATTATACGAAATAATTTATTTAGATCTTATTTTATGTTTGGCAGTGGCCACATTTTTACCATGCAATTATTTAATTTTCGTAGCATGTTATGTATTTAGAAAAAAACTGATGGATCATGGTGTATTAAATTATGTTGTTACTTATTCCTCCCGATTGATAGCAACATCAGATCGAGGGCCACATTATTTATCGTGGCAAAGGAAGGGAGCTATATTACGTCTTTCGTTAGCCTCAGCTTTGAGCACCATGCGGGTGACAGTACGATTTCTTTCCGTTCTACCCGAACTTTGATGGAGAACATCCCGGGGGATGGTCCACGGGCCTCTCCCCTCCTTCTTCCTCTACCGCCAACCTCCTGAAAGAGAGCTTCAGTTTGCTAAATATTTAGAGTGTGCCCCCATGCCGCACTGTCACTATACATTTACAAATATCCCTGTCTTCTCTGGGATTCGAACTTAGCCCTTCGGCACAGTACAAAATGCTATCACGTCTGGACGGCTATATTAAATTCTTTTTCGTGGCTGTGTTTCATATTGTTTATGACGTCAAAACTTATTACAACCTTTGACACTGATTTAGACAATAGTGCTTATTCTTTTAAATAAGTAACAATAAGTTTTACTTTCTCTCGCAACACTTTTATACAAATATGGTTAAATAAATTACTATTAAAACTATATAACGGCTTATCACATTTATATAATAAAGTAATTTTTTATATTATTGCATTTAAAATATTCGTATTAATGAAAATAAAAGTAATTAACCTATACGATGTCATCGATTAAACTTAAGGGCCTTTTTTTTATTGTAAATCAATACTATAAGGAAGTTTATACTTAAAATATCTCCTTTTACTATAGATTTGCAATTTATAAGTGTATTTCTGTGTGAATTAATGTCTTAAAGCAAATCTAAATACTCATTCAATTATCATTATCAAAATACCCTAGTTATAATTCAACCTTTTAAATATTAGATCTTTAAGAAATAAAATTAAATGTTAGTAAAAGAAATGGATAGCCAAAAAATAGTATTTTTTTAAAAAGTTTATCGTATTTTCAGCGTCGATCTATTGAATAGAGGAAACAATAATAAGGGAAACACAATAAATAATTAAGTTATAGTGTTGATATTTTTTTTCTAATGCGTGAAACTTATTTTTGCTGGACCAATTCTTAGAAAAAAAGTATTTCTAAAGAAATCTTCGAATTCATACGATTGCAGAATGAACTAGTCTGAGAAAGAATAGTCTGAGAAAACACCATCTGCTTCATTTCATTAAAAATCAACTTCATTTCTATTCTGCACCGAAATGCATTTTTCTGAAGCATATTTTTTAATACATGCTACAAAATAAAAAAAAATTCTTATGACTTCTAAAAAATTGACATTATGTTAAAATTTCATTAAGGAAAGCAACTCGATGGTTCTGGTTTTCAGTTTTAAAACTTTTTATCTCTTTCGATTAAGATGTAACGTATTTTTGAAAATAATCTTAATAAAGAAAATTAATACAGACGCCACAACGTAGTAACCCTGGTTACGAGTCCTCCACCCCCAGCGTTGTTGTAATCGGGTCCTGATGTCACTAAAGACCAGTCTATCAAAATCTATTGAAGTTCAAAGTTTCTACACTGGAGTGCTGTGGAAACTTAGAGTGTCAGATACCAATTCAGATACCTTCTTTGTCATTTTCTGCCTAGTTCAAACATACGAAATTCATTGCCACTAGCTCTCCAGTTATTTCTAAGGGTGAAGTTAGAAACTATAAATACAAATTTATTTCCATAAATATTATATTATAAAAGACCTTACGTGTAAATTTTATTTCTTTTGGTAAAAGCACAATATCTGCTATATTTCCTTTTAATTTTGTATTTTGAAGAGATCTGGAGAGTGTATTTCATAAAGAAATACAAGAAAAATTTAAGAATTTTAACATAAACGTTAACGAAATTTTGTAAGGTTTTTAAGAGCAGCATTAAGTATATTTAACACGGTTGGGATTGCAAAATTTATATTTTCTTGATAATTAAAGAATTTAAAGACTATTTGTTGCGTTAGTAGTTTTATTGTAGAGATTGCTATCGCTACTCCGATATCTTTATTTAAAGACTATTAGTTGTGCGTTACTAATTTTACGGTAGAGATTCTCGTATCGCTACTCTGATACCTTTATTTAAAGACTTTTTGTTGCGTTACTAATTTTACGGTAGATTTCTATCGCTACTTTGATATCCTTATTCCACACAATTAAGTGTATATTTAAAATTTCTCTGAATACTATTTTGAGCTTTTTTCTAATAAACTAATAAGAGCTTTTTTACATGTTTTTAGACTGGAGTAAAAATGAGAACTTGTCTATAAATCAGAATATAAATATGCAATTTATTACATCTATGTACCTATGTATGTGCAATTTATTACATGTATGTAACATCTAATTTAACGTAGAATTTTCATAGTGGTTTTTGATTCTACCAAAAATAGACACACGATAAAGCTGAACTCTAGATACATAATACTATTAAAAATGTAAATTTATTAAATTCTAAACAGAAAGAAAAATTAGCATAAGCCTAGTACGAATGTAGGACAGCATGTAAAAGGAAAAGTAAGATAAGCTATACATTTTGTAAGTGTGCGTTGCTTTGTAATTATTTATAGATCAAACCTCTTGCATTATACAGGTAGTCAATAAAAGACGACCAAAGGTACTGAAGAGATTGTTTGTGTTTTTTTTTTATCCAATAACACCTTTTCTTCTGAAAAGTTGTTTACAGTTTTTGAATAAATCTTTATATTTTTATGTCAGAAATTTTAGAATGAAAAATAAAAACAAGTAATATATTTGTAATTCAATTCCTACTTCATTGAAAAAACGTACTGGCGACATCTGTTGGAACCAGTTGTAACTTCAACAGAAAAAAACGAAAATATACAGAATAAATTAAAAATTAAAAAATAAGAATTAATGTTTCAAAAACTGTGTTAATATCAAGTGTCATCCGCTACAAGTCTAAAAAACTATACTTGAATTTGAATGTGTGTGTATGAATAGAAAGTAGTTTATTAACGATTGAAAATTTGAACAGGGTGTGTGTGTGTGTGTGTGAGTGTGTGTGTGTGTGAGTATGTGTGTGTGTGTGTGTTGTGTGTGTGTCAGCTCAAGTGCCATTCTTGCCACATGATCATGGTTTAAAATTACAAGGTCCTTCAGCAATATAGCCCTCATGTTGCTTTATAGAGCAACATTGATAAACCCTCACTCACTCAATTCTTTAACCCCTTAAGGGGTCATTTTTTTCTCCCAAAATGTTCCCAAAAAAAGGCACATTACATACTACAAAGCATAATATTTAACAGAATGCAAAAATGGAAGAATTTTAATTTAATTTTCAGTTTTAAAGTTGTGGTTTCAGTTTAAAGTTTTTTAATTGTGGAGCACAAAACCCCTAAATGTTTGCTTTTTCTAAGTACACACTGCATGCTATGAAGAAAGTTTCATATATCTTAAAAGAATTTATATCATACTAACAAAAAAATTTCCTGTTCATACCTCTTTTTCAAACGGTTGAAGATTTTGTGTGTTTGTGTATATATATGTATGCACTCACAATTTGAAGCACGTTGTAATACTCAGTCTTACATTACAATGGGAACACAGATAATATCGGCTTTTTTTTGGATTTTCTTTCCATTCTTATTTTTTCTCAAACAACAAATTACACATTGCCCTGCCAATCCCTGTTCTTTATTGAATATTTTCAAGAATCTAAATTCCTTCCTTCAATGGAAAATTCGCATCTTCACCCAAAAGAAAATCCCGAATAAGAAGTATTTCAATATCATGGACAAACTGCATCTCTTAAAAACACTAACACTAATAATATCAGCATAAGAATTAAAAATATGTGCAAATCATAGATAGAAAGAAGAAAAATCTGTGCCCGTACTACGTACGGGCAATCCGGTTGTGACCAGCTTTCTATGGCTCATTCAGTCACCCGCGCAAACCAATAATGGTGTGAATGAATTCATAATAAAAGACAAATTATTTCTGTATTATATTTTAATTCATGGGAGAATTAGGAACCAAATTTTTTCCACAAGATTAATTTTTAATTTATGCAATATAATATATAATTTGTATACAAAATCTGATAAAGTTCCTAAAAAGAAAATGTCAATCTGATTTTCCGTTCCTTTCTCTATTTTTTGCTCGTTTTCTTTAGTTTACCCTAAAGACTTGAACTTTAATTTTTTTGGATGTCTTTATTGAATTTTGCATAACTCTTTAAATCATTTGCTTCTGAACTTTGTTCACAACAATTACAAATGAACGAGCTTTCATAAAATATAAAGTAATTCATCCATTTTCTAGCCTGATCTAATTCAAAATTGAACAGTAACGTTAAAAGCAACTTTGTTCGCCGTTCTCGAATTAATCCCTTTCCCTCGAAATACAACCCAATGTGTCTTCCTGTCAAATTTGAAACTTCTAATCATATTGTGTCGCTACACCTCCAAAAAATCAGTTCATTATCTATTCAACATTCACTGTTGGAGTTAATGTGCATTTATCAAACTCAGGGGCAATTTATTTCCCTCTTTATAAAGCGGGTTTCACTTCCATCGAATCCAACCCTATTAGATAGAAAGGCAAAAAGGATATTGCATTAAGCAGTAACGTCACATCCATTTCAGAGTTATAGCTTAACTCTATGGCGAAAGGATTATTTTATCAAGATGATACATTATTTAAGCGAACCAGGATCATTTTTATTCAGGTTCTTGTTATTCAACAAAAAGTCTCTTGTCTTTTGTGTCATGATTTATGCACCATATTTAAAATTATTTTCTCTGGCTTTCCGCTGAATAGCGAGCTTTTTTTAAGGAAATATTTTTGTGACTAGATATAAATTGGCTAATTACGGGGAGTTACAGGTTGCCCTTTATCATTCGTATGCTAGGTGCAGCAAAAAGGCTTTCTTTTTCTTTTTAAAGGAGATTTTTTTCCCTTAAGGGCTTTTGTAGGGTTTAAATCTTCCAGAAATTTTAGAGAAAAGCTGACTTAATTTAAATCAAATGGTAAGAAGCTGGCCACTCAATTTTTCGAAAATTTTTTTGCTAATGTTCATTCTTTGATTAAATTAAATCATTTTTATGCACATTCTTTTGTTTTGGTGTTTCATTAATTTTCTAATTCATATTGCAGATTTTTTTTATTTTAAATTTCTCCCCTTTATTATTAACTTCTTTGGGGGGAAAAATTGCTTCTGTTTTCGAGAAAGAATGTATAAAACCTTTAAATATCCTGCATGAAAAAGATATTCAAACATTTAAATGTTTCTTATTAAGTGAAGTAAAATCTGGGAACATATTTATGAAAAGGATTACTAAAGTGATTTCATGAGAAATAAAATGCATCACTTTAATTAAATATTTTTTTTGTTTTTGCTTTACTATAGCTGTCTCAAATAAAATGTTAACAAATGTGTGAAAAGGAATTTTTATGCAAACGTTGTGAAATGCAATTTAAATATGTAAACTATAATCAAAACCTTTGTAATTAAAGATAAATGTAAAGGGAAAAATTGTGTTCGTTTATAAGCAATTGAATTCATACGACTCATAAAAGACTTACCCTAAAGAAAAATTAAATTACATCAGAAAGTATATTATTCTTACTATAAAACAATGCTGCATAAATTATAAAGATAAATTTTTAGGCAATATTTTAAAAATTTCATACAAATCATGCAATATTCTCAAAGCTCTTTTGATTTGATTCTTACTTACGTCGCACTGTGCAGCAACGCGAAGGCTGTTATGGATGGACCTCGTAAGTGTGAACCATGGTTAAGTGACGAGAATGACACCTGAGCTGGTACATCTATACAAGCTTCCACATCACGCCAACGCGAGGAGAATTTAAGTCATGAAAAATTTAACGCGCATTAGCTCCTCTGCGTGAGTGAATATTAATGTCGCACTGTTCAGCTATACACGAGGGCTTTTGACGACGGACCTCGTAATTTTTAACTATGATCAAGTACCGAAGACGACACCTGAGCTGGCAACCCGCTCTCCCAACGACCACTCCACACCAATGGGAGGACGTTTCAGCTTTCGACAGTTTTAAAGTGCATCGCTTCCCTACATAGCGGGCCTTCAGTGGTACTGGGCTCGAAATTATGGCAAGCCAGCCATGATCACATACCTTGACCACTTGACCACTGCAGCCACTTAGCTCCTCTGCACTATCGGTTTTCATTGTCACGAGGTATCGCACCTACCTCTGTACAACGCCACTTTAAGTTCCTGAAAATGATCACTCGAATTCCCCAATGTTGTTACAATCCATTGAATCAAGTCGTATGTAATGAAAAAAGAAGAGAAGCAAGAAAAGAAAATAAAGAGAAGAAAAGAAAAAAGAAAAGAAAGACAAGAAAAGAAAAAAGAAAAGAAAGACAAGAAAAGAAAGAGAAGAAAATATAAAGAAAATCAAGAGATGAAGATGTCCTGTTGAGTCCGTCTGTCACTAAAGAATGGCACGGTATCATAGTAAATAAAAATGCACCTTCTCACTCATTGGTGACAGGCGTACCCCTTACTCTTCGAATAAGGTTTAAAGAAGTAAGAATACAACGAATAAGATTTCAAATATTGCTTATAGAAATAAAAGTATCATAAATCTCGTCTACAGAAAGTTACATATATATACCATGTTCTACAACAAAAGCTTAGCGTTTACAATCTAGAAATAAAATTTAGTTTCTGTAGCCAACTATCTCAAATTTGATCATTCTAAGCACAAGATCAGTTTGTAATACGATTCATTTTATGTCATTCATTTTGCTTAGAAAATTGACCTCTACTTATGTTTAAAAGTGTCTTTTATTAATTTATATTGTCTTTCTGCTTACCATGATAATCTTCTATAGCACTAAATCTCATCGGACTGTCAGATAGGATTTATAGAAACAAAGCCATCAAATTGAACAAACATGTTGGTGCAAATCTGTCCCAAGTGGCAAATTCAATCGGGGTCGATTTCATGCTATTTCAACTCCCAAAAAAGAACGTGTAAACTGCTTTTTCACCCTTCCGATTTTTACCGAGGTTTTCTACAGCATGTGAAACGGAAAAGTATTCGCCTTGAAAGCTTTAAGCCATTAAACGATTTAGGGAACAACTACATTATTCGGAAAAACATTACAAGTTAGGATACTTTTGGTAGAACTTGTAAGGAGTAAACAGAATTCGTTCATACAATAAAAGATTTGACTTGGAATAAATTAAGACAGGCTTAAGATTATTTGGTACGATAAGGTTAAGTATATAGAATTTCAGAAAGTATTTATTTTTAAAAAATACTTTTTATTTTTTTTAATCAAAAATGGAAGAAGTGAAACATCAGGAAATAAATAATATGACGGAAATGAAAACTAAGCTCTTAAAAATGATATTTTCTTCAAAAATTGTCTTTATTGAGATAATATATAATTTTATCAAAAAATTAAATATATACATCTTATCTTCCCAACATACATAATCGTGTATAAAAATAATCAGTTAGTATTTCTTAGAAAAGATTTTCTAACTTTTAAATGCTAATCTCATCTCATTTCCTTTTATGTTGTGGTTTAGGCCGTACTTTTCAACACTTTAGTCTGCACTCGACGAATAAGCTAAGGAAATTTTCAGTTAGCAGTCATTGAAATAGATATCCAATCCAACTCAAAATAAGAATCATTGACCATGGCTTGCGTCGCAGTAGGAACGTCTTAATGAATGGGGGGGAAAAATTGTTTCCTGAAAAATCTCCTTTTTTTCCTTCGAAACTTTGCAATTTTAGATCAGAAGGAATAATGTTACTAAAAATGGATTAAAACTTTGATTATAAAAATTTTATGAAAATAAAGATTAAACGAGAAATATAGCTACGCTAACGTTATAAATTAATAAATATGCAATAAATTAATCCGCGTAATAAAATAAGTCTTATATATATATATATATATATATATATATATATATATATATATATTATATAAATATATAATATGATTGTATTATGTATTTATATACATAATAGTATTTTTAATTTTTTTGTATAGTTTATATTTATAACTAAAAAATTTATTTTTATTACAGATTTATATATAATTACCCTTACATATATACGACGGCAGATCCCCCCAAAAAAGGCTACAAGTCGAATAAAAATATATTTATTATTATTAGATAGAAAATACAAACGGGAATTTAGAGGTATACGTCTATCACATTTCAACATAATCACCAAGTCTATTTAGGCATTTATCAGAACGCGGGACCAACTTGTTTAACCCGTCTTGGCAGAAATCATTTCGTAGTCCATTGATTTATTTCTCAACAGATGCTTTCACAGAACTGTATTGGTATATCGCAGCACATCAGAAACGATATGTTGCAAGCTACCATAGCTCAGTCCAAGTTCTGGTGAGATTTCACGCAGAATTACCCGTCTATCATTTTAAATCATTATTATCTATTCGTGCAGTGTTGATTTCTATCGTTGAAGAACTTGGCCGGCAGCTCCCTGTCTTATTGCAGTTTTTGAACATTCTGTCTGCCTGATGGAAAACAGCGACATACTTTCGCTACAAGTTGTCTGCTCATTAAAGATGCGGACACATTCTTTGCCCATAAAAATTGAATCACGGCTTGCACTTCCAAACAAGACCGATTTTCTAAGAGTCTTGCAATTTCAATCGTTCTGAACCATCTGGGAACTTTCACTACCTAACCGCAAACCAGCTGTTAGCTGTAACCAGCTAACGCCATTTGTCTCCACTTAAGGGGAAAATATTTCTCCACAATATGTAGTTTTCAAATGCTGCGGCTTGTGACTTTTTTTCCTGATCAACCATCGTATATATATCTATATATAATTGTAACTCTCTTTGACAATTTGTATCCCGTTTAAAACGAAAATTTAACTTTAAAAAATTATCTTTTTCTAAGACATTATATTATTAAACAGTTTCAAACTAAACAAACACAAGAAACTCTGGACACTTCATAAAAAATTATAAACCCATGTTCGCTTTGGATTTTCTGCCATATTTCTTCAGAATGACCATAAATATTTATAAAAAAATAATGTAGGCATTATAATTGCTTCCATTTTAAGAAGAAACAGAAATATTTTACTAAAATTGCTCTTAATGTTTTTAAAACATAAGACAAATGTATTCTATCGTAATCTTTAAAATGTATTGAATTCTAATTGTAATGCGAGAATTGTATACTATTTAAAACAGTGGCTCAAACAAGGGTTTTTCAAGGAGTTGGGGGGATTTTTTGTAACATATAGAAACTAAAATATCGAATAATATAAAAAAATACAGGGATGATGGATAATTTCATTGAATATAAACAATTTAAAAATTGATTCATACGACACATGAAAAAATTACCTTGAAGAAAAATTGAATTACGTCAGAACATATATCATTGTTTCTATAAAACAATACTGCATAAATTATGAAAATGAATTTTTAGGCAATCTCTTAAAAATTTCATGCAGCTCATGCAACATTCTCAATGCACTTTTGATTTTATTTTCAATTACAATGCACTGTGAAACAACGCGAAGGCTGTTATAGACGGACCTGGTAAGTGCGAACCACGTTCAAGTGAAGAAGACGACACTTGAGCTGGTACCTCTATCCAAACTTCCATATCTCACCAATAAGAGTAGTTTTTGAGTCATGAAAGATTTAATGCGCATTAGCTCCTCCGCACTATCGATTTTCAGTGTCACAAGGTGTTGTAACTTCCTCAACTCAACGTCACCAATAATTCCTGAACATGATATCTCGACTTCCCCAATGTTAAATCCGATTTAATCAAGATTCTGTAATGAAAAAAGAAGAGAGAAAAAAGAAAATCAAGATAAGAAGATATGTCCGATATGTGGTGTCCGTCTGTTACTGCTGCGGGCAGGGTAACATAGTAAATAAAATGTACCCTGTCACCCATTAGGTAATAGGCGCACCCCATTACTCTTCGAATAAGGTTTAATGAAGAAGGAATACAATGAATAAGATGTCCACTTCAATGTCTACAGACTTTTTTAATCGATTAAATATCCGTTCTTCGAAAATTATTAACTTCATTGTTAATAATGTCATAATTCCTCTCTTAACGATTCAACAAAATCTCACTCCCAAATTGGTTACTAGCGCACTCATTAACTAATCTTCTTTTAAAATTATCGGTGACAGCATTACGTTAACTACCATAGATGTATTCAAATTCGAAATAATACTGATATAATAGTATTGTGAATGTGTAGCGAAAACTTTATTGCTTATAGAATTTGAAATATCATAAATCGTCTACAAAAATTTACATATATATACCCTGTTCCACAACAAAAGCTTAGTCTTTACAATCTAGAAAAAAAATTTAGTTTCTGTACACACAACTATCTCAAATTTGATCCTTCTAAGCACATGTGTATTCTCAGTTTGTAATACGATTATTTTCATGCCGTTCATTTTCTTTAGAAAGTTGACTTCTACTTATCTTTAAATGTGTGTTTTATTAATTTATATTGTCTTTCTGCTTACCATGGTAATGTTCTTTTGCACTAAAGCTCATTGGATTGTCAGTTGGGATTTATCGAAACAAGGCCATCAAATTGAACAAACATGTTGGTGCAAATCTGTCCCAAGTGGCAAATTCAATCGGGGTTGATTTCATGCTATTTCAATACCCGAAAAAGAACGTGTAAACTGCTTTTTCACCCTTCCGATTTTCACGAAGGTTTTCTTCAGCATGCGAAACTGAGAAGTATTTGCCTTGAAAGCTTTAAGCCATAAACTATTGAAAAAAATATTTCCCTGAATAAATCTGAGACAGCACGTTAATGTACATATGTTTAGGAGCCTTTTTTATATTTATGTCATGTTATGTTAACTTCCTGCTATTTCTATATTTTTTTGTTAAAAATTTAAAAAGATCGTTTAAATAAAATATAAATTGTAGATATCTTTGCTGTAGCTTATACACTATCTGGCAAAAAGTATCCGGACACTCCTTAAAAAAGTGGTTCTGGCGAGTGACGCAATTTGATACGTAATTGAAAGCTATAAAAGTGTTGGTAGTGGTTTGTCAGATTGCATTTATGCGTTTGTAAGGCAATGAGTAAGTCAAAGGAACTTAGTGAGTTTGATCGTGGCAGTATACTGGGATGCTACCTTTGTGGTAAATCAGTTCGTGAGATTGCGGACGTTCTACAGAAGTCTAAATTCACTGTGAGTGATGTAATTGTGAAGTGGAAATGTCGAGGTAGTGAAACGGCAGAAAAACGAACCGGAAGGCCAAAAATACTTGGTGAACGCAGCCGCAGAACTCTGAAAAAGGTAGTGAAACAAAATCGCAAGTCCTCGTTGGTGAAAATTTCTCAGAAGTTCCAAAGTTCATCAGGAATTAGTGTTAGCAGCAGGACTGTCCGTCGAGAGTTAAAAAACTTGGGATTCCATAGTCGTGCAGCCACTCACAAGCCAAACATCACTCTACAGAATGCGAAGCATCGATTGCAATGGAGTAGAGCTCACCGTCATTGGACTGTGGACATGTGGAAAACTGTTCTTTGGAATGATGAATCTCGCTTTACAGTCGGGCAGTCGGATGGACGCGTCTGGGTTTGGCGGATGCCCGGCGAACGTTTCTTTAGTGACTGCATTGTGCTGACTGTTAAGTTTGGTGGTGGAAGCATAATGGTGTGGGGGTGTTTCTCGTGGTTTGGCCTGGGTCCGTTAGTTCCTGTGATTGGAAACATGAACTCTGAGATGTATGTGGACATTCTGGACAATGCTGCACTCCCAACTCTTTGGCAATATTTCGAGGAAGGCCCATTTCTCTTCCAGCAGGATAACTGCTCCATTCACACATCGAGGCTTGATGTGGCACAGACGTGGTTTGACGAAATGGGTGTTCAAAAACTGAACTGGCCTTCTCAGAGCCCCGATTTAAATCCCATAGAACGCCTTTGGGACGAATTAGAGCGCAGATTACGTAGCCAGCCAAATCGACCATCCTCACTTCAAGCACTCACTTCAGCTGTGATGGACGCCTGGAAGGCAATTCCTATGGTCACCTATCAAAAATTGTTGGAAAGTCTTCCAAACGTGTGCAGGCTGCCATCCATGAAAAAGAGGGACCAACATCATATTAATATGTGCCTCAGGACGCTCTAAGTCCATACCACTGGGTGTCCGGATACTTTTGGCCAAATAGTGTATGTATACAATAATCATATATATATATATTTATAATATATAATACAATAATATTATCTATTTGTATTATATATAACATAAATCTATACAAATAAATAAAATTGAAGTGTCTGTTTGTAATTTTAAATTAGCAGCTTTTTACTTAATGCACTAAAAGTATATACGGTACTCATAACAAAAAACCAATTTTTAAAATTTTTGTCTGTCTGTCTGTCTGTCTGTCTGTCTGTCTGTCTGTCTGTCTGTCTGTCTGTCTGTCTGTTTGTTCCGGCTAATCTCGGAAACGGCTGGTGCGATTTTAAAAATTCTTTCACTAATGGAAAGCTACATTAACGGGGAGTAACATAGGCTATATTTTATTCCCGTATTCTTACGGAAACGGAAACTATACGGTTGAACGTGAAACTGAATGCCAAGATGAACGCCAAATTGAACGCCAAGCTGAGCTAATGAAGTCGTTGTTTTGGTTACTGGCGACCGATGGCCTTCATGAGACATAATAGTGTTACGCGCACATGATAATACGCTGACACGTGCCATAATTTTTTTTATGATAATTATCTCACTGTTCAGTTAGTAGAACATCGGCTGTTTCGGATGCACTTTTAAAAATAATAAATCAAGGCTTCGTAAGCAAAAAGCAATGCAAGAAACAAAAAATTGATAAGTTTTACGGTTAGTTTTAATCCTTTCTTTTTTTTTTTATTTACATTTTTAGTCACATTTAAACAATAGTTATTATAATCCCAATCTATATCTATACAAATAAATAAAATTGAAGTGCCTGTTTCTAATTTCAAATTAGCAGCAATTGTTTGCGGGGGCGGGGGTTTAAGAGGCGTTAGAAATTCCGATTTTTAAGTTATTAGGCGTACAGTCTTGAAACTTAGTAAGTACATTCCTCTCATACGGTAGAGATACGCTACGAAATGGGTTTCTTGAAAATTGCCCTCAAGTGGCGTTGCGGGACTTAAGGAGCGTTATAGATAATTATTTCCATTTTTAAACTATTAGACGCACAGTCTTTATATTTGATAAGTAGATTTCTTTTATAGAGTAGAGATCAGCTATAAGAAGGTTTTGTGAAAACAGACCTCTAAAAGGCGTTGCGGGGGATTTAGTGGCGTACTAGATAAATATTTTCGTTTTTAAACTACTTCACCTCCCTGCTTGAAAATTGGTAGGAATGTTTCTTTCATGGAGTAAATATCCGCTACAAAACAGGTTTGGGAAAAATTGACCCCCAAGGGGTGTTAAGGGGTGTTAAGGGCAAATATAAATAATTATTTCTATTTTTAAACTATTAGACGCACAGTTTGAAATTTGGTAAGCAGATTCCTCTCATAGGATAGAGATACACTACAAAATGTGTTTTGTGAAAATCGACCCCTAGGCCGCGTTGCGGGGGTTCAAGGGGCGTTATTGATAATTTTTTTTTCATTTTTAATTTATTGGACGCACAGTCTTCAAATTTTTCTAAGCAGATTCCTTTCATAGTGTGCAATTCCCCTACAAAATTGCTTTTGTGAAAACAGACCCAGAAGTGGCGTTGCGGATAAGTGCGTTGCTCAAGTGACGTTATAGATAATTATCCCCATTTTTAAACTATTAGACGTACAGTCTTGAAATTTGATAAGCAGATTCCTTTCGTAAAGTAGAGAATCGCTACAAAATGGGTTTCGCGAATATGAACTACCAAGTTTAATTTCGGGAGATTAAGAGGCGTAATTGATAAATATTTCCATTTTAAACTATTTGATCATCCTGCTTGAAAATTGGTAGGCATGTTCCTTTCATGGAATAGAGTTCCTCTAACAAAGAGTAAAACGAAAATTGACCCCCAAGGAGGGTTGCGAGGGGTCAAGAGGAGTTACAGAAAAAAACTCCTGTTTTTAATTGTTAGACCCACATACTTGAAATTTGTTAAGCATGTTTCTTTTGTTGAATAGGGATCCACTAAGAATGTATTTTAAGCAAATCAAGTTCTGGGGGGGTGCAGGGTTTACTGGGACGTATTGACAAAAAAATTACTTTTTTTGAGCTACAAGGACTATAATAATGAAATTTGGTTTGCATTTTTCTTTTGTTGAGTTGAAATCCGCTAAGAGCGGTTATTTTGGAAAACGGCTCTCAACGGGATTACGGAGATATTGATAGTAAAACTTTTGTTTTTTTCTGTTAGATTTAGACTTGAAATTTGGCTTGCATGTTCAATTTACGGAGTAGAGATCCACCGAAAATTGGTTTTGCGGGAATCCACTTGGTTTTTGGGTTACGAAAAAGCAAACATCATTCTATGCTTCAATTTTAGAGATTTTTAGAAAACACAAATTAGATGAGTTCTGCCCCTTTTTTTTATCAACAGGCGACAGTTACAGGTATAAGTATATTTTTCAATACAATCGAATTCTTAATGCAGGACTTAAGATATCAATAATTTATACATATATATAAGCAGTAAAAATTTATAAAACATCATGAAATTCCCAGCGAAGCGGGCGGGTAACAGCTAGTACATAATATAAACGTACTTTATGTACATAACTTATTTTATTACGCGTATTATTTTATTGCATATTTATTAATTTATAACGTTAACGTAGTTATAATTCTCGTTTAATATTTATGTTCATAACATTTTTGTAATCAAAGTTTTAATCCATTTTTAGTAACATTAATCCTTCTGCATTCTAAAATTGCAAGTTTTCGAAGGAAGAACACTTTTAAGGAAACAATTTTTTTATTCATTCGTTAAGACGTTCCTACTGCGATACAAGCCATGACCAACTGTTCTTTTTTTGAGTTGGATAGTATATCTATTTCAATTACTGCTAACTCATCATTTCCTTAGCTTAGGCTTCGAGTGGAGACTAAAGTGAGGAAAATTACGGTCTAAGACCACAACATAAAAGGAAATGAGATGAGATTAGAATTTAAAAGTTAGAAAATCTTTTATAAGAAAGTTCTAACTGATTATATTTTTATACATGAATATGTATGTTGGGAGTTAAGATATAAATATATATACATATATATATATGGAGAGAAAGAGAGTGAGAGTGTTTTCTAATTTATTTATAAAAATATATATTCTCTCAATAAATGCAATTTTAAAGAAAATATCATTTGTAAGAGCTCAGTTCTCACTTCCGTCATATATTATTTATTTCCTAATGTTTCACTTCCCCATTCTCGAGTAAAAGCTACAAAAGTACTTTTTAGAGTTATATATATTCTACAATCCTATATATACTACACATTATCGTACCATATCACGTTAAGCATTGCTGTCTTAATTTATTCCAAGTCAAATCTTTTATTGTATGAAAAAATTCTGTTTCTCTTACAAGTTATACCAATAGAATCCTAACTTGTACATTGATGTTTTTCCTAATAAATGTAGTTATTCCCTAAATCGTTTAAAAGCATTCGAAATTATTATTTTCATTAAACTCTTCAAAGCATAAAAACTGTTTCCTTTAGAGTAAAAATCTCAATCCCTGAAAATTGTTTAAGAGAAAAGGTTAAACAACTCAAGTATAATATATCTAAGAAGTATTTCTGAAATGTGTCCCAATTCTCTTAAAGATCATTATGAATTACTTAAATAAGCCGTATTATTTTAAATCTTATTTCATTTTTCTTATTTCCAAATCCATATGATTTTACAAAGGCAAAAGTAAAATGAAAATAAAATTACATAGAGTTATCAATTTTTTTACATTAGTAAAAATAATTTAACCGTAGTTTATATGAAAGAAATCAATTTTAAGTCATAAATTTTTAAATAAATTTACTCAGAATTAAAATGAATGCAAGAAAGTCAAAGTAATTTTATAGAAAGAAAAGTAAATTAAAAAAAAGATAGAAAGCGATGACATTTTTTAGCATAAAATAAAATTATTTATCAAATCTCTCAACGATTGTATTAAGCCAAAAATCAATTGAATTATGATCTAAGTTTTACATTATATAAAAAACAGCAGTATACGTTATGCTTTAATTTTTTTTTTTTTTGAATTAGAACAACTATGACAAAACAGGTTGTTTACATAAATGGTGTATTTATTGATCCTCGAAAATTTACCACTGTTATCTGCAACAAAAAAACGGTATAAAATTTTCAAAGCTAGGAGTTATGAGGGAAAAACGCATTCATATATAAATGATAATGCACTGTATAATTTCGTGTCATTATTAAACAATGAAGACGCAAATGATTTGTGTTCTCTGTATTTTCTTAATTCCCCAAAAACAATATTCAAAGACGTAGATACAAATAAGACAATACAAATATCGAATTTAAAATAATTGAATCTCAAACCCTTAGTTCTAATCACAAGGTGACGATTATGGCCCCAATTTATTTAGTGAGTGAGTGAGTGAATATTAAATTCGAACTGTACAGCTACGCTAGGGTTTTTGGTGACAGACCTCTAGTTTCTCAATTTATTGAAGATTTACTTCAACAAAAATGAATAGTTTTGAGATATTGGTAATAATAATCAAAACTTTGAAAGTATCCTATACGATTGGAAATTTCACAAATATATATATATATTACTTTATTTTATTTTGAAATATTCTGTTTAGAAGCGAGGTTAAATTAATCTACAAAATGTATCACATTTGCCATAATTAAGACATTTACTTCGTGCTGTCCATGCGTATTGCATTATACAAACAACTAATTCTGTATAATTTTACGTGAAGATTTTACAATCGTGTTTGTGTGTGTTTCAATTCAATTGAATCATAAATACAAAAATTGAAAAGAAGAGAAAAAAAAAGAAAATAAAGAAGATTAAAAAAGAATCAAGCTATTGTTGAGTTTACTTGTTAGAAGTTTTTGATGTGGCAACTTGGAAAATAAATTAAGTTCCAGTTAAAAACTTCTAGCATGTGTTCTCAATTATTCATCCACTTGAAGTTACCTGTGCCTCTTTGCCCAAAAAGGAAGTAAAACTCTATAGTTTTTTTTTTTTTTTTGCGATTAAAAAAAATTTCCGTCTTTCAAAATTGGTCTTAGTATTTTCTCTTATTAATGTCTTATTTCCACTATTTAAAAACGGAGCAAAAATTATGATCTCCGTATTCATTGTTCTATATGACACGTTAAAAGTTTTCAGACATTATCATTTCTGAAACTACAGTTACTTGTCTCGAACTTTTTTATACTTCTACGCATTATATATTAATCTTCAAACTGAATCGTTTTCATCATAACTGGAAATTTTTTTTCTTTGTTTTCATGCACATTCCATTATAGAAACAACCTTTCAGGATATTTTACGTACAACTGTAATAAGAAGAAAAAGAAGAGAAAAAAGAGAAAAAAAAGAAAAAGGAAGAAGCAAATGAAAAATAAAATCTTTTCTGTTGGGTGTGCCTGTTACGAGATATGATTGAGGTACATTTTATATAAGTTGTATTTAATCACTTCTTACTCACTAAACATCAACTGAAGTTTGTTGAATTTCTATTTCCTTTATTGAAAGGCGTTCTTAAAGGTGTTAAAAATGTTCTTTTTTCAGTGTTTTAGTAAGGAAGCAAAATTATAGTCTTCAAATTTGTTATTTATCGTAAAAATTATTTTTGCACAATGATCTTTAAACCTGCAATTATTTGGTTCACAATTTTATATTTCGACGTCACTGGATTAAGAACTCACACAAGAAAAAATTTTAACTTGGAACTTTTGAGAATTTCCCATCATACAATAAAGCTGATATGCACAGCGTATTTTAATATTTGAATCAATTAAAAAATTAACTAACATAAATACTTATGTACTTATTTTTATTTACATTTTCGTAAATTTAAAAGAAACATGTATATTATTATTTTCTAACAAAATTTTATTTTTTTCAGAGTGATCTCAAATTCTTTATCAATATTATCTGAATATTAAATGGTAATCCTAAAACAATTTTGCACTTTTATCTGCATTTAGTTAAATTTTACAAATTTCAAAAATAATAGAATGAATTTTACATTTTCTTTTTTAAAAATTTTCAACCAACCAAATAATAGAAATATATAAATTTTAAAGAAAAGTAACAAATGCCTTTTTAATAAATATTATTATTTATTTTTACAAGATCACTAAAAACCTAAAAGTAAAATAAATTTAACATATTTTGAACTGAAATCAATTTACTGGCTGTTTCAACAAAACAAAACAAAATTTGCAGCTGAAGCTTGATTAATGTAATCTAATACTAATATGGATATATATTACCTCTAAAATTTACTTAAAATGTAATGCAAAAGAAAATTTCAAAAGCAATGTAAATGAATTTTATAACTAAAATAGTAAATGAAGATTTTAGGCGAAAATTTTTATCAGATACTCTTAATTAATTAGGGATGAAAAAATAACTTCATAATTATCTTAACTTATAGAAAAGGTGTAAATTTTTAACAATTCTACTATGCAACAATATGTAATCCATAATATGTAGACATTGCAAGCGCTATTAAATTATAAAGAGTATAAATATCATCATTTTGTCACATATATACTAAACCATTTTAAGAGTATTATAAGTTATCCACTAAAAAATATTAATACGAATACGTTGATCAGAATCCGGTACAAAAATAAATTTCACATTCGTTAGTTCAAATACAAGCAAATAAAAGTAAAAATTTAAACAAATTAGTGTAAGCTGTAGAATAATTTTTTTTATCCTACGCCCATCTTCGGCATCTCTGCCATTAGTCAATGGACAGCCCAATAAAATGATGATGAAGCATAAAACGAGTTAAAATATGCCTCTGTAGAATTGTCTACAAAAATATTCAAAACAATAAAGCAATGGCTGAAGTGATCACCATCCGTTTCACCCTGGTGGCACTGAGGGTAACAAACTGAATCCTTTACTCCAATGCGATGTAAATGCCTCTGAAAATAATCATGTCCAGTAAGTAAACGAAAGCACGTAACAGATCGCGGCAGGGAACTGGAGACTCTACCACTTTTTTTAATCAAGATATTCCATCTTTTACCTAAAGCTGCATCTCTATACAGGGGAGCTATATTAATTTGCAGTTTACTGTAAATGATTCTTTTGATGTTACGCAGAGGCAAAGTAGAGTCAGGATGAGACTTGAGAGATCCCGCTTTAGCAAGCCTATCTGCTTTCTCATTTCCAGAAATGTTACAATGACTGGGAATCCACTGGAGGGCAATGCTTTCTATACTGTATAAAAATTGTTGTGTGTGTAAGTGACTTTTCGGTCTTGTGCGTCTCTACTATAACGTGGAAAATACTTTGGCTCTAGTTACACTCCTCTGATCTACCTTACTTCCGCGTGGACAGCAAATTGACTGATCGTCTTTCCTCAATCTACTTTACTTCTATGGACCCCTATCTGAAAGACACGATGGTAAATTTTTTCTGGCGATAAAAATTCGCCATGTGTATAAACGGCCACAGTAACCTCAACTATGTGTGTGTGATGTCAAAAAAAACTTGCCAGTTAAGGGGACATGGTACGATTTAAAAAAATTTTTAATTTAAGGATTTTCTAATTTGTTTTGGTTGCCTCCTATGTGTGTATATTATGTAAAACAGATTTTGTGCTCAAAATTTCATAAAAAGCTAGCAACTTAATTTTTTAAGGATAAAACTTAAAATTTGTGAAGTGATTATAAAATGCTACTCCTCCTACAAAAGTTTACATACACGCATGAAATTTGATTAACAAGCACGTCACACTATGCATAAAAAAATTTGGTACGGGTTTTGTGATAACATGATTGGTATTCGTATAATACTTCTTTTTATGATTGCTTATTGGAAATTCCTTAAAAAATGTTCAAATTCTAAGTTTAATTATTTTTAAAAAATATGTATTCCTTTGATTCAAAAATGCATATCAACTTTTGTTAAATGTACTATTAGCAATAAGAAAAAAAATTCAAAGCATTAGGCACAATAGAAAAAAAGGCTTAGCATTTTAAATGAAGACAAACTAGTTATTTTATCTTTCCGAGATAAGTAAGTTTAAAGTTTTGGTTTACCATAGGGATATGAATAAAAGCGAACTCAAAAGCTATCATAATTCTGTGTTTTTTTAAGTTTAGAGCTTTCAAATTTTGTCAGGCTACAGAAAAGTACATAAAAAATAATTTAAGCTACGAAAATTAAATTTGATTTTTTGACCGATTTTTGTCAATTGAATCGTGTGATATATTTTAGAAAAAAAATGGTTACTTCATTAAATCCTTTTGTATTCATTCGACTCATAAAGTAAGTTAAATATGAATTGCATTAAAGATAAGTTCGAAACAATAAATAACGTAAGCAAACGCAACAATTATCAGTTATCAATCAAATGATTGCTCGGAAAAAACCTAATAAGAAACATATATGAAAAACGTGAAATAAAGGTTATTTCAAAAAAAAATTAATTTCAAATTAAATGTAAGAACTAAGTGGAAACTCATTTTAGAATTCTTTTTCATAGGAAAATAAATAAATTATAATAACTATTTAATTATATAAACAATTTTGAAGTAAAAAATAAACCAAATTTTAAATACTTTTTCCGCATTTTAGCTATCTAAAATACCCTTAAATTACAATTCACTAATTTGTGGTATATATTTGTAATTGATTATATTTTATAATGAGAAAATAAATAGAAATGAATAAGCAGTTTAAGTTGACATAAAATCAAAAAAGAAAACCACAAAATATCATAGGTAATTGTTAATAAACTAATATATCTAAAAACGAATTTAAAGCACGAACACCTTTACAAAGTCTGATATGCAAGTTATTTAACTGCAGCAGCAGTTATATAATAGCAGTTTTACATGAAATATTGAGTTTTCGATTTATATACAATGGGGTATTTGGAAAACGTACGAGAAACTAGTTTTTTTAAACCGTATTCCATATTTTGTCTTCTTATCAATTATATGTTGAAAGAAATTTAAAAATAAAAACGTTATATTTTGGATTTTTTTTAAAAATTCCGAAATTTAGTTAAAGGCTTGGAAGGTTGATAAGATCAAAATTCCAGACTCACTTGTTCAATAAAATATCATTAAAAAATATTTTAGCAATTTATCTCAATTAATTACAAAAATATATTAAATTAATTAGGAATACCTATTGATATTCTAACTTTCCTGGAAAGTAACCTTATTTAATCGTAACGAAACTTTTTATCTTCTCCAGAGAAAACTTTCAGCGTGTATACAGAAATGGGAAAACAATAAAAGGCTTAATAAGTACTTAAATACTATATCCTCTATAACTATTATTAACTATTATATAGCGATTTAACAATTCATTCTTGCCCTTTTAGAAATGCAGTAAAATTGTAATATCTACATTTATTTTAGATATGACATTTCTACTCGTTAAAAGATTCCCAACCATCATTTTTGAACCTTCAATTACTTTAACTCAAACATTTATAATTCAACCTCTTTGAAATGACGCCTCAAAGTGTGTGTGTGTTATACTTTTATATATACATATCATATATATATTTATATATACATATGTAATGATAACTTAAATAATTTCTATCCTACTTAAATGCTAAATGTATAGAAAAGGAATTGAATAATTTAACTGATTCCACAGTAAAAAAGATCCATTATAATCTCCGTGCACTTTTCATTTAAATAAAAACCTTAAAAAGTCCTGAACCATTTATCAAAAATAATTTACTCTTTATAAATGCTTACTTTTAAAATGTACATAAAAATCATGGTAAAATTGTTTGTTCTTCATGGTCTCTAAATATAAGACGAATATGTTGCATCTTAAGAAATAAAATGTATCGCATTCTTCTTTTTAATGCAGGAATTGTATACTATTCAGAACATAATAATTTTTTTTTTAAAACAGTTACATCTCATAAATACTGAAATATCATAAATCTTTCTCCAAAAATTACAAAGATGATATATGGTTCCATAGCAGACGCTTACTTATTACAGAACAAGGTTTAGTTTCTGTAACCAACTATCCCAAATTTGATCTTTCTAAGCAGAAGTGCATTTTCAATTTGTGATACTATTCTTTTCACGTCATTCGAATTTGTTTGGGCAGTTGTTTTTTTCTCCTTATTTTTAAGCTTGTGGTTTATTTGTATTGCCTTCCTTTTTCCATAGTAATGTTCGTTTGCACTTAAGCTCATTGGATTGTCAGATGGGATTTACAGAAACAAGGCCATCAAATTGAACAAACGTGTTAGTGTAAATCTGTCCCAAGTGGCAAATTCACACGGGGTCGATTTCAAGCTATTTTCAACTCTCAAACAAGAAGAGTGAAAACTACTTTTTTCCCCTTTCAATTTTCAAAGAAGTTTTCTGCAGCGTGCGCAACGGAAAATTTCACCTTGAAAGCTTCAAACAGTAAAATGATTTAGGGAACAACTACAGTAATTACAACTCGCATAGTATTGGTAGAACATATAGACAGATAAACATAATTCATTTTTGCAACAAAAGATGATTCGACTTGAAATAAATTAAGGCAACCAGTACTTATGGTGAATTGATACAATAAACTAGAGCAGAGATATGTAGACTATATATATTTGATTCTAGCCAGTACATTTTAATTTTTAATAAAAATGTGTTACAAGTGCTGTAAAAGTGTGATGTCATAGATTTATTCAGAAAATTCTTTTTTAAATAAACAGAGTTGAAAATGCTAAGAAACCAATTTTTTTAAATCTATCAAAGCTCAAAAATTTTGTCCTAGAAAGTGAGAATACCCACAACTCAAAAATGGTTTGTTATAATGTTTAATGTATCGGGTATAATAACTCTTAAAAGCTTCTAAAAAAGCCATAAAATTTGCTAAAAAAACATCATAAATTATAGGTATATTTCGTATTATTTCAAATTTTATTTCATTTTTATTTTTATATCTGCATTCTAAAAGTTCTACAAATGTAACTTTCATATTTCAATGATATCTGAATTAATCTACAAGATGAATCTTTTTTGTCTCAATTTAAAAATCTTTAAAAAAAATTTTTTTTTGAATTTTGTTTTTAATTGCTTTGTTCAGCAGCAACATTAAATTTCTATACAAACTTTACCACTTTGCTCATAAATGAGGCATTAACTTCGTTGTAATCACTCGCATTGCATTATACAACAACCTTTCACGATATTTTACGAGAAGATTTTTTTTGCAATCATATTTCAACCAACCTCAATCAACATTACACAAAATGTAACACCATCCTCTTAAATATATACCATTATAGGTATTACTATAATCATACCCATAGTTACAACCAATATAAAAAATGACGAGAACAAAAAGAAGAATCAAAAGAAAATGAAAGAAGAATTGCAGATGTGTTGAGTTCTCCTGTGGTAATTCATAAGCGTAGCACATAGGTAAATAAACTGTGTCATGGTCATGGGTTAATAGCAGGCATTCTCAGTAACTCATCGAACTTCAGTATCGCTTCGTGCATTGGTTTCAAGTTCAAAGTTTATGGGTCCGCCTATGTTCCATTACTGATTGATATACGTAGTAAAGAAACGGTCTCATTAACTCTTCGAATTTCGTCATCATTGTTCATATATTGCGTTAGGTTTCGTTTTTTATAGTTCAAAGTCTATTGACTTTTTGAATTGCTTAAAATTTCTATGTCACTGCAATATCGCCTCAGGGATAAAATAATTTTGAATTTGAAATAGCATTAACACTATTTGAAATTTTGAAATTTTCCTCTTTTTTCCCATGCATATTCCATTATACAAGCAATCCCTCGGGATTTTTTATGTCCAAGTTCTTATAATAATGTTTCAACCAATTTGAATTAAAAGTAGTAATTGGAGAGGGAAGAAAAATAACTATCAGAATTATAAAGAAGAGAAGAAAAATAGAAGTCAGAAAATATAAGAGGAAAAGTTCTGTGTTGAGTCTACCGGTTCGATATTTATTGGAAGGGAAACTTGATAAAAATATAGTTCCCCTCCCTTAAATGTCTGACAGGTGTTCTCAATAACTCATCGAATTCGTTATTTGGATCTCTTCGTCCATGGAATAAATTCAGCTTCAAGTTCGAAGTCTATGGATATTTTTAATCAATTTAATTTTCATTCTGGTTCATTAACTTCTTATTAATGTCTCATTTTCTATCTTTACAACACTAACAAAAAAGTAACTTGTCGGAGGAAATCTATCCCATGTGATAAATTCCCATGGTGACAGTTTCACGTTATTTGAACTCTCAAACAAGAAGTGTGAAAACTGCTTGTTTCACTTTTACGGAAGTTTTCTGCTGTGTACAAAAAACTGAAGGGTCTTTCTCTTTAAGTCGAAAAATGATTTAGGGAACAACTATATATTAAGAGAAAACATCAGAGCATGAGACAACAATCTATCGAGGGAACTTGTAACGAGTAAATAGAATTAGTTCTTACAATGAAAGATTTGACGAAGAATCAATTGCATCTGCTAATACATAAAACGAATCGATAGACGTATATCTATATCAAATACATATCCAAAAAATGACCGTTTTATTTTTTAGGCCAAAAACAAGAAAAAAGGGGAATGCCATGAAGAAATCATTATAGGAGATGAATAAGATATCAGCTTTTACCCCTCTATTTGCTTTAGAAAAGCTATCTAAACATTTTTTTAAAAAAATATGTTTTGTAAGTAAATAGAACAAAAAAATCAAAAGGCAGTTTAGTTTTACCAAAACTTTCAAGATTTAAAAAAATTTCAAGGCTCAGAATGATAATAAACAATAGTTTGTGAAAGCGATAAATAAACCTGTTATAACTCTAAAAAAAAACTTCGAAGGACTTGTCACAATTTCCTTAAATACCTTTAGTAAAAGTCGTCTTGCGTTAAATTTTATTTAATTATCATTCTTTTATCTATAATATAGATAAAAGAATGATAATTATATTTATGATTTATTGATATAGATTCTATATCAATAAAAATTTTCTAAGGTAAGAGTAAAATAATTATGAGACTTATAGAGTTAGAAGAGCTATCAAAAAAAATATTATTTAAATTAATAAAAAAAAACTTTTTACTGGTATGTAAAAACTCAGTAAAGTCAATTAAGGAACATATTACTAAAAAAGTCACATAAATTTTAAAAGACGGCAAGTATATTAAAAGAATTTTATAGAAGCAAAATCATATAAAAAATTTAGTAACGTCTGTGAATTTAATTGAAAAAAATAAAATTTAGGATTAATTCAATAACTTTTCTGTAACCAGAAATTATTGTGAATTATATATCTGAATTCAATTGATTGGAAACAAGCCGGTATTCTGTATGTTGGTATGATTGTCGAATTTTTATACTTATAAAAAAGAGGCTGTTTTCCCACAATGTGGATTTATCCATCCTACAAAATTTACTTTCGTTTCTGCTAACTTTTTTAACCCAACCTTTATATATATTTGTTTAAACATAAGAGCTGTCCTAAGAGCCAGCGATGTTTATAATACTGCAGCATTTACATTTTTTAAATTTCTATTATCAGTTTCTTAGACTTCTTTACTATTTCATTTCCTTCTGTATACAATCCTTTTCTATCTTTCTAGGAGAGCATTATTACTATATATATATCTAAATATATGCTAAATTTAAAATAAAAACTTCACTTTTACAATTTTGAAATAGGACAACATGCCTTCACAACGGCCGTAACTACTTACCAAATGAAAATTTAATCTCATAACTGCGTGAATTTAAGAAGTTCATATAAATAAATATCACGTTAAGATACACTCATGTCCATAAATTAAGGATAATTCAAAATCACACAGCAATTGAACTCTAAAATAAAAATTTCACCTGTAGAATTATCACACACATCTTGAAGAAGAATATGCAAGTTACAGGAAACCACCAGATGGCGCGGATAGTACGTCAAAATGACGAAAGTGTAAGAGAGGGGTGTATAAGGAATGGTGGCAAAGAAGTAAAATTGTTCACAAGCGCTTTAAAAGCCTTTCAGTGCAATAACCGCATAGTTATGGCACAAAGGAAGCATTTGGATGATTTCTTACGTGGTAGAATTATTGGACGACTGGGATATGGACGCACGCAGCTGGAAGAATCCGAGAAACTTGGAATCGCCCAGAGTGTCATCTTCAGGCTTTGGCAACGATTCCAAGATGATGGTAATGTGAGTAGATGTTACAGCATAGGTCGCCCCCGAGTTACAACGCCGAATGAGGACCGGTATTTGGCAGTTACTGCCAAAAGAAACAGAAGGAGCACAGCATCAGACCTATCTCGTCATCTCTCTTCAGCTACCGGTACCACAGTTTCAAGGCAGACCGTGTACAGACGCTTAGGGCACATTGGTCTATATGCTCGTAGGCCTGTCAGATGTGTTCCCCTTACCGCAACTTACTATCGCATGCGATTAACCTGGAGTAGAGAGCATGCATTGTCACCGCAACAGTGATAACAGTGATCTTGTGTGATGTTTTCCGACGAGTCCAGGTTTAGTTTGCAGCCTGATTCTCGCCGGACTTTCATGTGGAGAGCGCCAGGTACCCGTTACCACCAAGAGAACACATTAAACGACACCCTTACGGTGGTGAAAGAATTATTCTTGGTTCCAGAACTGATCTACATGTTCAGAGTGTAACGCTGACAGGCCACATCTATCGGGTTTTTATTCTGGAAAAACATGTACGTTTGTTTCGGGGCCGCCATAAGGGCTGAATTTCTGTTTATGGATGGCAACGCCCGTCCTCACCGTGCAAACATTGTAGACGAATGCCTTCAATCGGAGGATATCACCCGTATGGATTGGCCAGCATACTCACCCGACTTGAATCCAATAGAGCATGTGTGGGATATGCTTGGCCGACGAATTGCAGCCCGTCAAACCCCACCCACCTGTCTACCGGAACTTCGTAGCGCATTGCTTGATGAGAGGTGTAATATTCCCCAAGATCAGATTGATAATTTGATACTCAGCATGCGTTAGCGTTGTAAGGCCTGTATTGTATCGTCCGGGAGACATACTCCGTATTAACCATCATACAAACCATATTATACTGTTTTTTGTAAATAGGTTCTTTTTTGAAATTTGCTCCAGGGAGTAAAAATCGCAATTTTTATTAATTATGTCAAACATATAGCATCTTTTTTGCTCTTTACCTTTTGTTTAATAAATAGACTTTACAAATAAGTCAAATTTGTTTTGCTTCTGTCTCTTTCTTTGCCTGAACTTCATTATCCTTAATTTATGGACATGAGTGTATTTATAGGACACTTCACACTATATTATAGATATATAATTCACAGATATATAATTCACACTTTACTATGTGACACTTCACACCATGCTTAATGGCATATAAATATTTAAAAAAAATTATTTTTCTTAGTATTACAAAATGTATTTCTTTTTACTTTTAGAATAATCGTTGTATAATATTCAGGACTTCTTTATGAAAGCAATTATAACCTTATTTTTAAGGAAATAAAAATATTTCATAAAAAATTACATTGATCAATGCAGCTCTATTGTTGAAAACTGAAATTTATAATCCAGAATAAGATTCACTACCTGTAACGAACTATCTTAAACTTAATCATTCTCAGCGTAGGTAAATTCATAGTTTTTAATGCATAATTTTTATCACGTTATTCATTTTGTTTAGATAGATCTTTTCTATTTATTTCTGAGCTTGTGTTTTATTCACTTGTATTGTATTCCTTCTTACCATGATAACGCTCTTTTTCTCTTAAACTCAGTAGATTGTCATATGAGACTTCAGAAAGAAGGCTTTCAAATTAAACAAACGTGTTGGTGCAAATCTGTTCCAAGTGGAAAATTCACAGGAGCGCGTTTTCACTCTATTTCAACTCTCAAACCAGAAGTGTTCAAACTGTTTTTCTTTTATTTCCCTTTCACATTTTGCGAAGGTCTGCTGCGTGCGAAACGGAGAAGTATTCAATTTGAAAGCCTTTAGCCGTAAATCGATTTTGGAAACAATTAAATTTATAAGAGAAAACAAAACATCAAAGAACGGGACAACATTCTGTGGTAAAGCTTGTAACGGTTGTAACTTGTACACAGGTCGTTCTCACAAGAAGAAATTTGATTTACAGTAAACTACCTCCGCTAATGCTTTAGATGACACGAAGAGCTATAGCAGAAATACGTAGAATGAACTTCCAGCGCATTTTTCTACTTATTTCAAAAATAATAGAGGAGTGCGAACACCAAGAAGTATACATTATATGAGTTTAATAAAAAGGGGCTATTTAAATGAATATCTGCATTAAAAATTCTATCTGAGCTGTATAGAGGATAATTTTTTTAAAAATTGAAATCCAATTTCCAAAGCCAAAAATTGTTTAGTACCGAATAAGAATCTCTTCCGACCTCCCAAAAAAAGAATATGCAAGAGCGATGAATAACCCTGTGTTTGAATAACTCTAAAAACTTATATAGAAACATGTCTCAGTTAGCTTAGAGACTCATAAATTAATGCGTCTTATATTGACCTTTATTTCACTCTTCTTTTATCCTTGTAAAGAAAATGTTTGGAATGATGAAAATAAAATAAAAATAATACTTATAAAAAAAATTGGACTGTCGATAATAAGAAGTTGAAGGAACCAATGAAAAACTTTGAATGCTCAAGAGGGTAGGAAAAGACTCCCAAAATACAGGAAAAGAAATTTTTTCACGAAAGAACACATTTAAATTTGAAACTATGTAATAAAACAATAATTGTACATATCCATACAATTATTTAAAAGTATTTTTAAAAAGTACATGTTATATACATATATATATAAAGAGAGAGAGAGAAAATATATATATATTCTAGTATAAATGTAGCTTGAAAAATGTCCGCATCAACACGATTTTGAAGGGAAATTGCTTAGTGACTCTTTAGATTCAGTCTGAGTTATCGGAGTCAATCAACTCCGATGTCATCAAAGGGTATACGGTGAAGGGGAGACAGCAGAGAAACAATACAACAAAAAACATGTAAGTTCCAACCTGTTTGCTACTGGACTCTACGTGATAGTGAGCGTTTGAATTGTCGAGAATTTTATAAGATAATTTCGAATTTTTGCGTGTTATATTCTGGCCACCCACAGATTTTACTTTGAAATATTGGGTGCACCAAAAGGTATTGTTTAGTTTAAAATATCAAGAGCTTTTCTTGGGAATAAGTATATACTTCGAATAAGCGAGAGGTTCGTATTATCATAGGTTTGAATTACCGTGAGTCGACTGTAGTTATAAGAATTATATCCATTTATTTAAGTATATAAAAAATTCAACAGATATGAATAGGAACTCAATAAGAGAACAAATTAAGAACTATATAAAGGGGAGGGGGAGATTTTATAGAAATGAATTAAAGGAATTTTATTGCAATTATAAATTATTTAAAAAAAATTTATATACAAGTCGGTGAGCTTCATTTGTGCACAGTAAAATTATGGATCATTTTAAAAAATTTTCAAGAACCAAAAAATTATTAACTAATATATCTAATTTAAAATGATTTTTGAAAACACGCAAACATATACATTATGCTTTCGGGGTTTAGGAATTTTAACATTTCTTTAAAACTGTCCGATTACATAGACGGCTGATTTAACAATCGCGAAAAATTTATATTCATTTCTCTTAGAAAACGAAAAATAATAGCTTTTCAAATCATAATAGGAAGGAAGAGGAAATAACGTTCATACGTATATATTCTTAACAATTTTTAACTATTAATAGCTTTAATTAATCAACTTCACTATTCGAAAATACAATTAAATCTATTTGAAATTTTGAAATTTCTTCGTTTCTTTCACATTCATATTCCACTATACAAACACTTCCTTGTGATTTGGATGTTCAAGATTTTGCAATAATGTTTCAATTCATTTGAATCAGCATCAGTCACTGGTCCTCCGTAATAGGTAGGAAAAGAAGAAAAAGAAAAGAAAGAAGAAAAGAGAGAGAGAGAGAGAGAGCTACTTTATTGGGTACATCTTTTTTCGAGAAATCGTTTATGTACTAAACATTATATATGAAACGTACTCTACGTTTTCTCGATAGTAATTGTAATCACTATTTCAGACAGAACTTCAATCTGTGTCTCTTTAATCTTCGAATGATGGATGATTCAAATTTATAGACTTTTTTATTCGTTTAAACATTCCTTCTGAATTTTTTTACTAACTTCTGGTTCATGGCTTACTCTCACTCTTTTAGAATGGAGGCATAATTAATATTTTGTTATATCATCGGAGATTTTTCTTCGAATTTTTAATTTTTTACTTTGGAAATTTTGCCATGTAACGAGTGTATTTCCTTCTTTAAGGCAATTAAAGTAACCAGCGTGTACATAAATCTTTTTCACACACTTTCCTTTAAATTATAGAAATTTGATGTCATATATATCATTTTTTACAACAAAATTGTATTTTTCCATCTTCAGCTCAAGTTCTTATCAATATTGTTTCAATATATGAAATGGTAATCCTAAAATAAATCTACACATTTTGTAGCAGTAGCTGAATTTTACAAAATGCAGAAATCATACAATGAATATGAAAATTACTTTATCTAAAAAATCTCAGCTAATGGAGTAATCTTTGGATGATTTTTTAAAGGAATAAAAAATGTATTTTCAACAAAAATTATACATTTACAAAATAAGTCCAAATCTAATAATAAAAGATGTGCTTAAATAAATAATGTTTGAAATAAGATTTCTGGTTATTTAAAAAAAATTCATGCCCAATTTGCTTACAACAGTCCTTTAAAAACATACCTAAAATTAATTTCAAAGAAATTCCAAGAAATAGTTTAAAAGATATGATTGAATTTTATAGTAAGATAAAAAATGGAGATTTTATGCGAAATTTTCTATGATATACTATTAAAAATTATAGATAAAAACTTAACTTAAATTTTATGTTTAACTTACAGATAAAATTGACTTTTACGACTATGTATCTAATACATGTAACAAAAATTAATCCAATATCATTAATAATAATATTGAAAATATTAGATAAATGCACTATTTATCTCATATAAACTTAACCGATAATTATAGCAAGAGTGTCATCAAGAATTGAATTATGTTAATACCATCATCTTGTCATGTAAATACTGTTATATCGTATCAAACATCTTTCTCCCATTTAAAGTATAAGTAATAATTTACTTCATTGGAACATTGAACACTTACTGAAGGAAAAAACCTCGTTGTTTGTAATCGGGCATGTTGGTCTCAATTAATGTCAGATCAAGCATACATTGCTAATAAAATAATATATTTTGTATAATAATTAAATGCACCAATAATTCCTATTATGTCCGTTTTTCTCTTGTAATGCAAGTGAAATTCTGAATACCATTAGTGATAAATGCGAAACAGTAACTCACTTAAGAAAATACAGTTTTAACGAAATATAAATAAATTAATTACTTCGAAAAAGCGTTATAATGAACATTTAAAAAGAATGTCAATTAAAATTTTTAATACATAATTTTCTGTGCATATATAAACTGATAAATTTTATAAGTTTTTTTTTATTTATATAATGAATTTCCTATGCAAAAAAAGGTATTTTTCCATTAATTTTTTAATAATATAAAGAATATTTATGGACATGAAATGATAGATTTTATCAATTATATATTGATATAATGATTTTTTATTCAACGCATTTTGTGCTAACTTTTTTGTTCTATTAAGATATTAGAATTAAGTAGAAACTCAATCCAGATCGTTTGCTGAAAAGAAAATCAATAAATTATATAAAATATTAAATTATAATCACAATTTTAAAACAAAGCGTTAACAAGTGTTTTTTATGTAAAAAGGATTTTGTTTTTTGTTTATTTGAAATACGCGCTCAATTGTAATTGAGTATATTGAGTATTCTTAAGAAATTGTATTCTTCATAATGAGTGAGTAAAAATGAAAAAAAGAGGAACAAATTAATTGACAGCAAAAAAGGAAGATTTCTTAGAAATATCATAGGAAATTGCTAGAAATTTAACTCATTACTAAGTGATTATGATCACGAACTCTTCACTCGCATTGTTTCTGCTAAGTTGTGCGCTCGTGTCCTAGTGTCACAGAAAAATATACGTGTACAGAAATTGAAGCATGTTGAAACTGTAGAGGTATAAAGACTTTACGTTACCGTGATGTGAACGTTTGAAGAGTGGGATACCAACACAAGTGACTATGTTTTGACAGTGGTTCAAAATTTCGAGATACATAAGCAATAGTCCTCGTATTTCCTTAAATGTGAGGTGAATAAAACAAAACTGTCATTATTCCACCCAATACGGGTTACCTTGTTTACATATAAATAATATCTGCAGAAAGTTAGAAATCAAGGAGGTTTTTTTTCCGACAAATGTTCAGCTGTGTTGTTTTGTTTCTTAATATAAAAAATATAACATTAAACATTTTTCTTTACGTATAATTTAAACTTTTCCTTCTTTTATCTATTTGATAATATTTTACGATGTGCTTAGCACCTTTTCAAAGTGTAATATGCAATAATTTTACTACCGAATCGATAATATCTTAATATAACTATTTAATATAAAATGTAGCGTTTTTTATTTACATTTAATGCTTTCTTGACATGCAGAATTGAAGTATATTTTATATTATTCAGTATTTTTATCTGGTTTTACTGATAATCAATTATACTCGAAAGATAGCTAAGAAATTCAGGATATTTTGATTTTTAGATATTTTAGAACATTCCGAAGCACATTCATAAAATTTCGAACAGTTTATTATGAAAAACACAGAAACATTTTTAAGATGTTCGAAGATTATCGAAGAGATGTAGTAGTATAAGTAATTTCAATTAATTACAGAAAATATCATGAATTATTTTATTCCTACCGAAGATTATTTTTTGACAAATGTTCAACTGTGTTGCTTTGTTTCTTAAAATAAAAAATTTAGCATTAAATATTTTTCTTTACATAAAATTTCCCTTATTCTTTCTTTTACCAATTTGATAATATTTTACAATGTGTTTAACACCTTTTTGAAGTCTAATATGCAAGTAATTTTCCTACCGAAATGATAATATCATAATAGATTTCATTTTAATGAAATGTTGTGTTTTTTATTTACAATTAATGCTTTCTTGAACACAAGAAGTGGAGCTATTTTTTTATACTATTCAATTTTTTTTTTTGGTTATCTGAAGTATACTTCAATTGTAATTGAAGTATATTGAGGTATTCTTAGAAATTATATTCTTCATAATGAGTGAGTAAAAAGGAAAAATTATAAATAAATTATTTGACATTAAATAAAGGAAGGATTTCATAGAAATATCGTAGGAAATTCTTAGAAATTTCCCGGATTTCCATTCGTCCAAATCACGAACTCTTTTCCAGCATAGTTTCTGCTAAATTGTGAGTTCGAGTCCTAGTTCCAATGAAAACTCTCCGTGCATAGAAATTGAAGCATAATAAAACTGCAAAGGTGCAAAGTATTTACGTTACCGTGGTGTGAACGTTTGAAGAGATGGATACCAAATCAAAGGTCAGGCAGTGTTTTGACTGTGGTTCAAAATTTCGAGATACGTAAGCAACAATCCACTTATTTCCTTAGTGTGCGAAGAAAATAAAAAAATCGGCATTTTTCCTTACCTAATATAGTTATCTTGTTTACATATAAATAATATTTGTACAAAGTTTAAAATAACACGCTATTTTTTGACAAATGTTCATTTGTGTTGTTTTGTTTTTTAAACTAAAAAATGTAGGTTCAAATATTTTTCTCTAAGCAAACTTTACCTTTTTCATTTTTTTACTAATTTAAAATTATTATTATTTTACGTTGTATTTAAAACCTTTTCAAAGTAAAATATGAAAAGGTTTTGCACCCGAAGTGATAATAACATATTATAACTGTTTTATATCATATGTTGTGTTTTTTATTTACAGTTAATAATTTCTTGAAATGCAGAAGTGAAGCTATATTTTACACTATTCAATATTTTTATTTCGTTTTTTTGATAATCAATTATATTTCAAAGAAAGCTAAGATATTCTGCATATTTTAATTTTAAGATATATTAGAACATTCCGAAACATATTGATAAAAAATTAGAACTGTTTTTAATAAAAACCCAGAAACAATTTAAAGGTGTTCAAAGATAATCTAAGGGATGTAATACTATAAGTAATCTCAATTAATTATAAAAATTATCATCAATATTTTAGAAGACTTATTGTTATCCTAACATTTACAAGAAAATTATATGAATTGATCGTTCAGAATTTTTTAATCTGTTCCTGAAAAACTTCAGAAAAAATATCGAAATATGCTCATAATTGAGACATTTACTTCATTGTAATCATTCGCATTGCATTCTACAACTACCCTTCAGGATATTTTAAGAGGAGTTTTTTTGAAATTGTATTTCAATCAACCTAAATCAACTTTACACACACAGTGTAACACCATTCTCTTAAATATATACAATTATAGGTATTACTATAATTATAACGATAGTTACAACTAATATAATAAATGCTGAGAACCAAAAAGAAGAATCAAAAGAAAAAGAAAGAAGAATTGCAGATGTGATGAGTTCTCCTGTGGTAATTCATAAGTGTAGCACATAGGTAAATAAACTGTGTCATACTCATGGGTTATTAGCAGGCGTTCTCAGTAAATCATCGAACTTCAGTATCGTTTCCTGCATTGGTTTCAAGTTCAAAGTTTCTGGTTCCGCCTATGTTTCATTTCTGATTGATATACGTAATAAAGAAACTGTCTCATTAACTCTTCGAATTTCGTCATCATTGTTCATATATTGCATTAGGGTTCGTTCTTTATAGTTCAAAGTCTATTGACTTTTTGAATCGCTTAAAATTTCTATGTTACTGCGATATCGTCTCAGAGATAAAATAATTTTAAAATTGAAATAGCATTAACACTATTGAAATTTTCTTCTTTTTTTTCATACATATTCCATTATACAAACAAACCCTCGGGATTTTTTATGTCCAATTTCTTATAATAATATTTCAATCCATTTGAATTAAAAGTAGTAATTGGAGAGGGAAGAAAAATAACTATCAGAATTATAAAGAAGAGAAGAAAAATAGAAGTCAGAAAATATAAGAGGAAAAGTTCTGTCTTGAGTCTACCGGTTCGATATTTATTGGAAGGGAAACTTGATAAAAATATAGTTCCTTCCCTTAAATGTCTGACAGGTGTTCTCAATAACTCATCGAATTCGTTATTTGGATCTCTTCGTCAATGGAATAAATTCAGCTTCAAGTTCGATGTCTATGGATATTTTTAATCAATTTAATTTTCATTCTGATTCATTAACTTCTTATTAATGTCTCATTTTCTATCTTTACAACACTAACAAAAACGTAACTTGTCTGAGGAAATCCATCCCATGTGATAAATTGACCCGGTGACAGTTTCACGTTATTTTAACTCTCAAACAAGAAGTGTGAAATATGCTTTTTTCACTTTTACAAAATTTTTCTGATATGTACAAATCTGAAGGTTAATTCTCCTTAAGCCGTAAAATGTGATTTAGGGAACAATTAATTTTTAATTATCATTCTTTTATCTATATCAATGAAATTTCTCAAAGGTAAAAGTAAAATAATAATGAGATTTAAAAGGAGTTAGAAGAGGTATATAAATTTATTTAAATTAATAAACAAAGAATTTCACCTATATGTACAAAAACTCAGCAAAGAAGTCAATTAAGGAAAATATTAATTAAAAATACACTTAAACTTTACAAGATGGGAAGTAAATTAAAAAAATTTTATAGAAGCAAAATCATATTAAAAAACTTAGTAACGTTTGTCAACTTTATTGAATTAAAATAAAGTTTTGGATTAATTCAGTAACTTTTCTGTAACTCAGAAATTATTGTGACTTATATATCTGAATTCAATTCATTGGAAAGAAGGTAGTATACTGTATGTTGTATGATTTTCGAATTTTTATACTTATAAAAAAGAGGCTGTTGTCACACGATGCGGATTTATCCGTCCTACAAAGCTTACTTTCGTTCTGCTAACTTGTTTAACCCCACGTTTATATAAATTTGTTTATACATAAGAGCTGTCCTAAGAGTCAGCAATGTTTATAATACTGCACCATCTACATATTTTAAATATTTATTATCAGTTTTTTAAATTTCTTTACACTTCCATTTCGTTCTGTATTCTATTCTTTTCTGTCTTTCAAGTAGAGTATTATTACTATATTTATATAAATATATGATAAATTTAAAATAAAAACTTCACTTTACAATTTTGATTTAGGGCAACATGCCTTCACAACGGCCGTAACTACTTAACAAATGATACTTTAATCTTCATAACTTTTTGAATTTAAGAAGTGTCATCTAAATATCACGTTAAGATTGTTCTCAATGGCATATAAATATTAGGAAAAAAATATTTTTCTTACTATTACAAAATGTATATTTTTTTAGTTCAAATATGATCGTTATATAATATTCAAGACTTCTTTGTGAAAGCAATTATAACCTTATTTTTAAGAAAATAAAAATATTTCACAAACATTACATTGATCATATGCAGTTCTATTGCAGAAAACTAAGGTGTATAATCCGAATAAGTTTCAATACCTATAATAAACTCTCTCAAACTTAATCATTCTCAGCGTAGGAAAATTCATAGTTTTTAATGCATAATTTTTATCACGTTATTCATTTTGTTTGGATAGATATTTTCTATTTATTTCTGAGCTTGTGGTTTATTTACTTGTATTGTATTAGTTCATACCATGATAACGCTCTTTTGCTCTTAAACTCAGAAGATTGTCATATGAGACTTCAGAAAGAAGGCTTTCAAATTAAACAAACGTGTTGGTGCAAATCTGTTCCAAGTGGAAAATTCACACGAGCGCGATTTCACGCTATTTCAACTCTCAAACAAGAAGTGTTCAAACTGTTTTTCTTTTTTTCTCCTTTCGCATTTTGCGAAAGTCTGCTGCGTGCGAAACGGCGAAGTATTCACTTTGAAATCCTTTAGCCGTAAATCGATTTTGGGAACAATTAAATTTATAAGAAAAAACAAAACATCAAAGAACGATACAACATTCTGTGGTAAAGCTTGCAACGGTTGTAACTTGTACACAGCTCGTTCTCAGAAGAAGCAATTTGATTTACATTAAACTACCTCCGCTAATGCTTTAGATAAATTGACAGGAAGGGCTATAGCAGAAATACGTAGAATGATCTTCCAGTGTATTTTTCTACTAATTTCAAAAATAATAGAGGAGTGCGAACACCAAGAAGTATGCATTATATGAGTTTAATAAAAAGGGAGCTATTTAAATGAATATGTGCCTTAAAAATTCTTTCTGAGCTGTATACAGCATAATTTTTAAAAAAATTGAAATTCAATTTTCAAAGCCAAAAATTGTTTGTACCGTATAAGAATCTCTTCCGACTTCCCAAAAGAAGAGTATGCAAGAGACGCGAATAACTCTAAAAACTTATCTAGGAAGATGTCACAGTTTGCTTAAAGAGACTCATAAAATAGTAATTTAATGCGTCTTATATTGACCTTTATTGTACTCTTCTTTTATCCTTGTAAAGAAAATGTTTCGAATAAAGAATGTAAAATAAAACTAATACTAATAAATAAAAATGACTGTCGATAATACGAAGTTGAAGGGACCAATGCAAAATTTTAATTATTAAGAGGGTTTTAAAAGACTCCCAAAAGACAAAAAAATAAATTTTTTTCTAACACATTTAAATTTTAAATTATGTAATAAAACACCGATTGTACATATCCATACAATTATTTAAAAGTATTTTTAAAAAGTACATATTATATATATAAAGAGAGAGAGAGAGAGAGACAGAATATATATATATATATATTTTAGAAGAAATGAGAAGCTTGAAAAATGTCCGCATGAATACGGTTTTGAAGGGAAAAATTCCGTAGTTTGTTTAGTGACACTTTAGATTCAGTCAGATTTGTCGGAGTCAATCAACTCCGACGGTCATCAAAGGGACTACGGTACAGCGGAGACAGCAGAGACACAATAGAACACATAACATGTAAGCTGCAACCTGTTTGCTACTGGACTCTTCATGATAGGGAGCGTTTGAATTGTCGAAAATTTTATAACAAAATTTCGAATTGTCAAGTGTTATATTCTGGTCAGCCACAGATTTTACATCGAAATATTGAGTGTGCATTGTTTAGCTAAAAATATCAAGAGTTTTTCTTGGGGATAAGTGTATACTTCGAATTAGCGAGAGGTTCGTATTATTGAAGGTTTGAATTACCGAGAGCGACAGTAGTTATAAGAATTATATCCATTTATTTAAGTTAATAAAAAATTCAACAGATACGTATACAAACTCATTCAAAGAGAACAAATTAAGAAATATATAAAGGAAGAAGATGAAGATTTTATAGAAATGAAATTAAAGGAATTTTATTCCAATTATAAATTATTTTTAAAAAAATATTTAAATACAAGACGTGAAATTCGCTTGTGTGTAGTAAAATTATGGATCCTTTTAGCGAATTTTTGAGAACTAAGAAATTATTAAATAATATATCTAATTTAAAATGATTTTTGAAGGCAGGCAAACATACATTATGCTTTTCCGGTTTCGGAATTTGAACATTTCTTCAAAACTGTCCGGTTACACACGCCTGTTTTAACAATCGCGAAAAATTTACATTCATTTCTCTTAGAAACCGAAAACATATAGCTTTTCAAATCATGGTATTGTAAGAGGAAATAACATTCATATGCATATATTCTTAACAATACTTAACTACTAATAGCTTTAATTAATCAACTACACTATTCGAAAATACAGAAAGAAATTAGATATGATAAGAATTCCTTTTATTTCATAATTTAATCTTTATCCTAAACTCTATAGTCCCAAGGCGACAGTTTTGCTGTAAGTTTATTAAGGTTTTTAAACTGCATAAATCAACTGGTTTGGTATATTTCTAATAATAAATGAAATTTTGAAAAAGTTTCTTGCACCCTCAGTATTTTACATTAACATTTTTTTATGGTTTTATTTGAATAATATTGTTCAGAAGTAAGATTAGATCAATTGAAAAAAAAGTATCTTTTTCGTCATAGTTGAGACAATTACTTCGTACTGTTCATGCACATTGCATTATGCTAAAAATCTATCAGGATATTTTGTTGTTTTTGTCGTGTGTTTCATACTGGGATACATAAAAAAGACAGACGACGAGCAGAAACATGCAATACAAACACAGAGGAATATAGCCTTTTATTACAAATGAGGATCCTAGCATGAAACATAAGTGGTGCGCTGCTTTCCATTCGAGACGGGAATCCATTTTAGACGAAAGAATCTGACTTCTTTTCCTGAAGATACATCCATGCTTTATTTGAAATTTGAGCCCGAGCCATACTAGATGGACATCATCAGGATAATTTCAGAACATTATCTCAATCCAAAAGAATCAAGATTCAAAATCCTTCTCTGAAATCAACGACGTACAGATGTTGTGTTGGGTCAGCCTGTTTACTATTAATGATTTGGATACTTCGTAATTAAACTGTACCCAATCATTAATTGATAGCAGGCATACTCACTTACTCATCGAAATTCGACATCATTATCCATAGATTGAATTAATTTTTGTTCTACATAGTTCACTGTCTATTTGTTTCATGAATAGATTTAAACTTCTACGTCACTGCAATATCGCCTCACAGATAAAATAATTCTGAATTTGAAGTACAATTAAAGCTGTTTGAAGTTTTTAAATTTCTTCGTTTTTTTGCGTTCATATTCCACTGTACAAACACTTCCTCGTGATTTTTTATGTTCAAGTTTTTACAATACTGTTTCAATTCATTTGAATCGCCATCAGTCACTAGTCCTCCTTAATAGGTAGGAAAAGAAGGAAAACAGAAGAAAGAAGAAAAAAATGAAAAGCTGCTTTATTGGGTATACCTTTTTTCGAGAGATCGTTTGTGTATTGAACATACATATGAAAAGTACACTACATTTTCTCGATAATAATTGTACTCACTATTTCAGATAGAACTTCAATCCGTGTCTCTTTAATCTTCGAATGATTTATGATTCAAGTTTATATACTTTTTTATTCGTTTAAACACTCCTTCAGAAATTTGTTGCTAACTTCTCGCTCATGTCTTATTAACACATTTTTTTAGAATGGATTCAAAATTATAATTTTACTATAATTATCTACCATTTTCTTCGAATTTTTAATTTTTTTACTTTGGAAATTTTGACATCGAACGAGTGTATTTTCTTCTTTATATCATGTAAATTGACCAGCTTATATAAAACTTTTTCACATACTTTCCTTTCAATTATAGTAATTTTATGTCATATATATCATTTTTTCCAACAAAATTTTATTTTTCCATCTTCAGCTCAACTTCTTTATCAATATAGTTTCAATATATGAAATGGTAATCCGGAAATAGCTGTACACTTATTCTAGGAGTGGCTAAATTTTACAAAATGCAGAAATCATACAATGAATTTGAGAATTAATTTATCTAAAAAATCTCAGCTATATATATATAATGGAGTAATCTTTGGATGATTTGTATACGGATAGTAAAATGTATTATCAACAAAAATTGTATATTAACAAAATAAGTACAAATATTAAAATAAGATGTGCTTTAATAAATATTATTTGAAATAAGATTTCTGGTTATTAAAAAAAATTCATGCCCAGTTTGCTTACAACAGTCCTACAATAATAGCCTTTAAAAACATACCTAAAATTCATTTCAAAGAAATTCCAAGAAATAGTTTAAAAGATATGATTGAATTTTATAGTAAGATAAAAAATGGAGATTTTAGGCGAAATTTTCTATGAAATACTATTAAAAATTATAGATAAAAACTTAACTTAAATTTTATGTTTAACTTACAGATAAAATTGGCTTTTACGACTATGTATCTAATACATGTAACAAAAATTGATCCAATATCATTAATAATATTATTGAAAATATTAGATAAATGCAATATTTATCTCATATAAACTTAACCGATAATTATAGCAATAGTGTCATCAAGAATTGAATTATGTTAATACCGTCATCTTGTCATGTAAATACTGTAATATCGTATCAAACGTCTTTCACCCATTTAAAGTATAAGTAATAATTTACTTCATTGGAACATTGAACACTTACTGAAGGAAAAAACCTCGTTGTTTGTAATCGGGCATGTTGGTCTCAATTAATGTCAGATCAAGCATACATTGCTAATAAAATAATATATTTTGTATAATAATTAAATGCACCAATAATTCCTATTATGTCCGTTTTTCTCTTGTAATGCAAGTGAAATTCTAAATACCATTAGTGATAAATGCGAAACGGTAACTCACTTAAGAAAATACAGTTTTAAGGAAATATAAATAAAATAATTTTTCAAAAAAGCGTTATAATGAACATTTAAAAAGAATGTCCAATTAAATTTTTAATACATTATTTCTGTGCATAAACTGATAAATTTTATCATTTTTTTTTATTTATATAATGAATTTCCTATGCATGCCGTGGTATTTTCTATTAATTTTTTAATTATATAAAGAATATTTCTGCGCATGAAATGATAGATTTCATCAATTATATATTGATATAATGATTTTTTATTCAACGCATTTTGTGCTAACTTTTTTGTTCTATTAAGATATTAGAATTAAGAATAAACTCTCAATCCAGATCGCTTGTTGAAAAGAAAATCAATAAATTATATAAAATATTAAATTGTAAACACAATTTTAAAACAAAGCGTTAACAAGTGTTTTTTATGTAAACATGATTTTGTTTTTTGTTTATTTGAAATATGTTTCAAATGTAATTGAGTATATTGAGTATTCTTAAGAAATTATATTCTTCATAATGAGTGAGTAAAAATGAAAAATAGAGGAACAAATTAATTGACAGCAAATAAAGGAAGAATTTCTTAGAAATATCATAGGAAATTGTTAGAAATTTAACTCATTACTAAGTGATTATGATCACGAACTCTTCACCCGCATTGTTTCTGCTAAGTTGTGCGCTCGTGTCCTAGTGTCACAGAAAAATATACGTGTACAGAAATTGAAGCATGTTGAAATTGTAGAGGTATAAAGACTTTACGTTAACGTGATGTGAACGTTTGAAGAGTGGGATACCAACACAAGTGGCTATGTTTTGACAGGGGTTCAAAATTTCGAGATACATAAGCAAGAGTCCTCGTATTTCCTTAAATAAGAGGAGAATAAAACAAAACCGTCATTATTCCACCCAATACGGGTTACCTTGTTTACATATAAATAATATCTGTAGAAAGTTAGAAATCAAGTTTTTTTTTCGACAAATGTTCAGTTGTGTTGTTTTGTTTCTTAATATAAAAAATATAACATTAAATATTTTTCTTTACATAAAATTTACCCTTCTCATTCTTTTATCTATTTGATAATATTTTACGATGTGTTTAGCACCTATTTAAAGTATAATATGCAATAATTATCCTACCGAATTGATAATATCATAATATAACTATTTAATATAAAATTTTGTGTTTTTATTTACAATTAATGCTTTCTTGAAATGCAGAATTAAAGCTATATTTTATACTATTCAGTATTTTTATCTGGTTTTACTGATAATCAATTATACTCGAAAGAATGTTAATAGTTTCTGTATATTTTGATTAGTAGATATTTTACAACATTCCGAACCACATTCATAAAAGTTAGAACAGTTTATTATGAAAAACCCAGAAACATTTTAAAGGTGTTCGAAGATTATCAAAGAGATGTAGTAGTATAAGTAATTTCAAATAATTACAGAAAATATCATGAATTATTTTATTCTTACCAAAGATTCTTTTTGACAAATGTTCAACTTTTTTTTTTTTTAAAAAAATAAAGAATATAGCATTAAATATTTTTCTTTACATAAAATTTTCCTTATTCTTTCTTTTAAATATTTGATAATATTTTACAATGTGTTTAACACCTTTTTGAAGTCTAATATGCAAGTAATTTTCCTACCGAAAAAATAGTATAATAATAGAGTTCTTTTATATGAAATGTTGTGTTTTTTATTTAAAATTAATGCTTTCTTGAACTGCAGAAGTGGAGCTATTTTTTATACTATTCAATTTTTTTATCTTGTTTTACTGATAATCAATTAAATTTGAAAGGAAGCTAAAAAACTCTATATATTTTAATTTTTAGATATTTTAGAACATTCCGGAACACACTGATAAGAAATTAGAACATTTTGTAATTAAAAACCCAGAAACATTTTACAGGTGTTCGAAGATTATAGAAAAGATGTAGTAGTATACGTAATCTAAATTAATTACAAAAGCTATCATTAATAGCTTAGAAATCCTATTTCTATCCTAACATTTACAACAAAATAACATTAACTGATCGTTATGAACTTTATTGTCTGTTCTTAAAAAAATTTAGAGCGTATACAGAGATAAATGCTAATTTATAAAAATGTTTATTAAGTATTGAAGTACCATATTTTCTGTGACTATTGTTAACATTTGTATAGCTATTAATTGCATTTTTGTAGAAAGATTATATATATATATAAATATATATATATATATATAATATATATATATATATTTCAAGGTTTCTTTTAAAATAAAATATAGTTTTAATTATACTGAGATACTTTCTAGAAAAAGTATTCTGTAATATTTTATCACGTTCTAAAATATCTTCTTTCTTCTTTTTCTCAAAAATACATCTTAAATTATAATAATACAAAAATTAAAAATCAAATAAAACTCGTTAATGTTTAAAATCTGCAGTATATTTTTATATCTACTTCATTTTTTGTTGATCCATAGAATGTTTTTTAACAAAACAAAACATAAAACTGTTCTATTTTATAAATATCTAAATTTTGTTCCAAATAGGACAGGATTTAAACCCTCATCAGTAAATGTATATGCATGGAACAATGGAAAATATGATCTGAAAAAGAAAGGAGAGTACTTCTCAAGTATTTACTTATTGGTACCTACCTACCCTAACACCTTACCCCCACTATCTCTCTCCTCCAATCCATTTTAATTTCCTTAATTTGACCTTTTTATTGTTTTTCTATACGTATTGGTTAAATATTTTTTTTTTCTCAAATAAATGAATAACTCTTATAAAAATTTATTAACGGTTAGTATTTTATTTTTAATTTATTTTTATCATTCGAAAAGTCTTCACTCGAACTTTGAAGGATTCCTGGTCGATCAAAATTTTTTTCAAAAAAACACATGTTATTTAATGTTATTGTTTGTCTAGTAAATAAACTGTTTCCGATCATAAGTTGTTAGCAGGCGTACTCACTAGCTCATCGAACTTCAGATCATTGTCCATAGATTGAATAAGGTTTCGTTCAAAAAAGTTGAAAGTCTTGAGTTTTGAATTGCTTAATACATCTACGTCACTTCAATATTGTATCAAATATAAAATAATTTTGAATTTCAAGAACATTCAAAGCTATTTGGGATTTTTAAATTTTCTTCGTTTTTTTCATTCATATTCCACTATAAAAACACTTCCTCGTGATTTCTTTATTTTCAGGTTTTTACAATAATGTTTCAATTCATTTCAATCAGCTTCAGTCAATGGTCCTCCGTAATAGGTAGCAAAGGAAGAACAAGAAAAGAACGCAGGAAAACAGGAGCTGCGTTGTTGAGTATACCTTTTATCGAGAAATCGTTCTTATATAGAACATTGTACATGAAAAGTATAGTTCGTTTTCTCGGTAGTAGGTGTACTCACTATTTCTCGTAGAACTTCAATCTGTGTCTCTTTAATCTTCGAATGATTTAGAATTATACACTTTTTCATTCGTTTAAGAATTCCTTTTCAAATTTTTTACAATTAAAGTTACACTTAATCTTCCATAGAAAATACAGCTTTTAAGAAATATTAATAAAATAATTGCTTCGAAAATGCGTTATAATAAACATATATAGAGAATGACGATTACGATTTTTAATACATTATTTTCTGTGCATGAACTGATAAATTTTAAATATTTTTTTACTTATATAATGAATTTCCTATGCATAAAGTTTTATTTTTTCATTAATTTTTTATTGATATAATGAATTTTTATTCAACACATTATGTGCTAAATTTTTTTTTTATATTTAGATATTATAACTCAGTATAAACTCAATCCAGAACTATTTTTAAAAGAAATCAATAACTTATATAAAATATTAAATTATAAAAACAATATTAAAAAAGCGGTAGCCAGATAAGTAAACATTGCTTCGTTTTTTGGTTATCAGAAATATGTTTCAATTGTAATTGAATATAGTGAGGTATTCTTAAGAAAATGTATTCTTCATAATGAGTGAGTAAAAATGAAACAAGAATGAGCAAATTAATTAAAAGGAAATAAAGGAAGAATTTCATAGAAATATCATAGGATATTGTTAGAAATTTCCCTGATTACGAAGCGGCTAAGATCACGAACGCGTCACACGCATTGTTTCTGCTGAATTGTGAGTTCGAGTCCTAGTGCAACTAAAAACTCTCCGTGCACAGATGTTGAAGCATATTCAAATTGCAAAGTTACAAAGTCTTTAATTTGCCGTGGTGTGAAAGTTTTAAGAAAGAAATACCAACGCAAGTGTCAGGCTCTGTATTAACAGTGGTTAAAAATTTCAAATTACGTAAACAATAGGCCTCGTATTTCCGTACTGTGTGACGTGAAATAAAACAAAACCTTTATTATTCCTCACCCAATATACGGCTTTCCTTGTTTGAATATAAGTAATATCTGTAGAAAGTTTGAAATCACGCGTTATTTTGTGACTGAAATCTTCATTTTTGTAAGTTTCTTTTTTTAAAATAAAAAATTAAGGATTAAATATTTTTCTTCTTCAAAATATTTGTTGTGTGTAATCGGTCATGTTGGTTGCATCTAATATCAGATCAACCATACATTGCTAATTAAAATAATACGTTTTGTATAAAAATTAGTTTCACCATTAATTCCTATTATATCCATTTTTCTCTTGTAATGCAAGTGAAATTCTGAATACCATTATACATAAATGCGAAACAGTAACTCACATAAGAAAATAGAACTTTTACGAAATATTAATAAAATAAATGCTTCGAAAAAGCGTTATAATGTACATATATAAAGAATGTCGATTAAAATTTTTAATACTTTATTTTCTGTGCATGAACTGATAAATTTTATTTATCTTTTATTTATAGAATGAATTTCCTATGCATAAAGTGGTATTCTTTCATTGATTTTTTAATTATATAAAGAATTTTTCTGCGCATGAAATGATAGTTTTTTACTGATACAATGAATTTTTATTCAACGCATTTTGTGCTAACTTTTTTTTCCATTTTATATATTAGAGCTAAGTATAAACTCACAAATGACTGATAGTTGAAAATAAAATGAATAAATTATATAAATTATTAAATTATAAACACAATATTAAAAAGGAGTTAACCAGCTATGTAAACAATGTTTTGTTTTTTGGTTATCTGAAATATACTTCAATTGTAATTGATGTATATTGAGGTATTCTTAAAAATTATATTCTTCATAATGAGTAAGTAAAAAGGAAAAATGATAAATAAGTTATTTAACATTAAATAAAGGAAAAATTTCATAGAAATATCGTAGGAAATTCTTAGAAATTTCCCGGATTTCGATACGTCCAAATCTCGAACTCGTTTCCAGCATAGTTCCTGCTAAAGTGTGAGTTCGAATCCTAGTTCCACTGAAAACTCATCGTACATAGAAATTGAAGAATATTAAAACTGTAAATGTACAAAGTATTTTCGTTACCAAGGTGTGAACGTTTGAAGAGATGGATACCAAATCAAAGGTCAGGCAGTGTTTTGACTGTGGTTCAAAATTTCGAGATACGTAAGCAACAATCCACGTATTTCCTTAGTGTGCGAAGAAAATAAAAAAATCGGCATTTTTCCTTACCTAATATAGTTATCTTGTTTACATATAAATAATATTTGTACAAAGTTTAAAATAACACGCTATTTTTTGACAAATATTCATTAGTGTTGTTTTGTTTTTTAAACTAAAAAATGTAGGTTCAAATATCTCTAAGCAAACTTTACCTTTTTCATTTTTTTACTAATTTAAAATTATTATTATTTTACGTTGTATTTAAAACGTTTTTAAAGTAAAATATGAAAAGGTGTTGCACCCAAAGTGATAATAACATAATATAACTGTATTATATCATATTTTGTGTTTTTTATTTACAATTAATAATTTCTTGAAATGCAGAAGTGAAGCTATATTTTACACTATTCAATATTTTTATTTCGTTTTTCTGATAATCAATTATATTTGAAAGAATGCTAAGATATGCTGCATATTTTAATTTTAAGATATCTTAGAACATTCCGAAACATATTGATAAAAAATTAGAACTGTTTATAATCAAAAACCCAGAAACAATTTAAAGGTGTTCGAAGATTATCTAAGGGATGTAATACTATAAGTAATCTCGATCAATTACAAAAATTACCATCAATATTTTAGAAAACTTATTGATACCCTAACATTTACAAGAAAATTACATGAATTGATCGTTCAGAACTTTTTAATCTGTTCCTGAAAAGACTTCAGAAAAAATACCGAAATATGCTCATAATTGAGATATTTACTTCATTGTAATCATTCGCTTTACATTATACAACTAACCTTCAGGATATTTTAAGAGAAGTTCTTTTGAAATTGTATTTCAATCAACCTAAATCAACATTACACAAAGTGTAACACCATCCTCTTAAATATAAACAATTATAGGAATTACTTTAACTATACCGATCGTTACAACTAATATAATAAATGCTGAGAACCAAAAAGAAGAATCAAAAGAAAATGAAAGAAGAATTGCAGATGTGTTGAGTTCTTCTGTGGTAATTCATAAGCGAGGCACATAGGTAAATAAAATGTGTCATACTTATGGGTTATTAGCAGGCGTTCTCAGTAACTCATCGAACTTCAGTATCGCTTCCTGCATTGGTTTCAAGTTCAAAGTTTCTGGGTCCGCCTATGTTTCATTTCTGATTGGTATACGTAATAAAGAAACTGTCTCATTAACTCTTCGAATTTCGTCATCATTGTTCATATATTTCATTAGGGTTCGTTTTTATAAGTCAAAGTCTATTGACTTTTGGAATCGCTTAAAATTTCTATGTTACTGCAATATCGTCTCAGAGATAAAATAATTCTGAATTTGAAATAGCATTAACACTATTTCAAATTTTCTGCTTTTTTCATGCATATTCCATTACACAAACAAACCCTCGGGAATTTTTTGTTTAGGTTTTTATAATAATATTTCAATCCATTTAAATTAAAAGTCGTAACTGGGGAGGAAAGAATTATAACTATCAGAATTATAAAGAAGATAAGAAAAATAGAAGTCAGAAAATATAAGATGAAAAGTTCTGTGTTGAGTCTACCGGTTTGATATTTATTGGTTGGGCAACTTGATAAAAAAATCGTTACCCACCCTTAAATGTCTCACAGGTGTTCTAAATAAGTCATCGAATTCGTTATTTGGATCTATTCATCCGTGGAATAAATTCAGCTTCAAGTTCAATGTCTATGAATTTTTTTAATTAATTTAGTTTCCATTTTGGTTCATTAACTTGTTATTAATATCTCATTTTCTATCTTTACAACGCTAACAATAACGCAACTTGTCAGAGGTAATCTATCCTATGAGACAAATTCCCACGTTGACAGTTTCACGTTATTTTAACTCCCAAACAAGAAGTGTGAAATATGCTTTTTTAACTTTTACATAATTTTTCTGCTGTGTACAAATCTGAAGGTTAATTTTCTTTAAGCCGTAAAATGTGATTTAGGGAACAATTAATTTTTAATTATCATTCTTTTATCTATATCAATAAAATTTCTCAAAGGTAAAAGTAAAATAATAATGAGATTTAAAAAGAGTTAGAAGAGCTATATAAATTTATTTTTTTTTATAAACAAAGAATTTCACCCATATGTACAAAAACTCAGCAAAGAAGTCAATTAATGAAAATATTAATTAAAAATACACTTAAAATTTGCAAGATGGCAAGTAAATTAAAAAAAATTTTAGAGATATAAAATCATATTAAAAAACTTAATAACGTTTGTGAACTTTATTTAAATAAAATAAATTTATGGATTAATTTAATAACTTTTCTGTAACTCAGAAATTATTGTGAATTATATATCTGAATTCAATTGATTGGAAACAAAGTTGAAAGTCTTGATTTTTGGAATTGCTTAAAACCTCTACGTCACTGCAATATTGTCCCAGAGATAAAATAATTTTGAATTTGAAGAACAATTAAGGCTATTTGAGATTTTTAAATTTTCTTCGTTTTTTTTTTTTTGCATTTATATTCCACTATACAAACACTTCCTCGTGATTTTTTTATTTTCAGGTTTTTATAATATTGTTTCAATTTATTTGAATCAGCATCAGTCAATGGTCCTCCGTAATAGGTATCAAAGGAAGAACAAGATAAGAACGCAGGCAAAACAAGAGCTGCGTTGTTGGGTATACCTTTTATCGAGAAATCGTTCTTATATTGAACATTGTACATGAAATGTAGAGTTCGTTTTCTCGGTAGTAGGTGTACTCACTATTTCTCGTAGAACTTCGATCTGTTTCTCTTTAATATCTTCGAAGGATTTAGAATTATACCCTTTTTTATTCGCTTAAACATTCCTTTTGAATATTTTTACAATAAATGTTAAACTGTAACTTCTATAACAAAGTACAGTTTTTACGAAATATTAATAAAATAATTGCTTCGAAAATGCGTAATAATAAACATATAAAAATAACGTCGGTTAAGGTTTTTAATACATTACTTTCTGTACATGAACTGATAAATTTTAAATATTTTTTTTTATTTATATAATGAATTTCCTATGCATAAAGTGGTATTTTTTCTTTAATTTTTTTATTGATATAATGAATTTTTATTCAACGCATTTTGTGCTAAATTTTTTTTTCTCTTTTGATATTAGAACTAAGTATAAATTCAATCCAGAACGATTTTCGAAAAGAAATCAATAAATTATATAAAATATTAAATTATAAAAACAATATTTAAAAAAGCGTTAACCATCTATGTAAACATTGCTTCGTTTTTTGTTTATCATAAATATACTTCAATTGTAATTGAATATAGTGAGGTATTCTTAAGAAAATGTATTCTTCATAATGAGCGAGTAAAAGTGAAAAAAGGATGAACAAATTAATTGACAGCAAATAAAGAAGAATTTCTAGAAATATCATAGGAAATTGTTATAAATTTCCCTGATTACGAAGCAGCTAAGATCACGAACTCGTCACACACATTGTTTCTGCTGAATTGTGAGTTCGAGTCCTAGTGCAACTAAAAACTCTCTGTGGACAGAAATTGAAACATATTAAAATTGTAAAGGTTTAAAGTCTTTAATTTGCCGTGGTGTGAAAGTTTGAAGAGTGGGATACCAACGTAAGTGCAGGGCTCTGTATTAACAGTGGTTCAAAATTTCAAATTACGTAAACAATAGTCATCGTATTTCCTTAGTGTGTGACGTGAATAAAACAAAACCTTTATTATTCCTCACCCAATACGGCTTACCTTGTTTACATATAAATAACATCTGTAGAAAGTTTGAAATCACGCGTTATTTTGTGACTGAAATCTTCATTTTTGTAGGTTTCTTTTTTTAAATAAAAACTTAAGGATTACATATTTTTCTTCTTCAAAATATTTGTTGTGTGTAATCGGTCATGTTGGTTGCAACTAACATCAGATCAAGCATACATTGCTAATTAAAATAATACGTTTTGTATAAAAATTAGTTGCACCATTAATTCCTATTATGTCCATTTTTCTCTTGTAATGCAAGTGAAATTCTGAATACCATTATAGATAAATGCGAAACAGTAACTCACATAAGAAAATAAAATTTTTACGAAATATTAATAAAGTAAATGCCTCGAAAAGGCGTTATAATGAACATATATAACGAATGTCGATTAAAATTTTTAATACATTGTATTCTGTGAATGAACTGATAAATTGTATATATCTTTTATCTGTAGAATCAATTTCCTATGCATAAAGTGGTATTTTTTTATTATTTTTTTAATTATATGAAGAATTTTTCTGCGCATGAAATGATAGTTTTTCATCGATCTTTTATACATACAATGAATTTGTATTCAACGCATTTTGTGCTAATTTTTTTTCCATTTTATATATTAGAGCTAAGTAAAAACCCACTCCTGACTGCTAGTTGAAAAGAAAATGAATAAATTATATAATTTATTAAATTGTAAACACAATAATAAAAGCGTTAACCAGATATGTTAACACAATGATTCGTTTTTTGGTTATCTGAAGTATACTTCAATTGTAATTGAAGTATATTGATGTATTCTTAGAAATTATATTCTTCATAATGAGTGAGTAAAAAGGAAAAATGATAAATAAATTATTTGACATTAAATAAAGGAAGAATTTCATAGAAATATCGTAGGAAATTCTTAGAAATTTCCCGGATTTCGATACTTTCAAATCTCGAACTCGTTTCCAGCATAGTTTCTGCTAAATTGTGAGTTCGAATCCTAGTTTCACTGAAAACTCATCGTACATAGAAATTGAAGCATATTAAAACTGTAAAGGTACAAAGTATTTACGTTACCGTTGTGTGAACGTTTGAAGAGATGGATACCAAATCATAGGTCAGGCAGTGTTTTGACTGTGGTTCAAAATTTCGAGATACGTAAGCAACAATCCACGTATTTCCTTAGTGTGCGAAGAAAATAAAAAAATCGGCATTTTTCCTTACCTAATATAGTTATCTTGTTTACATATAAATAATATTTGTACAAAGTTTAAAATAACCCGCTATTTTTTGACAAATGTTCATTTGTGTTGTTTTGTTTCTTAAACTAAAAAATATAGGTTCAAATATTTTTCTCTAAGCAAACTTTACCTTTTACATTTTCTTACTAATTTAAAATTATTATTATTTTACGTTGTATTTAACACCTTTTCAAAGTAAAATATGAAAAGGTTTTGCACCCGAAATGATAATAACATAATATAACTGTTTTATATCAAATGTAGTGTTTTTTATTTACAATTAATAATTTCTTGAAATGTAGAAGTGAAGCTATATTTTATACTATTCAATATTTTTATTTCGTTTTTCTGATAATCAATTATATTTGAAAGAAAGCTAAGATATTCTGCATATTTTAATTTTAAGATATCTTAGAACATTCCGAAACATATTGATAAAAAATTAGAACTGTTTATAATCAAAAACCCAGAAACAATTTAAAGGTTTTCGAAGATTATCTAAGGGATGTAATACTATAAGTAATCTCGATCAATTACAAAAATTACCATCAATATTTTAGAAGACTTATTGATACCTTAACATTTACAAGACAATTACATGAATTGATCGTTCAGAACTTTTTAATCGTTTCCTGAAAAGACTTCAGAAAAAATACCGAAATATGCCCATAATTGAGATATTTACTTCATTGTAATCATTCGCTTTACATTATACAACTAACCTTCAGGATATTTTAAGAGAAGTTTTTTTGAAATTGTATTTCAATCAACCTAAATCAACATTACAAAAAGTGTAACACCATCCTCTTAAATATAAACAATTATGGGTATTACTTTAACTATACCGATCGTTACAGCTAATATAATAAATGCTGAGAACCAAAAAGAAGAATCAAAAGAAAATGAAAGAAGAATTGCAGATGTGTTGAGTTCTTCTGTGGTAATTCATGAGCGTGGCACATAGGTAAATAAACTGTGTCATACTCATGGGTTATTAGCAGGCGTTCTCAGTAACTCATCGAACTTCAGTATCGCTTCCTGCATTGGTTTCAAGTTCAAAGTTTCTGGGTCCGCCTATGTTTCATTTCTGATTGGTATACGTAATGAAGAAACTGTCTCATTAACTCTTCGAATTTCGTCATCATTGTTCATATATTTCATTAGGGTTCGTTTTTATTAGTTCAAAGTCTATTGACTTTTGGAATCGTTTAAAATTTCTATGTTACTGCAATATCGTCTCAGAGATAAAATAATTCTGAATTTGAAATAGCATTAACACTATTTCAAATTTTCTGCTTTTTTCCTGCATATTCCATTATACAAACAAACCCTCGGGAATTTTTATGTCCAGATTTTTATAATAATATTTCAATGCATTTAAATTAAAAGTAGTAACTGGGGAGGAAAGAATTATAACTATCAGAATTGTAAAGAAGATAAGAAAAATAGAAGTCAGAAAATATAAGATGAAAAGTTCTGCGTTGAGTCTACCTGTTTGATATTTATTGGTTGGGCAACTTGATAAAAAAATCGTTACCCACCCTTAAATGTCTCACAGGTGTTCTCAATAACTCATCGAAATCGTTATTTGGATCTCTTCGTCCGTGGAATAAATTCAGCTTCAAATTCGAAATCTATGAATTTTTTTAATTAATTTAGTTTTCATTCTGTTTCATTAACTTCTTATTAGTGTCTCATTTTCTATCTTTAGAACGCTAACAAAAACGCAACGTGTCAAAGGAAATCTGCCCCATGTGAGAAATTCGCACGGTGACAGTTTCACGTTATTTTAAATCTCAAACAAGAAGTGTGAAATATGCTTTTTTCACATTTACAGAAATTTTCTACTGTGTACAAATCTGAAAGTTATTTCTATTTAAGCCGTAAAATGATTTAGGGAACAACTAATTTTTAATTATCATTCTTTTATCTATTTCAATAAAATTTCTCAAAGGTAAAAGTTTATTTTTTTTTTCATTTATATTCCACTATACAAACACTTCCTCATGATTTTTTTATTTTCAGGTTTTTATAATATTGTTTCAATTTATTTGAATCAGCATCAGCAATGGTCCTCCGTAATAGGTATCAAAGGAATAACAAGAAAAAAACGCAGGCAAAACAAGAGCTGCGTTATTGGGTATATCTTTTATCGAGAAATCGTTCTTATATTGAACATTGTACATGAAATGTAGAGTTCGTTTTCTCGGTAGTAGGTGTACTCACTATTTCTCGTAGAACATCGATCTGTGTCTCTTTAATATCTTCGAAGGATTTAGAATAATACACTTTTTTATTCGCTTAAACATTCCTTTTGAATATTTTTACAATAAATGTTAAACTGTAACTTCTATAACAAAATACAGTTTTTACGAAATATTAATAAAATAATTGCTTCGAAAATGCGTAATAATAAACATATAAAAATAAAGTCGGTTACGGTTTTTAATACATTACTTTCTGTACATGAACTGATAAATTTTAAATATTTTTTTTATTTATATAATGAATTTCCTATGCATAAAGTGGTATTTTTTCTTTAATTTTTTATTGATATAATGAATTTTTTTCAACGAATTTTGTGCTAACTTTTTTTTTCCATTTTAGATATTAGAGCTAAGTATAAACCCACTCCTGACTGCTAGTTGAAAAGAAAATGAATAAATTATATAATTTATTAAATTCTAAACACAATAATAAAAAAAGCGTTAACCAGATATTTAAACACAATGACTCTTTTTTTTTTTTTGGTTATCTGAAGTATACTTCAATTGTAATTGAAGTATATTGAGGTATTCTTAGAAATTATATTCTTCATAATGAGTGAGTAAAAAGGAAAAATGATAAATAAATTATTTGACATTAAATAAAGGAAGAATTTCATAGAAATATCGTAGGAAATTCTTAGAAATTTCCCGGATTTCAATACGTCCAAATCTCGAACTCGTTTCCAGCATAGTTTCTGCTAAATTGTGAGTTCGAATCCTAGTTCTACTGAAAACTCATCGTATATAGAAATTGAAGCATATTAAAACTGTAAAGGTACAAAGTATTTACGTTACCGTGGTGTGAACGTTTGAAGAGATGATTACCAAATCAAAGGTCAGTCAATGTTTTGACTGTGGTTCAAAATTTCGAGATACGTAAGCAACAATCCACGTATTTCCTTAGGGTGGGACGAAAATAAAACAAAAACATCATTTTTACTTGCCTAATATAGTTATCTTTTTTACATATAAATAATATTTCTACAAAGTTTAAATAAACACGCTACTTTTTGACAAATGTTCATTTGTGTTGTTTTATTTCTTAAACTAAAAAATATAGGTTCAAATATTTTTCTCTAAGCAAACTTTACCTTTTTCATTTTCTTACTAATTTAAAATTATTATTATTTTACGTTGTATTTAACACCTTTTCAAAGTATAATATAAAAAGGTTTTGAACCTGAAGTGATGATATCATAATATACTGTTTTATATCAAATGTTGTGTTTTTATTTACAATTAATGATTTCTTGAAATGCAGAAGTAAAGCTATATTTTATACTATTCAATATTTTTATTTCGTTTTTCTGATTATCAATGATATTTGAAAGAATACTAAGATATTCTACATATTTTAATTTTAAGATATCTTAGAACATTCCGAAACATATTGATAAAAATTAGAACTGTTTATAATCAAAAACCCAGAAACAATTTAAAGGTGTTCGAAGATTATCCAAGGGATGTAATACTATAAGTAATCTCAATTAATTTCAAAAATTACCATCAATATTTTAGAAGACTTATTGATACCCTAACATTTACAAGAAAATTATATGAATTGATTGTTCAAAACTTTTTAATCTGTTCCTGAAAAGACTTCAGAAAAAATACCGAAATATGCTCATAATTGAGACATTTACTTCATTGTAATCATTCGCTTTGCATTATACAACTACCCTTCAGGATATTTTAAGAGAAGTTTTTTTTTAAATTGTATTTCAATCAACCTAAATCAACATTACACAAAGTGTAACACCATCCTCTTAAATATAAACAATTATAGGTATTACTATAACTATACCGATCGTTACAACTAATATAATAAATGCTGAGAACCAAAAAGAAGAATCAAAAGAAAATGAAAGAAGAATTGCAGATGTGTTGAGTTCTTCTGTGGTAATTCATAAGTGTAGCACATAGGTAAATAAACTGTGTCATACTCATGGGTTATTAGCAGGCGTTCTCAGTAACTCATCGAACTTCAGTATCGCCTCCTGCATTGTTTTCAAGTTCAAAGTTTCTGGGCCCGCCTATGTTTCATTTCTGATTGGTATACCTAATAAAGAAACTGTCTCATTAACTCTTCGAATTTCGTCATCATTGTTCATATATTGCATTAGGGTCCGTTCTTTACAGTTCAAAGTCTATTGACTTTTTGAATCGCTTACAATTTCTATGTCACTGCAATATCGTCTCAGAGATAAAATAATTTTGAATTTGAAATTGCATTAGCACTATTTGAAATTTTCTGCTTTTTTTCATGCACATATTCCATTATACAAACAAACACTCGGGAATTTTTATGTCCAGGTTTTTATAATAATATTTCAATCCATTTAAATTAAAAGTAGTAACTGGGGAGGAAAGTATTATTACTATCAGAATTATAAAGGAGAGAAGAAAAATAGAAGTCAGAAAATATAAAATGAAAAGTTCTGTTTTGAGTCTACCGGTTTGATATTTATTGGTAGGGCAACTTGATAAAAAAAATCGTTACCCACCCTTAAATGTCTCACAGGTGTTCTCAATAAGTCATCGAATTCGTTATTTGGATCTCTTCGTCCGTGGAATAAATTCAGCTTCAAGTTCAAAGTCTATGAATTTTTTTAATTAATTTAGTTTCCATTCTGGTTCATTAACTTGTTATTAATATCTCATTTTCTATCTTTACAACGCTAACAATAACGCAACTTGTCAGAGGAAATCTATACCATGAGACAAATTCCCACGTTGACAGTTTCACGTTATTTTAACTCTACAACAAGAAGTGTGTAATATGCTTTTTTCACTTTTACAAAAATTTTCTGATGTGTACAAATCTGAAGGTTAATTCTCCTTAAGCCGTAAAATGTGATTTAGGGAACAATTAATTTTTAATTATTATTCTTTTATCTATATCAATAAAATTTCTCAAAGGTAAAAGTAAAATAATAATGAGATTTAAAAGGAGTTAGAAGAGCTATATAAATTTATTTAAATTAATAAACAAAGAATTTCACCTATATGTACAAAAACTCAGCAAAGAAGTCAATTAAGGAAAATATTAATTAAAAATACACTTAAACTTTACAAGATGGCAAGTAAATTAAAAGAATTTTATAGAAGCAAAATAATATTTAAAAAATTAGTAACGTTTGTGAACTTTATTTAAATAAAATAAAGTTTTGGATTAATTCAATAACTTTTCTGTAACTCAGAAATTATTGTGAATTATATATCTGAATTCGAATTGATTGGAAACAAAGTTGAAAGTCTTGATTTTTTGAATTGCTTAAAACCTCTACATCACTGCAATATTGTCTCAGAGATAAAATAATTTTGAATTTGAAGAGCAATTAAGGCTATTTGAGATTTTTTAAATTTTCTTCGTTTTTTTTGCATTCATATTCCACTATACAAACACTTTCTCGTGATTTTTTTTATTTTCAGGTTTTTATAATATTTTT
>BMAO01003568.1:0-15897 GCA_019973975.1 Trichonephila clavata | reverse complement strand
AAACATTATAACCCCGTGCACCACCGAACGTATAACACGGGGGTAAACAACACAGACAGAAGAAAGGATTACAACACAAACATCCATGCCTTCTCCGGGATTCGAACCCAGTCCCTGCGGCACCGCAGTCAGCTTCACTGACCACTATACCGGATGGGCGGCGCGAGAGCAGTTTAAAATGACAAATTGTTTATATAACTTTAGTGAGTTCCTTCATATTTACTAAGTTATAGTTTCAGAAGGTGGGAAGATGGGGCATATTTTCCAAAATAATACAACAGTTCATAAATTTTTTTTTTTTTTTCTTTTCTCCCTTTCCATGCTTTCAATATAATTATGTAATCAAATTGTCACATAAATGTCAGGATTTACTTAAGAATGTATGCTGAATAATTTCTTTTTAAAATAAATCATACAAACTTTGTTTTCGAGGATTTCTGCTGGCTCCTCGTCCTAAACCAAGTGCAGGGAAATCATCGTCAGAGAAACCCATTTGACTGACAGCAGCTATAAAAATTAACAAAATAAAACATAACCAGTTACAATCAGTCTCCAATTAAAAAAAATCAATAAAATAAACAATTTTTCAATCATTTTCTTATGGATTATATGCTCTGATTTCTTAAAAAATTTTGAGAAAAATTAGAAAATATACTATTAAAGGTATTTTAGAAAATTGCTCTGGCAAATAAATATTTTTAAAAATCTAAAATCTCCAAAAGTAAAAGTATTTCAAATTCAATCGAGTAAACTACTTTAAAAAAAATTAGAGAAAATAAATATAAAATAACCAAGAAAAGAAAAATTATGTTGACATAACAAATTAAGAATTGTTAGCAATAAAAACCATATTTTAAATCTAATACCTGACTGATTTGTCCTGCCTCTTCCTAAACTCAGATTATTTATACCAGCAGATATTGCAGCACTGTAACTTGAATCACGCGGGATAGCACCATTTGAAGCTGAAATAAAAAAAAATGAAGTTTATTAAAAATATAAATTTACATTTTTGGAATCAATTAAAAACCCACAATCCATGTTCAATACCTGCATGGCTTGCCCAGCTGCGTGGAATAGCACCACTTGAAGCTGAAATAGAAAAAAAGATAAGAATGATGAAAATTCACATTTCTGAAACATAAATAACAGCCACAGTCGTAGTTCAGTACCTGAATGGTTTGCTGTGTCTCTCCCAACACCCCAATTATCTGATCTAGCATCATTGCTACTTGGTACAGATGCAGTAGCACCTCCAACAGCACCAACAGTATCACTATCAAATTCCGATGCAGGATTAAAGATATTTGCAGCTATTCTGGATGAAGATTTTTCTACGAGAAACAGATAGGAGAAAATTACAATTGTAAAATACAAACCTACACATTTAACAGTTAATTATTGATTAATCTACTTTATGTGTATTCTTTAATGCTTTCGGAGGGTTTACAGAACAAATAAAAAATTTAAAATATTTAAGCTTTTATAACAATATAAATCTGCTGCTAATACACAAAAATGATTTTTACTAAAATATATATTATAATATGTTTCACTAAGAGTATTAGCACATAAATTTACAATAAATGTATGCTTGCATATTAAATATTCATACATTCCAATAAAAAGCTCCAGTACTTACTCCTTGTTAAAATCATGAAAACAGTGTAATAATTATTAGATTTCAATTGGTCAAATAAATTATGCTCATGAGTTAAATTTTTAAAATACAGATTCAAATTCAAAATACTAAAAATAGGTTTTAAATTTATACCTTAATTTCATATCAATAAATGTATAAGAAAAAATTTGATATTAAAATTTTGATAAATAAAACTTGTAACAAGCTTCGCTTTTAAAAGTTTGTCTTTAAACTGCCTAGATAGATTTATAGAAGGTGAATTTTAAATATATACAAACATTTATAGTAACGACGTTAAATTATGCACGCTAATAATTTTTTTTACAATTTAAATTTGACAAAGCCATGTTTTAAAAGATAGGTTGAATAATCTAACACTTAAGTTGAGCACAAAGAACATAAAACAAAAAACTTAGAACAAAACTTTAAAAAAAAATTATTCAAGATTACTCTAATATATATTTTTTAAGCTAAAATTTTCTGACTGAATTTTTTTAAAATAGAGAACATAGAGTACTTTTTAATATCACATTACATTTTGTGAATTGCTGTTTCACATCTCTCTTTTTAATTCAATACATTATAACATGGCAGAAAACTTATAAGTCTTAAATTTCATATTTCTAAAAACTTTTGTCTTGATAAAAAATATATTCTTAACAAAGAAAAATTTATTAGAAATTAATTTATTATGTTAGAAATTTACTTTATTATGGAATTACATTATACCTTTTTAAAATCCTTTTATATGCACAAAATATGTATTTTTTAATGACTAAGAAGAGCTGTTAAGCAGCAACTAAAAGCTATCTACCTCATACAGTTTAATAAATTTGTATTTTTACTACATGACATAATGTTGAAATAAAGTTAAATGAAAAGAACATTAAGAGTAACAAGTCCTAAAATATATATAATAAAATATTATTCCTTAATATCTAAAATACAGTAATATTTTTTAACATTAGTCAAGTTAAGTTTGTCTAATAAAATATCGCAACACTCCAGATCTTTCTTGATTAATCTCACCATAATCTTTAGATGAAGATAACACATACAACTCAGCTGATATTTCACTCTACCAATTTCCATCTAATTGAATTTTACATGCTGCAGTCATTTGTACTATGATTTTAGCGTAATTGAACTCTTCATTCCCACAAAACTAGCCCATGATAATTCCAATTTGTTGTTTTTGGACTAATGCTACACTATTATACCAAAAAGAATTGGGAACAACAATCATATTTTGTCTTTTAATCTTTTAGCACTTTGAAAAACAAGAATTGTAAAATTTCATGAAAAACAAGCGATTTGATTTTGTTAAGCCTTGAAAAAATATAAATAAGGATTTCAAATAAGAGTCAAGTAAAAAAAAAATTACCTCTTCCTAATCCTGCTCCTTGAAATTCAGCATTTCGTTTCTCAAGATTTTGGAGTCTGGCAGCCTAAAATGAAACAAAATCAAAATTCAATATTAAATGTGATATGTAATAATTTTATTTTGAATTAAGTCTAAAATTAGTTGTTTTTCCTCTAACTTTCCAAAATCTCAAAATACACAACTGGTTTTAGGCTCAATTTAAAAACATTTTTAATAACATACACATATATGAAACGCAGGCCATTTAAAATTTTTCCTTTGCAAACAATGAAGACCTATATTTGACCAATAATTGATAAAACTAACTTTCCAATGAAGAGATTCCAATTTTTTACAATAGATTAATTTAAGAATATGCATGTAGGTTTATAAATATATCCTTTAGGACAAACTAAAACGTAAGTGATAGATAGTTCTAGCCAGCCCTTAAATACCAGTAAAGAATTTTTAAAAAATGTAAAATTGATATTTTTTTCATCAAAAACATGACAAAAATCACAAAAAAATTAATATTTTTAGATTCATTCTTAGTTTAAACATTAGGAAAAACTAATTAAAAAACAATGCATCAAATTTTATTAAAAGTTTTTTTTTTTTTGTTTACTACATTCTTTGCCATAAAATGTTATTAAAATCATTAAAGAAAAATGAATTAAAAGATTAGAAAACAATACCACTGCAAAAAAATACTGAATTATTTTTTTTAAAAATTGCAGTTAGTGCATTATACTTCCTTTTATTACTTCGTATCCCCAATTTTTCTTCTTGACAAATTTAATTCCGACAATTCATTACGTTTAATTCTGTTTCTAACAAAATTAAAATCATTCGAAACATAGCGATCATAATAGTCGTAGTAGCACATGAAAATCTGAAGTGGCAATTCATAGTTTTCATCAAATAGATTCACTGATTCATAATGGTAAAAATGAATATCAAGGATTCTTGCATGTAAAAGAAAAATGAAAAATATAAATACTTCAGCTGACATATTGAATCGATAAAATTAAGCAAAAATAAATTTTAATTTCTAGTAATATAAATATTACTTCTAGTTCTAAATATAATTTTAATTTGATTTTAACAGATAAAGAGTCTAATGCAAAATTAGAAAATATTCAAGTAAGATAACCACCAACCTGACTTGGTTGTTTTGGCTGTCTAGGCTCTGGGGCTGCTATTGGAGCTTTTATAGTCGACCTGTAAAATTCATATTTCCCCATCAATTAAACATTTGATTTTTTCACAAAGTAATGTTTACTATAAATAGGCATGGTTTTGCTTTGAAAAGAAAGCTAATATTTATCAAAGGAAAGCATTTAAAAATAGGTCAATAACAGTTAAAAATCCATAACTATAAAATGAATGCTCAATACAACTAAAATAAATTTGAAATTAAGAAAACTAAATTTGAAACATAGGTGAAAAACATTAGTTTTATAGATACAAGACAGTAAATTTTATTTTTATTTTGCTACACAGTTCTTAAAACATTTAGAATAGATTTTTTTTTAAAGTAAAAAATTTAAAGTTATACATTTGAGATCAAAGAACCAAATAGGATGGTAGGTATTACTGGCACAAAGGTAGTAAGTAGTTGGTCTAAAAAGCTGTAGCAAACATTAATTTACACAAAAAGCATGCATGTTTATAATTTTAGTCCAAATTTTAAATGGAATGATGGAATAACAGTTGAAAATGAGAAAAAACTTCTCTGATATACATATATTTAAATATATTTATTATTTAAATAAACTTCTCTACATATATTTAAATGACAGTCAACCTCACTAGCAAAAATAGCCTATTTAACTAATTCACTTAACTATAGTAACTATCCTCAAGAATATTTACCCGATATAATACATAAACTGATTCAGCATTATAATGTTTTTATACATTTATTTTACAAAACACATTGTAATGTAAAAACAACTTTAATAAGACGACTTCCATCCCATTCCTGTGAAAAATAAATATGTAGCTATACTTGAATGTAACTAATGCATTATACAATTTTAACTACAACTTGTATTGTCACATTGTTTTATTTTTTAATAGATTGATATTTTTAAGCCATGTGTAATTTAAGTTTATTTTGCTACTTTGCAAATTTTAAACTGATTCACCATAAGATAATTATGCTATTTTTCAATATTTTCAACCATACAAAAGAATATATAATTTGATTATGAAAAATACTGACCTCATTCTTAGATACAGATAACAGAAAATTGACAGTTAACTGTTTTATTAACAATACATTTCAAAGCAATACAATAGCCAATAAGGTTGTTGGTAATGAACTTCATAATTTTAAACAATAGTGAAGTGATGAGGAAAACTGAGCTGGAACAACCTACTCCAAACTTCCCCATCACACCAACAGGAGGATTTTGAACATTGACAGATTTAAAAAGCATCAACTTCCGCACATGATGGATCTTTAATAGCATCAGAGTATGAACCTATGACTTAACAGAAAACAAAGGGAAAGTGGAGGGTATTGTGAATCTGAAGTTGATATGAACTCAAGTATTAACCAACTCCTTGAGAAAGCTGACTTTATGCCTTCAATTGACAAGCAAAAGTAAAATTATTTTTATTGTACAATATCTACCCCATGTCATAGCTTTCAAGATTTCTTGCTAGCAGCTTCTGTTTGCTGCTTTCTTCTTTTTCTTCAAATATGCAATTTTGAGGGGAAAAATCAATAACTTTTCACTTAATGTTTTAATTTAACCCAGCATCTTCTGATCTGCCTTGAACATTTTTAAAAACCAAAGGAGAAAAATTCATAACTTGCACAACAGAAGGATGGTTTTCCTTCAGAATAGGAGCTTTTAAGTGGAGTATTATTTTAGAGAATCCTATCCTTATCACACATAAACTCTAAATTCCAATTTTCAGAAAAAATTGCATTTACTTTAAAACTATACAGCTCCTAAAGTAGTATAAATGTTTAAAGGATATTTTCAAGAATGACAACCACAAATACAACACTAAGGAAACAACTGTGACTTATAGATTATACTCTTAAAATAAAGAGGAAATATTCTTAAAGGAAGAAGAACATATGCACAGACTCAGATGTTTCAATACAATTTAGAAAAATTTATAAGAAGCAAAAATTACAAAACAAAGTGTTCTTATAATAGTTAAAACTTTTTTAAAGTGCACCGAAATTACTATAAGTAATTGACAAATATGTTTTTTGAATGCGATTTTTAATAAAATTAAACTTTTTTAAGCAAATTTTTAAACAAGTCTACAAAAATTAACAAAAACAATAATATTGTGCACATGTAAGCTACTTACCCCTCCCATTTCACACAATGTTGTATCTTAAAAGTTATAGGCAACTTTGACTGTAATTGTTGCAGAAATGAATGATTCTACTCAAACAAATATTTTCTACAGATATGCAAATACCAAAAAGAGAGAAAGCAGAATGTGCTCAGTAAACACCTGGATTGTTTGCAATTTTCACACAGTAATCTATTGTTGAAGTATTAAAAAAAACTATTTCCCCCCATTAAAGTTATTACTGTGAGCTACCATAGCTCAAAATGATAATAAGAATTTAATATTAATTTTTAGAAGAATTTAGGGCCTTGGGTAGCCTAGTGGTTAGAGCATCAGTCCCAGACCGGAAGGCCTGGGCTCGATACCCGATGCCACTAAATACTCGCCGAGTACACACAGACCACAAGCTCATTAAATCTGTGGGTCTGAATGGTGTCGCCATCTATCGTGAGCAAAACCGTGCTGTCACCTTCATGGGCTCAAAGCTTAGGCTAATGACAGACGTATCTCTAGCCCATTGCCATGATGAATTTCATGGGCCTCGATCTGACTACGTCAGACAGGAGGCATAAGCAACAGCAACATCAGAATTTAATAAAACTAAGCTTTCAAAAAATCTTTTAATGAACCTAAAACTAGATTATGCAATTTAAAAATCACAAATCTCACCTTGGCTCTGCTTCAGTAGGCATTTGATGAAGTTCTTGATACAGTTGTCTCCTACTGGCAGGTTTAGAAAAGGGTTGAGGCTGTATAATAGCTCCAACAGGAGGTTCCTTGGCAGCAGCAAATGCTAATCTTGGTTCAAAGTCCTCTGTTTCAAAGGGAAAAAAATTCATTAAGTCATAAGAATCAACATAAATATTGGCACATCATTTAAAATAACTTTAACAATTCAAACTTAATTTACAATATACATGAAAAAAATAAATGCAGAATTTAAACATGCATTTATAAATTAATGCATCCAATTATTTATGTTAAGGCCATCCTCAAGAAACGTTAAAGAAAAGGACCTAGATTGGGAATTTTTCCAGATCAAAAAGTATTCCAACATTAATATTATATTCTGCCTTTCTTATCCTATGGAGAGTTGCATATTTTATCACACACACATACATACATACAACTCAATTTATTTAATTAGACCCAATTTTTCTTGTATAAAAATGTATTTAACTTTTTTTTCCTCTTATACAGTGATGTTAAACGAGCTAGCCTTTTCCATGTTAAAGTAAATATCAATTACTACCAAAATCGTTTGAAATTTAAAAAACACAATATTATAGACATAAATGAAATACAATGTTGCAAATTTTCAGGAAAATTGACAGCCAGAAAATGTGCTTTAGTTTAGATCAAGCTCTTGTACATTTGGCAAAGGCAACCTTAACATTGAAAATAATAGTTGCACAACTTAACTTATTTTATACTTAAACCAAATTTCATTCTTTATATTTAAAACTATGCAAAGAATAAATTACATACCAAATCCATATTTATTTATATATTCATATCAATAATTCATTTGATTATATTGCATAATTCTCTTATTGGACATTTTCCTTTCAAAATATTTATTTTCAATAATAAATCAGTTTAATGTTCCAATTTGCTTTTTAATTGTATTAGGTTTTGAAGAATGAAAGGGCCAAGGATTTTTAAATTTAATCAAAGTATTGATATTCCATGTCTTTACTTTTTTTTTTTTTTTTTTTTACAAAGGACAGACATACTAAATCCGATATTTATATTAACAGCTTCAAAATATAAATTTGCTGTTATTCTTTGTTAAAAGTGCCTCCTGAAAATCAAAATATTTTCTAGTTGTAGATGAGTACACATTTGCAGATTTATGGGTTATAGAAACAATACCTCAAATAATAAAATAATCTACATTCTTTATCATAAGAAAATGAAAAAATTTTAAGATGCTACATGTTTGTTTAAATGCACACTTCAAAACACAATATTCACATTACATAGGTATTTTCAGATAACTGAATTGATCACAAAAATTGATAATAGATATATTAACATTAAAAATTCAAAACATTATTCTAATTTACAGCACAGTATAAAATATTTACATGAGTTATATGACAATAGATTTAAAAATAGAATTTAATCAGAAGCACTTGAATATTTTTATTTAAAAAAACATTTATTCGAACATACAGGATGCACACATTACTGAAACAGGAAGACTTTTCTTTTTTTTTTCCCTCTCTTCTTAAAAATAATTAAAAAGTTAATATTGTTTGACAACATTGACCAGTACAAAGACCACATTCAGCCAAGTTAGGCTACGCACTAACTCCCACCAACCAAGTATAATGAAAACAATGATTAACAAAAATGTATGTAATTTAACTACAAAACGAAGACCACAGAAAAACAACAAAGGGAAAAATCAAAAATAAAGAGGATTGTTAAGGCATCCAAGAGACATGTCTGTTTACCAAAAACAATAAATCTTATACAAAGCTTATTGGATCTTAAACCATATTCACCTAAAGATGAAAAAGTGTAAAAGAATTTAATTTTTCAGACAAACAAATGAGGTTAAAAATAAAAGACATCAAATCTCAAAAAACATACATCCAGAAAGAATCCAATTAAAAACTTACCATCCTCATCCCAAATCTCACTGGTTCTATAGGAAGAGGCTCAGAATAACTTGGCACAGCTGTTCTACCTTAAAGGGATTATTCTTGTCCATAGACTCTAGATAGTAGAAAACATTTTTAGAAAATATATACATTTCACGAAACCATGTCATGCATAAAATATTTAGCATTAAATCTTGACAGTTGTCTAACTACTATTTAGTTACTGAACATATACTACAACAGTGATAAAAAAATATGTCTGATTAAATGTTCTAAAAGTCACTGTAATTGTTGTTCTTGAAAATGCATAGAATTTGAGTTGCATGCTTTACGGCTTAGTAAAAAGTAAAATCATACAAGAACAAATATATATTTTCAATTATATGATTAGAATATAAAAACTAAATACTGTTATACAATAACTTTAAAACAAGTTAATTTTTAGAATTTTATTGTTACATGATAATTATCATTATATGATAAATTTTAGACCTGAAGGAAAGTGTTTTAAAAGTTTTAAAAAAAAGCCCTCTATAATAGAGCATGGCACAACAGCTATAATCAACAGAAATTAAAGGGGGGGGAAATACTGTTCTTATGTAGGTTTGAAAATCTGCACTGTAAATTTTTACCCTTAGAAAACGAAAAAAGAAACTATTCAAATTCAGGAATAATATATGTATATATATATATATATTTGTTCATAGCCCGGGAATAGGTTTGTATGTTGTTGTTGCTTATGCCACCTGATCGACAGTAACATCAGATCAAGGTCCACGAAATTCATCGCGGCTAAGGGCTAGAATTTTACACCTGTCGTTAGCCTAAGCTTTGAGCCCCCCAAGAAGGTGATGGTGCAATTTTGCTCCGGAACAACACGATAGATGGCGACACCATTCGGACCCACTGATTTAACGAACACGTTCTTCGTTTATACTCAGTGGGGATTTGGTGGCATCGAACCCAGGCCTTCCGGTCTGGAGTCCAATGCTCTAACCACTAGGCTACCCACGGCCTATAGGTTTGTATTCATGTGGTAAGTCTTTATCTAATAGCTTTAACCTTGATTTTTAAAATATTTTAGTAATTATTACAGGCTATAATATTGTTTTACACTAATAGATTATGGTTTTATTTATAATAATAGTTAAACTTCTCTAAAAATTTCTTGCTTTCCCTATGGCTCAGAGTATTGGCAAATTCAGGTGAAGGTTGGCTGGCCGAAAAACATTGTTTAAACCTGCAATCCTGGTTCCTAAGGCCAGGAATTTGCTCTAGTATTTCTGCTGCTAAATCTATTCTATCATGACTATAGTTATCTTAGGTATATAACTATTTTTTGTATATTTTGTAATGTTATATATATATATAAATATTAACACAATTTACATCATTATGTGCTGTGCAATTCGCTTAAAAATTTTTCCCTCATCCAACATGAGAAAAATTTGATTACCGTAAAATCCAGAATACAGCGTGTACTTTTAACATAAAAAAAAGATAGAAATTTATGGGTGTGCAAATTGTACATGTATAAAAATGAGAGTTTTAAAAATAACAAAATAGATGAATATTTAAAAAAATTAGACCCACATATATAGAAATATCGTTTCTTTAAAAGAAATGACATCACTCGTTAACTTAAATTGTTAGTTCTAAAAAGTATACTATTTTTTTCTAAAGCTTGGAATAATACTTTGAACAAATAAATTTAATTCAAAGGAGCATTGCACATATACGTTTACGTTTCTTCATAAGAAAGGGGGGTGCGCCTAATACAGTGAATATAGCTAAAAAACTAAAAATTGCAGCATGAAAGTATAGGTGTGCCTTATACATTGGTATGCATTGTATGTCAGATTTTATGGAAGGTATAATATTTGCTTTTCATTAAAAGTACCTATTTAATAATTTTAAAATGAAACATATGCAGCTTTGCTGAATAAAGGTTAAATTGGAAAACTTTAATCTATAGTATAAATTCCAAAATAGCTTACAAAATGTCCAGTGCTAAAAATAACTATAACTGAAATTTAAAAAATCTTAAAAATTTATTACAAGTGCATACAAACCTGCTAATTTCCGATCCAATGGAGCTTTGTCAGGACAACGTAGTAAATGATAAGACCTTTCTTGATGAACGGTAACACATGCGTAGAATTAAAAGGGCATACAAAGTGATCATCATCCAGGTGATCCTGTGAAAAAGATTAAAATATGTATTCATACATCTCAAAATCAAGAAATGTTTTATAAGTTATAACCAAATGAAATGAGAGGCTTAGTTAAAATAATAAAAATCGAAGCATTATTTATCTCTTGAATCAAAAAAAAACAAGTTTTAATTTCCCCCCAAAAGCAAGTTTCAATATATACTTTAGTGATCACAGTACAATTAGCATTCAAAGTACATCATCTGAAAAGACATTTTTCAAAATTAAGTCTATGTCTCCCAAATATGTCGAGAGTAAGTAATACATCGCATCTAACATTACATTTTCCCATCTAACATCACAGTCTAGCATAACTGAAATAATGGTTAAGAAAGTAATGTGTAAGAATATATGTCAAAGAATTAGAAAATAGTGTGGAAAAAAATGTTTGCTTTCAAATAAATTAAATTACACAGTTTCATTTTTAAAAAATTGAATTTCTCATTCAACACATGGAGAAAGCTTGAAAGTGCACTTAATTTATTATTTATAATGTTGGGAATTAAAATTTTCAAGCTTCTCAAAAAAAAAACGTCCTTACCAATAATACACTGTAAAAGCTTTATTCTGAAATTTTGTGTTTACATTTATAATCAAAATTTATTTGCTATTCTTGCATATAAAGATCATTTTTTCTTTTAACTCTTCAGCATGCCATGCAAGGTTTTCATTACTTCTATTAGGTGTATAAGTATCTCTTATCCACTCATTAGTGCTTCTAATTTCATGCATGCATACATTTGAAATCACTAGAGTCAGGATTTTTACCAATAGAATGGACTTTTACTGCTATAAACTTTATAAATGGAAAACAATTTAATTCAGAAATAATTTTCTTCCGTCAAATGTTTAAATGTGTATGCGAACACAAATTTTTCAATAGATAAAGGAAAAAGAGAAAGAGAAACAATAACTTTGAAAAGACAATTTTCTTAATACATAGAAGCAAGGGTTGGAAGAGTCACAACCATCTATGGAACAACCCGCATGCAGCTCGCGAGCCGGATTTGTCAACTCCTGTACTAGTTTAAAATTGCAATTTAAGTTTCAAATGCAACCATCTTTTTGGCAACAATTAGGGAGTCTTTATGTCTAAAAATAAACCAAAAATATCAATATACTTTAATATCACTATAAAATGAGTCCTTAATCACATGCGTCATGAAAAAACCCTGAATATGAAGCATAAGCGCATCAAATGAAAACTGAATGTGCATTAGGAGACTGTTGACAACAAATAAAAATAGCACCTTAAGGATAATAGCACCTACCAATGCACATATGTACACTGATATAATGCAACACAGTTGGAATTCTTATGCCACACAAAAAAAATTCACATAAAAGGACTGTCCCAAAAACAGGTTGACTATATTATGCATTCATTTTAAATTTTATTTTGAAAATTTGAGTATAAAAGGATTATTTCCACATTATTTTACATAAAATTTATTTTATTGATAAGATATAATTTGATTAATGAATAAAAGTGATCTGCTCTAAACATCTTCAAAGTTCCGAATTAAAACAAAAGTCGATTAAGAACATAAACATGCACCATGTAATAAGATATATTACAAACAAAATGTTTTACTATTCAAACAGGAAACATGTTAAGTTGGATGAATTCCAAAGCAGAAGTATGCTGAGGGTAAAGTATAAATTAAAACTATAAAATTCATTTATTTTTTAAAAAAATATCTAACTCCATTTGCATTTGGAAGAAAAAAATGGATTAGCCAAATGTAAGTACAAACATAATTAATTTCTCTTTAAACATGTATAATACTTAAATACGCTCATTTGGCAAAGTTCAAGAAAATAAACATTGATAGTTTTATTCATTTATAAATTAAACAATTCATTGCAGTAGAAAAAACTTGTACTTTGTATTGGATCCAATATGGACTGCATCCATTATTTCACACAATGATCTTTTTGGAACAATCATGAATTGAATGACTATTAATATCACACTTAGAAGCAATATGAATAATTTTGAATCAAGTTCAAACGATAAAAAATAACACCCAAGCTAGCACCCATTCTCCTAACACACATACTTCCACATCATACCCCCTCAGGGGGCTCACCTTCTTTAGGTGAGTATGGGTGTCACAATCCCGAGGTGCCCTAGTGATCTTTTCCTTTCCCACGGGGTTACTGTCTTTGGTAAACACGGGCTTCACGAACCCGGGTACCCTAGTGATCCTTCTCTATTTTCGACCCTCTTTCTTGTCATTCAATTTATTCTTTCTTTCTCTTCCCGTCTAGACCACAGATATTAAAACAAATGTTTGGCGCAGTATAGCCGAAATCGGCTCTTGCGCCAATAAACCCAAAATCACTCACTCACTCCACATCATACCAGCATGAGGATTTTGAATATCAACAGATTTAATATGCATCAGCCCTGCTACATGACTCTTTATAGCATAGACAATGGTTAGTATAAGACTCAAACAAATAACTAAACTAAACAAGGCTGATGAGTGCACGAATATTAACATCACACTGTTCAGCTACACTAGGGCTTTTGGCGACAGATCTCATAATTTTGAACCATGGTCAAGTGACGAGGATAACATCCGAGCTGGCACTCCTCCCTAACTACCACACCAACAGAAGACGTTTGAGCTCTCGGCAGATTTCATGTGCATCGCTCCCCGACATGGCGGGTCTTCAGTGGTGCTGGGCTCAAACTCATGACAATCCCTCCCCCCCCCACACACACAACAAACAACCATGAGTCTGTTACCTTGACCACTAGGCTACCTAAACCAACAGGACGTTAAAGCCTCAACAGATTTAACATGCATCGTCCTCTTCTGTATGGCAGGTCTTCAGCTATACCCTAGCCACAAGTCCATTACCCTGACCACTAAGCTACCAAGGCTGGAAATAAGTTTGTAACCATGACCCCTCAGTTGCTCGAGACTGATGTTGTACATATTAGCCTGCTTTCTCCAGGTCCATAAAATGGGTTTCTACAAAAACAAGTGGCACACCCTAGACAAATTCCGTGACCATGCAATAACTCGTACCACAGGTCACTCATGAAACTAACAATATTAGCAATAATCTATTACAAAGAAATAAATCAGAAATGTAACTGAAATATTAATTATGATATTACTGTAGTAATATTCAACAAGTATTAATATCATTGATGTTTCAATTGCAGGTATTCGATTGAAACTTTTTGCTCTTTATGAAAATTAAAAGTTCCTCAATTTATTTGACTTTTAAGAACACTATTTCACATTTAACTTGATAGGATGGATTCATGTATTAATTAGTAATTAATGACTTATAATGAAATAACACTAATTTTATTATGTAATAGTTTTCTTATAGATGATCCCTAAACAAGTAATCTGTTCAACAAATATTTTTAATAAATCAAACATATGATAAGTATTTTGATAATGCAATTGATGCACAACTTCAGTAATTTTAATAATTCTATATTCTTCTCAAAACAAAACATGAACAAGCATATAAAAAGCAAATGTATCAAATATACATATATATATCACCCTTTCACCTTAATTGATTTAACAGTCAATTATGTAGCAATTCTGAACTGTTACATCTATCACCAAAAGAGATCAATATATTCACATGAATTCTGTTCTTTTTAAAAAAATCATTTGATATCAATGAATTGATTATTGGATAAAATGTTTTGCACCCTTACCTGTCTACATTTTGTAATATGTATCTGCAATCTGCTCTCTTTCATCCTGTGAGCATTGTTATATGGACAAGTAACCATCATATTAGGATTCATGATTCTGCAATAAAAAACCTCAATTCAAATATACAAAATGAAATTCTATCTCATGTACATTCCAGCAAAGAAAATATTTATGTAAAAAATAACACTTTTACATTAAAATTATTAATAATATATAATTCAAGTTAAGAAAATGCTAAAGATATTTTTAGAATTTTTAGGAAATTAATTATACTTGAAAAAAATTCCATCCATTTTAAAACTTTTAAAAAAAATGAAGTTCTTTTATGAATTGCACACATACCACTTTTTTTTAATTCTTACTTGTTATAAGAAATTCGAACTAAATGCAGGTTTTCTTTAAAGAAATTTTTTTTAACGAAAAAGCAACAGGTTTAATTACTTTTAAAGTAATTTTCTTTGAATTTTATTTTCCCCTTAAATTTTTTGTTACACTATATATAAGAAACTACATTATTTTTTTAAAGCCTGAATTAGTAATTGAAATCAGAATTTATGAAGCAACTTTTTTTAAAGTTGCATAACTTATAGAAATCAGTAGGTAAATTATTAATAAAATCAAAAATAGATTAACTTACAATCTTAAAAAAGATGTTTTAGTTCTAAAAAATCCTTAATAAGTTATATATACACTTGATTCTATTTTTCACATGATTTTGAAGTCCTATCTAAGCAGAATAATAATCTAATAGCTGATTTTTTTTTTTAAATAAATTTATTTGTAAAACTTCTCATGCTCCACATTGCATAACTTGAGGCTTACAGACATAAGTGGTAACATTATAAAATAATTAAAAAAAAAACAAAATTAAGGAAAAAAACATAAGAGACAAATATAAATAAAAGGAAGGGAGGAAATACACAAATATAAAGAAAGGGAGGTACCTATAAAATTTTAAAAATCTATACAGCAAATAAATTCTCAAGACACAAAAACTTTCAGAACAATTGATCAACAAAGACAAAATAGAGGTGGCCAG
>BMAO01003567.1:0-34507 GCA_019973975.1 Trichonephila clavata | reverse complement strand
GTCTCAAATGAATGTAACAAACAAAACTAACCATTTGTTCTCTATTATGGTTTTTTCTGACGCCCAAGATTTCGCCTGTTCCTTATCAATAATTTTTTAATAATGACATTCCATTAAAAATCATTTTAGGAAACATTTATATACGGGAAATTTTGAAGAATTAATGGAATGAATTTGGCACATCATTCAGTTAAGTTGTTGTTTTAACCCCCCCCCCCCGAAAAAAAATACTCAATATCATTGTAATGTCGCCTGAGAGATAGTTACAAAATTTTTTGTCGTTACCCAATGCTAAAAAAACGCCATTGTTCATTAACTAACTCCAAACAATGGTGGCCAAAGCCTAACAATGGATTGATGTTGCCAATTTTAATGAGCAGTTCTCGATAGTCAGTACTCAACAATTTTTTCTTCTTGAAGGAAAACTTCATCCCTTCAGTGGGTTGATAAATGAGTACCAAGCTTGCTTGGAAACCGAGTACTGGAGGTTTCGCCTCAAACTGACCACCTGACCAGAACATCTGCTAATGCATTTCAGTGTCCAAGATCACGAAAACTGAGATGGGCACAGAAAACTTGGACCTCAATGGGGTGTTGCGCCACTGAGTTTAGTTTAATTTATTTAAAGTTTAACATCATAAAATTAACAAAACTAAGAAAAAAACCCATGTCTTGGTGAAATAACCGCATAGCCGCCGAAAACCGTATATTCCCTTTCTGTCTCCCATCGTTCCCTTGCTTGCCATGCATTCTTCCTAAAAATCGGGACTTCTTTAAAACGCCGCGGGACAATGGACAAATTGTTTAAAATCGGGTAATGTACAAATATTTTCTTCATATCCATAATATTAAGGATGTATAAAGCTACAAGAGAGATGATTTTCCTTATCAAACACTGACTTCTATATAACAATAATATGTATACTTCTTCAATGTGTGAAATCTTTAAACTGAATACAAAACACAAGTCACTGGGAAGTAAAAAGGTTGTTGGTTTGGTTTAACATATCTTAAGTTTTGTCTGTGCTGTAAAACATGGCGTACATTTCTTCTATAACCAGAACTGGCGAATCTTTTTGAAAAAGGAACCGAATTTGCTCATTATTTTCAATGTTAATCCGTGGATCATTAGCTCATTCTATAAGACGCGGTGGGGGGGGGGGAGTAAAATAGGTACCAAAGTTTTGAAAATTTGTCAATCAAAGAAAATACGATTGTGTACTTTTTTGTTTTTTGAAACGCTCTAAAACAAATTACATTTCCTTCTTGTTTTGCAAATAAAAAGCAATAAATAAAGATCGTCTTCTAGAAAAATTTTAATTACTTACAACATGAATTACTGTGCCAGATGACACCTTGAACTCAGTATCTGAATGAGCGATGAATAAAGAAAAACACAAATATTATGAAAAATTCTTCGTTTATAAACTTAATGACAGATATGGGTAAAGGGAGGATCTAGCTCAGGTGTCACTTGACCGAGGTTCAAAATTACGAGATCCGTTGCCAATAGCCGTAACGCAACTTTAAGGTCCAGTGTTAATGAAAAGAATCGAAGTAAATAACAAATATGTGCTGTACATGAAAAAGATACTTCATTTTGGAAAAATTTTTGTTGTTGAAAAAACTATTTCATCGCTTTCATCTTCAAATCTTGAATGAAAAATGGCAAGTTCGTCATAAATATTTTTTTAATGTTTTCATACATTAGTAATATAATGACACCATTTCCTTAAAGGTTTTTAATAATTTTCATTTTAATGCTGAATGGTCGTAAAGAAACATGAGTTCGAATGAACCAATTGGTTTGTGAAAACTCCTCAACGCTATTGTTTTTTCAATTAAAAAAAGATCTTTATTTCGCCTAATAAACTAAGAAATCAACTCAGAACTTGACCGCAACTGAGCCATTGAACAGTGTTGTATGTTGAAATAAATTCCAGAATATTGTTACTCGATTTCTTCTAATGATTTTGAGCATTCTCGTTTATTAAAATATCTGGCGCTTATAGAGTTAATTACTTTTATATTTCTGGAAAATATTTTTAAATCGTGTTTCATGCATAGAACTTGCTTATGTATTATATTATACATCTGCAAATATCTGATAGTTTTTGTGAGCTCCTTAATATAATCAATTGGTGTACCTTAAATTTCCAATGAACGTTTCAAATCAAATTAACCTTTTGACATTGTAAACGTTATGCTGACCTGTAAAGCATATAAATATTTAAAAGGTTATTTTAACATTTCGGATTGATATCTTGTGTACTAAATTATACCAAGCGAAATGTGCTAGATTAGATGGAAAGTGATTTATAAGATGGTTTCCAAAAGTTAGGAACAGCTAATTTATGCAAGTTAGTTTTTCAAAAGAAATTCATTACTGGATATGAAAACATTTAGAATATAAATATGTATGTGTATATAATCCACATTTTATTAAATTCATTCAATTTTACTAGTTCGGATTTATTCAAAATTTCTGTTTCAATACTATTGGTTGGGTTGCTAAGACCACAGACCGCTTTCCCTCATTGCATATTTTCTCATTTCACATAAAAACCAGATGACGATAAATAAATAAATAAAACAATTGCAATGAAAACTTTTTCTTGAAAAAATATATTTTCCTTCGATTTGTGTGTGTTGAAGAAACCAGATTAAGCAATGACTTGTGTAAGCGATTTCTTGATATTTGTTTTATTTAATTTATCCGGACCACAAACAGTTTTCATACCGAATTGTATCTTGTAAGGGAAAGATTCTTAACTAGCATTGTTCCACGTTTTTCTTTTCGATCGATGGACCTTAAGCATGGCTTAAGCTTTTCTTGTGTATACTTCTTAATGCGATCAAAAAGAAGAAAAAATACATCAGTTTTTTGGAATAATTAAAATGTCATGGAGAAAGGTATGCTTTTTTAACAGCTTTACAATCATACAATACTAAAATAAAAATACCTTGAATTATATAATATATATTGCATGGCGTTTGGGAAATTTCAAATGCTCATTCTCCTAAACCTTTTAATCTAATCAAATCTGAAATATACTATGTGTCAGTGAATACAAAGTTGTCTTCTTAACACTGTTTTTAAGGAATTTCTTTATTTTTATTTTGGAACTGATGGAATGATTATGAAAATGTATTTCTTCCTTCTGTCTACTTGCTAAACAGCAGAAATAATTCGTTTTCCGAATTACATATTTAATTTTTTCCCCTGTCCTTACACTATTTCCGGAAATTTCTTCCTTGTACAATTTTCTCTTTATAAAAAACCAAACAAATGTGTTTCTTTGCTAGCGAATTTTAATCTGAATAATACTTGGACCACAAATGTTTGTATATAAAAAGTGCAGACGATTTTGAATGGTTGGATACTCGGTCATATAAGGAACGATTACGATTAACAACATCGATTCTTTGCAGAGAAAAATATTAATTTTTTTAATAGAATTTAGTAAAACAAATTTTTTTTAAAAAAGATGAAGTGATTCGGATTTTTTAATTATTTTCCTGTAGTTTAATAATTCCTGCCATGTCCATTTCACTCTCTTTCTGCTCAAGATTAATTTTATTTAATTTACTCAGTAATATTAATTATGAAAGAAAATCGTCTTAAGATATTGGTAGTTTAGTAACAAAAGTAGAAAAAGAATTTAACCTTTCTTCATGATTAATTGTTGTTGCGAACAAACGTTTCTACGATCGCCTTAACCTTGTTATTTGAATTTTTAAGTGCTTCTACGGAAAAGTGCTGAGAATTTTTTCCTCGTATTTTGATGCAACTGTGTGAATTGCTGGTAGGTAATAAAATTTTTTAAAATTAATACATGTAATTACGATTTATTTATTATTGGGTATTTTTTTCTGCGTTTTGCTCATTTCATCGCTGTAGGAAAACGTTAATTTGTCCTTCCCATTTTTAAATTTCGTAGGAAAGTGAATGATATACATTTTCATTCCGTAAAATCCAATTGTTGTTTGCACCTATTCAAACCTGGAGTACGAAAAAAAAAAATGTTTTACGCAATCTGCTTTTCAGGGATTCTACGTTCTCAAATATAGATTTTAATTTTTCAAAAATAATAGGACATCGTTCTATTTCACATAATAATTTAAAGAATTCGATTTATTTTGTGGAATATTTTGAGAGGACTTCTAAGACAGTACCAATTTACTCGTAATCATCATTTTTTGTTATACTTTCAGAAAATGTTACATAAGTTATGACAATACATATTATTCAGGAATTGTTTTTATTTTCCGTTTGATTTTTGCATTAGTTTTTTGCACATTTCCAAATTACATTATGTGAAATGAATATTAAGAAATGACGAAAAGAGAGAAGGGTGAAAAGAAAAAAAATCCCAAATTTCATGCAATTAAAATTTGTACTGAATTGACCTGTAAAAAGAAAAATTCAATTGCGATTCAAATCAACTGTGAGGGATTTTTTTCCCCTCCTCACTTGAAATATTTCGAAGTTATTCTTTTTCTCACCATCGAATTTAATTTCCATTTGCCGCTGCTTAGTTAAAACTATTTCAAATACAACTTTTTATTCTATTTAAAAAAGATAGTACTTATAGATATATTTTTCTTATTAATTTATTCAAACAGAGGAAGTATCTAAAGATGTATCAACCTCAGACATGTTTCTGAGAATATAAGAAATGCATATTAAGCAAGTGTTGCTGTGTTAACTCCTCAGAATGTGACATTTTAACTGCTAGTTGAGAAAGGATTTATTACCTCCGAAGCATAAAAAATATGCAGCAGGAAATACGTTTGTAATTAATACAGATATTCATTTTTTTAGATGCGATGCTTGTTCTTAATCGTGATTAATTTTCAACTGTATAAATGTGAATCTTAAAAGTCAAGCGACATTTTTCTTTAGAATTGGTTTATAAAAAACGAATTAAAAAAAGTTATTCATATTTTTTTTAGAAGAAAACTACTTTTTTCTACTATAGGTAAAATATAATTACCACTACAATTACGAAATTCTTTCAAAACCTGAAAATAGCGAGTCTTTCACCTCCCCTTCCGGTGGTTTTTGTTCATGTTCAAAAATCTCCCCGAGAATCGACTTTGAAATGGAGTCCAGAGGGATGGAGATGAGATGACCATTGGGCCGTCAGAAGAGTGTTCTAATAAAGAAGCTTTTGCCAAAGTAATTTATGAGTTCTGTACCGTCAAGTGTTTCAGACCCTTTGGTCATTCGAAAGAATTGATTTTCTTGTGTACAAAGAAGCCATGTTACGACGATCACAAGCGTTACAACGTAGAATTCGTTGAAATAGTTTCTGCAGACTTTAACGGTAAATAGAAGCTTTTAACTGTGCCAAATCAGGATAACACGAGACTGCAGTTATTTAATGAAAGATGGAATTCTCTGTATTAGGTAGGAATGCGTTCTAAATACATATCTATTCAGAATAACTGAATTAAGCAATGCATAATTAGATACATTACACTGCAAACCGATATGTCCGAGCATTTGAAATATATCTAGACAGAGATTGAGGAATTGAAGTTTGAATAAACGCGAAGCATGAATAATGGAAAAACCGTAGATTGTTATGTGTTATGAGTTTTTAAACTTGTACCACTAGAAATGTTCCAGAGCTCCTTAAAGCCAACCTTTTGAACATTTTTTAATGGCAATCAAAGTCTCAATTTCTTTTAAAAAACCCATTCGTTCTCTTTTTGATTCCACATTAGACACATGTTTTAAACTCTATTGCAATTTCCAAACAAAAATACAACCTTGCATTTAAAAGTAAAGATCCCACGCATAATTCTTAAGCCATTGCGCAATCTCATATTAGTCATCAACAATCCTTTTGAACGCTAGTATTTTTCCAGTAAACAGCCGGAAAAAAATAGAATTTTTTTTCCAATCAGCGGAATTACTGTTTCATTACAATTTATTTCAGACCTCAAAAGGATTTTCCGGAAGTATTTAATAGCCCAATATTTTTATATCTCGATTATCTTCTCTGAATATCTCGTGCGACTAATTTATTTAAGCCGTCCTTACAACGCGTTTAAAGTCTTAAAGTAAAACTAAAAAAGTCTCGAGTCATAAACAACGTAATTTACTCGTCAGTTTCCCATAAAATTACACTAGTGGTAACTTTATGGGAAAATACTCAACGTCAAAACCTTAAACAATTTTAATAAAAAATTGGAGTAAATTTGAACAAAGGTGCAAACGGAATATTTAACAGTTGAAAACCCACAGTCGATAATTATTGTCCTCAGCAACAAGATTCCCACTACTGGATTAAGAATCCATTTCAATAAAAACCAGGATGTATTATGATAACAAAAACAGATTGAACTAACAAATTCCGTGTTAAAAGTCAGATAAAATCTTTATTTTGCTTAAAAATTAATAGAAAATGTTTAAATTTCTATAAAAGCCTTAACGCAATTCGTTACAGCATATTTGTGCTACGTCTATCGAGACATGTTAGAACAAAAGCAAAAATGGAAATAAACTGGACGCTGAACATGCACAATACCGTTTACAAATTTAAAAAAAATCAGACTTTAAATTTCTGTTATAAGTAAGCTCAACTTATTTATCAAAAGTGAACATTTTATACATAAATTTCATCGAACTTATAAAAGTAAATGTTTTAATGGTTTTTTTTTTATTTTATGTACTACCTACTAGATTGGGAATATCTTGCATTTTACGATCCCGAGCTCCACAAAACTTTATATTCGTTATTGCAGTGTTTTCCACTAAAATCTAAAATTAAACAAGATCAGCTCTCAACTGTAGGATTTTTTCCTAATTCACAGGAATGGCAGGATTTTTCATATATCCATAAACATTGTAATGTGGGACCAAGTAACTTATTTAAACAAATTATTTGCGTATGTGGCAACAAAAATATTTAGAAACAAGTTAAACTTGGAACTACAAATGAGAATTCAGTTACATTTTAACTAGCAATAGGAACTACTCTTTGAATATTTTCAAAGTCCCACGAACTCTGATCGGTGCAATTTGAAATTGGTCAAATTAGTTCTTGACTCAAAAAGTACTTTTAAGAGTTGTAAGTATTAATACATACAAGTATATCGTCACAAATTTATTAAAACAAGTCAATATGCAAAATGTATAAAGTTTTAAAAGTTTACAGAATATTCATATATTAAAAACCATTTCATTAATTATAATACGTCATACGAGAAGAAATGTTACAGCTTTCCTTAAAAACATAAGTGAAACGAAAAGTTCAATTTTGCGAATTCTTTTGTCTTCCATTTGAAAAAATTCCAAGTAGGAAACAAGTGTCTGCTCAACCATAAAATCAAAATTTTAAGTTGGCTTAACACCGAATAATTTGAGCAACATCATTCTGTAGCAAAGTTTCCCTTCGTGCGGATCCACTATTTCTTCGTATATGTTGAAAACCTCCTCTTTAATTTCGTCTACGTTTTCCGATGGTTTTTTGAAGAAGGTTAAATAAAGTTCTAACAAATGATCTGGAAACAAAATTATTCACGTATAAATTCTCTTCCATAAACCACACAAAATGTGTTGAACATTTACATTATACAATTCAAATAAAAATCCGAGAAATTCGGCAAACAAATTCTTATTTACTTTAATACAATTTATCTAAGGCAGGTCTTCAAACTTTTGGATTTATAGAACCCTGTGAACTAGGCTTATAATTGCTGAAGCTTACTTTATGCATTTGAGCAAGAAATGCGAATTCTACAGTATCCAATAGTTTTTAGAGCATTCTTTTATTCTCAGTGATCAAAATGGGAGTAAATCATTTCTTTAAAATGCACAAGCTACTCAGTAAGCTCTTCGGATTCGAATAACTATCTACAAATACAAAACAAGTACTCCGCTAATCATTATAAGCGACACCATGTAGGTAAGCAAATACAAAAAGAAAATTTTACGTAAGCAGTATGGTCCGAAGACAAATTACTAAATTTGCAAGTAGTCTGGGGGTTACAGGACTTTCGAAATTTGTAGAAACAGCTGCCACCCCTGGCAGAAAAAATGGCCATTGCCTGGTTAGGTAGGGAGAATCCTAAAGTCCTTCGAAATGTATTTTAGAATCAGACTGAACTGTTCTTGCATATACTCATTAGAACGTCAAAACTCATGATTATGGCGAGTTTCTTTCAGATGGATTTGCGCCAGCGTACTGCGTTTTTGTTTATAACATCTCTTCTAAATTCAAGTTCCTTTTTTTCTGTGCTTCATCTTGTTACTCATGGAAATATCTACGGCCATTTACAGTTAAATTTTCAAACTACAGATCGCATTTGATGAAATTAGCCATATGAATTTGTAACTTCCCGTTAATTTTCCAAAATAAAGAAAATTCGTGAGGAAAATAGGATAACAGGTAATATACAATATAAATAAAAGGGAGAGAAGTTCTACCATGAGTGAGGTAAATCACATAGGTTCTCAACGTGGGTGATAACGCCCCTAGGAGCGTTTAAGGCTTTCAAGGGGGTCAGAGAAACTTAGGGCGTTGAGACGGCCCTGAAGGGGTTGGGTAGATTAACCAAATATAGTCTAAAAACAGACAAAAGCACGCTGATTATGTACTAACAAAAGTAAACTTTAATGCTGTTTACCTTATGTTGATTGTATGCATTTAAATCATTTCTATATCACATGTACGAACATTCATATATTACGATAGTTCGTGAAAGGGATAAAAAACAATCACATTCATACCTACATTAAAGTGAAAGATGTAGTACATTTTAATTTCTGTAGCGTATGTGTTGTATTGTATTTGTGAGCAGTAGGAAAAATGTTTCGTCCACTGCATTTAGTGGCGCATGTTATCCAAGAAACAAATGTTACCCAGGAATTAACGCGACTCTAAAGGCTGAAACTCAATTTATATTTATTTTGAAAGCAATAATTTACTACGAATTGCTTCGTCTCACCAAAACCTCGGCCTGTCTTTTTAACAGGCAAGGTAAAACTTTTATTCTTCTTTTAAATGAAGAATTTCAGTAGAGTTTGAATTTCAACACTATCCCATCTATGACTTATATAACATTACACATTTAAACATGTTGTATTTGTGGCAATAGCTATTTAAGATTCGCAAGTAAAAAATTGGGACCTTGGAAAAAATTAAAATTATATTTTATTAGTACTAGAATATTTTTAAAACTTAACTCTGGTTTTTACAATGTATTATGCACATTCATACTTCTCTAGAGTCGGAAGAGGCGGTATCGAAATATTCACTAGAAAAGGGGGCGCCAGTTCAAAAAGGTTGAGAACCCATGGTTTATCAGAATTAAAACTAACTTTGTCGGCTTCCGACTTTTACTACCCTGCTATTAGACTGAAAAATGATCCAATTTTAGCCGTATGGAGATTTCACCAATTCCGCTTATTTGGAGTAAAACTTTTTGAAGAAAAACTGCTACCGGCTTATATTTGGAGATATACTGCATTAAAAACAAGCTATATAGGATATATGCGATTGCGATCTTTACTACTTTTCTACCAACACACACACACAGACGTAAATTCTAAGATTTTTTCTGCTACAAATGGGAACATTTCAATTATTATCGATATTGAAGAGAGCAACAGATTAAGTATATATTTGTTTAGGGCAATTTTTACAAAGAGCTGAAAGTTAACATAAAGTAATGAAATCAAAAACATCGTTATATTCGACCAGGCGTCCATCTCTACTTGTCATCTGCCACATTTGCCTCGCCCTCACCTTATTTCCTGTCGTTTGCCGCTGTGTCGTCCTTTTGGCTCACGATTCTCTCATTATCCTTGAACTGCCTTGTCAGCTAGGTCTCCCTCTTGGCATTACGTGAGCGGGAAATATAGGGAGGATGCGAAAAATATAAGCTAATCCATTTCTATAATATTATAACAATATTCCAGGAAACTAAGATTGAACTTTATTTTAGGACAGGAATTTTTTTATTTTGAAACAAGCAACATGGATAGTTTTTGAAAAATGAAATGCAAGAATCGATTTATTGTTCTCAAATTACTCGTTAAAAGATATCTTCAAACGAATTCGTGACGCGAAAAAAGAGCGAAAGATTATAGACGTGTAACACGACAATTCTAAACTTTCTTAAATAATTTTATGAACAATATGTATTCGTAAAATAACAGCAAAAACACTAGGACCAACAGCAATGGACTTGATATCATGTGCAATGTTTCGTTTTCAATATTTACGAGTTTTCTTAAAATTTCCAGAAGCTACTGGAAATTTTTGGTTAAATTGAGCTACACTAAAATGTTTCCCAAATTTGTATACTAACCTTTGCAGTTTTCGTTTAAAGGATAACAAATTACAGCTTGTTCCTTTTTGTATCGCACATTATGAAAGCCAATTTCTTCCAACATTCGCTGGTAATACTGCTCGTCATGTTCCTTTGAATATTTTTCTGGATCATGCGTACCCTAGAAGAGATTTAAAAAACGATAGCATGCATATGCTCCAATTGTATCAAAAACCACTTTTTATAAATTATGTAATTTGTTTCCATAGAAAACTCAGCCTCAGACTTTTTTTAATTACACTCTATAACAAAACAAACGACGCTCCAAGAACGAGTTGTCCGATAGAGATAAAAATTAGGGGGTAGAAAGATTATATACAAAACAGAAAATGACTAAAATTTTAAAAAGATTGAATGATTTCAGAGTTACAAAGTAATGAGCTCAGTAAGGTGTTGACCCACCTCTAGCGTGTCTGCAAGCTGCCACCCGACGTGGCAAAGATTAAGCTCTCTGATGTTCTCTTGCGGTATTTTTTGCCATATTTGCCGGACCAGGTCATCAACATTCTCTTTTAGAGGCAGTAGGCTTCCCATCATATCCCAGACATGCTCGATTGGAGAGTGATCTGGCTGCCCAAGGAAGTGTGGCAAGCTGCAAGACAGTTCATAGCAACACGTGCCGTAAGTGGTCTGGCACTATCTTTCTGAGAAATCAAGGCCAAGGTACTGCAAAAGGAAGGAGTAGCAAAACAGTTATCAGGATGTCGTTGATGTACCGTTGTGCTGCAAGTATACCTCTTATGACGACCAAAGGGCTGTCCAGCTATCAAAAGAAATTTCACTCCAGACCATAACTTCTGGTTGAGGACCTGTGTGGTGGGCAATAGGGAAAGCAGGATCGGCATGCTGTTCCGAGCTTCTCTAGGAACGTTTTCGTTTATCTTCAGTGCACAGTTGGAAACGGGATTAGTCGTTAAACATATACGTCCCCAGTCAGCGTGATTCCAACCTGATCGAGCCAAGCACCACTAAAATCTGGACCGACAGTGTGAAGTGAATGGAAGGTGGCGTATCGGTTGGTTCTAGTACAAATTTCGCTCTATAAGCAGTCTATGAATAGTCATGGACATTCATGTGCGGGTCGCACCTCTGATAGTTGATAAAGATGAATCGGGTGCTATGACAGCTGATCCGACAATCTTGCCTCCCAATATGCTGTGGCCCTAGCTCGATCGCTACCATCATGATGCTGGAATCTGCCATTGTGCGTCCACCCATTCTTGCTAGCATCTTCCAATGGCAGCATCGCTTCGACCCATATGACGAGCGATTTTCCGATTTGCCCAACTTACCTCTTTCAGTCTAATACAACCTCTTTCAAACTCTGACAGCAACTAGTTCGAATCCTGCGGCGATGCCTTTTTCCAGTCGTTGAAATGTATCCTAAATCGTAATTCAATAGAAATATCCATCTGATATAGAATAGCTTCTTATAGATACCTGCCAAATGCGCAGTTCCAATGTGCTTTTGACTCGCTATTCATTCACTGGACTCCAAACTTTAATCATTTGCATGTTCGGTACAAATGGCCTCGCAATCGAGATTTCATTACAATCAGGCTACTCTTTTTTGGTAGTGTATTATTTAAATCAAAGCACTAAAAGTATTGCAAATTTTTCAGAAGTTTCATAGCATCATGCAGGAAGATTATTGAAATTTATCATAAGAGAATGTTTAGAATTTTCATTTGAAAAGTGCATTTAAGTAATTTTTCTTTAATATTCGAAAAATACCTATTCATACTCTAATCGGACACTAAATATCAGGAAGATGGTCATTTATATGGTTTGTAAAAATTACGGTTTCGAACGTACTCGCCTCAAGTGGAACAAAATAGTATCCGAAATATTTCAGGTACTTTATCGAAAAAGGAACAATAAAGCAATCGGAAGCCCTAATAAAGCTTTAAGAGGTTACAAGTAACCACTTTTTATTCAATTATCCTAACATAAGACAATTTGCTCTATATCATCTTTAAGGGTTGAAGGTTGATAGAGAAACCACTCTTTCTAAGTATAATGTACCTCTGAATCGCAGATAAAAATATTTATGTGTGACGAGTATAGTGGTGAAGCTGTTTTTTAAATTTCTTTAGAGAAGATATCTTGGAAGGAAGAGAAATTCAGAGCAAGAGTAAAGCTCAAACGGAGTAGATGAAAAAAGGCACACTTATGGCACATAAAGAGACGACCTTTGAGGACATCATTAAAGAAAATGGAACCAATGAAAATTGCAAGATGTTAAACTTGAATCCTAAGACTGGTGACGCAGTATCTCTCAGTCGAAATATGCAATGTCTGGTATATACTTACAGTATGCGCCCTCATGCAACAAAATTGGACCATATGACAACTTACTCTGCATACTTAAAACGCCTTTCGAAAGATTCTGTAAATTGTAGCCATTGTGTTGAGTAATCGCAAGAGGCATCTACTCCACCATAAATAATCCGTTGATATCAAAGAGCAGGCTCTCAACATCTTTCAGTCAGATATTTTTATCAACGTTGCACTTTGAAACTACATTAGGGCTATTAAACACCGAATACATATTTTTTAATCAGGGTGAATTGACGAGGAAGACATTTGAATCCCCTCTCCAAACATCCGTGCCAACAGGAGGACTTTTAACTTTGTCACATACAACGCGCACCAATCCAACCTGATGGATATTCAATAGCACTAGGACTCAAACTCGCAACCCGACATCACTGACGACAAGCCTGTGACCATGACCATTTAGTTACCGTGGCCGATATTCACTACAAAAGGCTTGTCTTTTTGTAGACTGAGTGACAGCGAACATCTCCATTCCAACTGAAAATTGCTGGTGCCATGTTTCGCAATTCAAGAATAACATCCTGGCTTTCTGATAAATTGTCGGTATAATTGAATTTTTTTGTTTTGTTTGTGTAAGATTCTTTTATCAAAGGCATTTTATATCATCCACGTTCTAAGCTTATGTTTAATCAATGCAAACTATTCAAAATAAAAACAAAAAATCTTAGCCTTGATAAACTAAATTGTGAACAATCTTGAGAAAAATTAAATGCATTAAAAAGGATATTCACAAGGATTAACACATTTTCTTACTTTATGCAGAGCTTTAAATTTTGGTATTTCAAGCAATGCCTTTTTGAGAGAATCAAGTTCAGAATCCAAGTACAATAAGAATGCCGCTTCTCCGGCAGGTTTCAGCAGATGATAAACGTTTTCAAAGGCCATTTTTTTCTCTGTTATTAGATGAAACGTATTTGCTGAAACTGCTTTATCCATCTTGCCTTGAAATTGTTCAAGTGTCTCTCTATGAAAATACAAGAAAAAGCCAAGAGGAAATTTAAAAATTAGTACTACAATTTTAGCAAGTTATTGTCTTTTAATACTCTGCGTTTGAATTAATACTCGGTTGTATATAAACCGTTTAATATATTTGGTAAAACGTTAAAAGTCAAAAAATTTTCCAAAACTTTTAAATGAAGATTCGAAACAATTTGAGACTTGATTTTGCGATTCATAAAAAAAAAGACAGATTCTCTTTAAAACCATCCATCATTCGTATTAGAGGATTTAATTATAAATTAGACCAAGATATTCATACGACTCCCACTACTCAAAATTATCTTTACTCTAGTTACAAGAAAAATCTCTTTTAATGAACTTGGGGGTATATATAATGTTTACTTTTACTCTTATCTTTCAATTTTATAAAAGTGTATTAAAAGCATCATTCTGCGAGGAAAGGTATATTAAAAGGCATAAGCCTATATAGAATACGCCTTTATTTAGACGCATTTTTATTTTATATTTTACTATTTTATATTTGCTATACTTTATATTTGGCATTCGTAAAAGGCATGTCGATTACAATTTTATTTAATGGGAAATTTCAGGCTTTTTGACACACGTGTAACTATACCATCATTAACTATGCATTTAGAATCTTTCTCCACATATTTTATCGCGTCATACAGAGTATGGGCATGGCTCATTTATTTTTGCCTAATCGTACTTTTCAACCATGTTTCTTCTCTTATTTTTCGGCTATCATGCCCTCTTTAAAAAGTAGTTCCCCGAGAAAAATTCTTTCAAAATGTTTTCAAAGCATTTTTCCTTGGACAACTTTTAGTCCTTTAGGACAAAGTGAACCGAATCTTTTATTGAACATCAGAATATACAAGATCAGAGAATCCTGATCGAATCCTTAATATCAAATTAGTTCCACTCTACTAATTAAAATATTGAATTTTTAAACTCCATGCCTGTCATTAATTTTTGACTACTAATGTTGCAGATTTTCAGCCTTATTCCAAATTATAGAATTCTGCAGTTTACACTGCAACTCTGCTGAAGTTCGAAACTCAATATACAGGGCAATTTTTTTTTAAAACAGACACTACACAGAGCCAACTGTAGCATGATCTAACACTTGCAATGGTACTCAACTTTGTATAAAGAGTAACGACATGGGAAACAAGCTTCTGTAAAAAAAATTGGTTCCAAAACATGGCGAAAGTTTTATTCACTGCACTCACTTCTCCACCAGGGAGGAATTCGAACATATCCAATACGACTGTCGTTCATCATGCGTTCTCTGTATCATTTCATACCGCCGTACTCAACATGCCACACTGTCTGCGATATGTGTACCAGCAATGGTTTCTTGCGATTCGTCGACGATTACAGTTGCAATATTTTCACCTCATCTGATTCAGGTATATGTCCGAGTTTTGCCTTCTTGTAGAATCTTACTTTCCATGTCGTTCGTCTTCATATCGAGTTTGCTGTCATTGCGCTTGTTAAATCGACCTGTAATGGCTCTAAGTGTCGGTTTTATAAAATTTGCATATAGGCCGTCTTTTAATTAACATTTAAATTAGAACAGTGGGGAAGAACTGGAATAGCGTGGGTCTTATCACTGAAATTCCTTTTATATCTTCTCTCGCGTCACGCACTTGTGGCGCCATCTAGTTACCCTGCAAGTCGATTTTGTTAAAAATTTACGTTAAATTAACAAATGTCCAGCATATTGGTTGAAGGAATATTTTCGAAGCATTCAAATATTAAGATTAAAAGATTTTTATTCACAATAGCAAACGAAAATTCTAGTAAAATTCAACAAGATTGCCCAAGAATACCGGAAAGAAAATATTAGACTTTATGCCGCTAGGTTCTGATCTATTAAATATCCGACTACACCAAAATTTTGAACTTTGCCAATAATAGACAATTTTTTTTATGATTTTGTTTTATATGCCATCTTTATGGTTTATAACAAATAGCAAGTTTATTTTTCGTTCTCTAGAACAAAAATTACAAGCGTTTTACTAAAAGCAGATGTACTACTTTAAGCAAATAATATGTCATACTTTAAAATGCGCTTTACTCTAAATGAGTTTTTATAAAAATGCTCAAACGGGACTAGCGAATGCTCGAAAAGTTTTGAAAGTAATTAAATGAATTTGTGTATAGTTGAAATGTTTTAACCTTCCAATTTATCAATCATTGTTTTATTACAAAATTTACAGTCCCTTATATTGATATAAGTTTTTTTAAGGCAATTTCATGTAATAACCAAGATAAAGTTCTCTAGCTTTTGCGAAAAATTAAAATATCTTATACTGAAGGTCATTTCAAAAATGAATAACATGGCAACACATCAGAATTTATAAAGTGAAAATTTCTTCGTAAACTTTTGGTACAGAATGCGCCGCGTTTGTTATTTTCGCAAGTTTACCAATTTTTTCCCATTTTAGTAATAACTTTAATTTCTTCCTCTAAAATTACACTAAAGTCAAAATACAAAAATTCCATATTGCCATTTTTTAAAAAAAAGTTATCGCAAGTGGTCGGATACCTTAAGTGAAGTAACTGCAAAGTAATGACAATTTAAATGAAAGTCAGACCTTTTCACTATGTCGGCCTGGTAAACATGAATCTTTCGACTGGGTTTCGGTACCAGGCATATCTTCGGTACATTGTCGATGGCAACTAAAGCCGACACATCCGGAAACTCTCCAAGTATGAATTTGCAACAACGGAATTCATTGCCGCAGCCAATGTCCATGATTACATCTTTCGACAAGTCTTTCCATTGAAATTCTTGTGCGCAGAGTTTCACGAAGTCTTCAGAATAACGGCAAAGCAACTGTAGAGAGTTTTTATCCGTTGACATCGTCATTACCTAGCAATACAGTAAAAGACAATTTCACATTTTAACACTAATTCTGGCCAAGCATCCATGCAACATCTGTATTATTTTAAATCAGTTTTTAATTTTATGTCAAGTCCCCCCAACCCATCCAAAAAAACTTTTTGCGAAATGCGCGAGAACTTTTTAATAATTAAACATACCATGACGACTGTATGCTATTTAATGGATGTGTAAGTAATCAAAACTTATCTACAAGGGACATGAATAAACATGATCAAACTGAAAAGAATTGAAATTGTAAGTTAACCAGAAATAGAGTTTAAATGGGAATAAGAAAAGTTAAAAAAAATAGAGTTAAATATAAAGTAATATCAAAGCATGGATGCTACAATATTATCAACATTGACTTAGGACAGCTTAAAAATATAATTTATATAAATTGGATATAAATATATATCTACTTTTGGGTAGTACTGCGAGATATAAAGCATGCCCTTAGGAGATTGTTTTTAAAAATTGATATTGAAAATTTAATATTTAAAAGTCTGGCAGGGAGAACAGAACATCCAGACAAGCCCGCATCTGCCTCGCCATCCCCGTTTGAAATTAGTGATAAAGGGAAAACCCATCTTTTCTCTTAGAAAAAAAAGTGAAGATAAATGTTTTTATGAGAGATGTACTTAGACTTTTAACTAACTATTTCCTTTTGGGGCAAATTATTTGGAGAAACAAATTAAAAAAATATAGTAACGCTACTTTAACATTGGGAAACTTAAGGGCTCTTTTCCGTTTTATTAGTTTTTACAACTCCATTGTTCTTAGTGATTAATTAAAAAAACGATTCAGCTTGATTCCATACGTAAGCTCATTTTAGATTTTTCGTTAAGTTTTCGAATTTTTAAGTGACTGACATTGGAGAGTTTGTATTATATTGTCTTTATATTATTTCTAATAGACTGAATTATTTAACTAAAATTTGTTTATACTATATTGGGTTATGAACCATTTTCAACCTTTCGACACAATTCTAGAATTTCTACGAGATTTTTTGGAAAGCAATTCTTCCTTATTATAAGATAATCTTGTGGGTCGTTTTAGAAATTGTTTTAATTCGAAATTACTTGGTCCCCACTTATAAATAAACAAATTTGTTTATCCTACTGATGAATGTATACGATTTAAAAACAATCAATTGACTAATTAAGACTAGGGTTTCCGAATTCCAGGAGTTTTCCTCTTTTCGGGGAAAATCCATCTAAATTTCGAAAAAACCCAGGTACGAGCCATTTTTAATTGGCATCTATAATTATGTAAAATAAGGATTCACATTCCAAAAAACTATACTCTTGTATTGGATTTTAAGAAATACAGACAGAATATTATTCATTTTAGAGGCACGATTTAAGAAACCAAAGAAATCTGCTTTTATCACCACCTAGTTGGATTTTTACGAACAACTCGACTGCAAAAAATCTCAAATTTAGCTGGTGTTGAAGAGGTCCTCCCCCTTCCCTCCCAAATCCTCACGCAGTTTTACATTTGGCGACCTGTTTTCTTTCGAGTCGAACGACTGTATTTCTTTACTGTCTTGTAGATGCTAAGTCTTTCCAATTAAAAAGAAATAAGGCTTGTCTTTGAGGTGATTGCTTTTTCCCACTTTTTCCGTCCAACTTTTAAAGATTTCCTTTCTAGTCTCCACATGCTATTTTTCGAGATCAGATTTGGAGAGATTTCTTTTCCTTGCAAAAAAGTTCTGATCATTATTTTAACTTTTCTTATCAAGCAGTTTTTATCTGGTAAATGAGAAATATCAACAGTGTAGCTGCAGTGGCTTCATTCTTTCTCCCAAAATTTAGATATTGCATTAATCCAACCAAGTTAACATGGTACTTCGCTAATTTTGGATGAAAGAACATGTCGTATTCTTTATGAATTTGAGGAAATGAAAGAATAAAACTCTCAATATTAAAGTAGAAACTCATTCGGCACATAGGAGAGCGTGTATAAAATTTTGCTTGCAATCAAGCCTGTTACATTTGTACTTAAATTCCAATTTGTGCTCACATTAGTTTTCAAATTCTACGTTAGCCATTATTTGCTCTTTAATACGAGTCAATATTTCAGAAATTGCCGATTGCATCTCTAAAAATCTTTCGAATATTGATTATTTCAGCCACGTGTCCTTCCCGAGAAAGAAACTAATGAAGTTTACTTACACAGCACTCTTTAATATAGATGCAATACGCAGGGGCATAGCTGCCACCTCATCAAGGATAACGTATGACGCCTCCAATTAGGCTTAACGTAGCTGTAATCAAAAGAGAAAATTTTGAAGCTGGAAGTATTTTACGCTTTTGAAGTCCTTTTAAAGTCTGCAGCATAAGACTTATGCAGATGGGATTATGTATCAAGGATAAGCCCCCCTTAAGCTATAGGGCTCCCCTACATCCGTTACTACTGTCCCACTAATACATATTCCATATCTAAAAAAGGCAACGAAGGAGTTTCAATACAGGGCCCTTTCAGAACTAGCTACACCAGTGGTAATACGACAAAAGACTACTTGTTCCGAATGAGAAACATTTAATACCTTACAAGAGCATTAATCTGAAAATATGTGACGAGTCTGAAACTTCGGAATAATTTGGAGATGTGAATAAATGTTATCAGTTTTTAATAGTTTCAAATTAAGAAATTTGAAAATAACTATTTTAAGTTGCAAGGCATCGAATAAGCCTTTAACATAAAAGAAAGGTTTTTAAAATTTGAACGAATTGTATATAGTTCCTTTACCGATGCACTGCTCACTTGATACCCATAAGTTATTTATAAAACCTTCGTGTACGGAAAACACATTCAAGATTTTTCTTCCCAGTACTCTTTCCGAAATTCCTTTGGTTTGCACCGATATGTTAAAGCCATTTTTTTTTTAAATGTGAATATTTCGAATTGTAAATATTTATATAAATAAGAGAACGCCGTTATTTTGTGCAAGAAAACAACAGAACAACCTTGAACGATAAGAATGAAGTTATTTACTTCTCAGTCCCCACGTCATCTCTGTACACTTTATCGGAAAATTAACAACCTTAAAGTAATTTTACTTACCTTGACTTTAAACCCTGACATAATGGAAAAGACAAACTATTCGTTTTCGATTATTAATTTCAGTAACGGAGTTGCTTGAAGTGTTTCATTCATAAAATGCTATGATGTCTTACTTATAATTGCTACGAAATATTGTGTGCCAGATTTTTCATCGGATTCAAATTGATTTTGTGTATTTGGTTGGTATACATAAATTTTACAGTGAGTGAGCATTTATTACGTCACGCCCCGAAGACTATTGGCGTCAGACCTCGTAATTTTGAACCTCCATCGTGTGACGAGGATGACACCTGATCTGGCACTCCTCTCTAAACTATCTCAACACACCAAAAGGAGGATTCTGGAGTTTCAGAATCCTCCTTTTGGTGTGGTGAGATAGTTCAGAGAGGAGTACTACCAAAGACCCACATGTAGAAGAACTGATGCACGTTAAGTAAGAGAGACTTAACGTGCATCAGTTCTTCTACATGTGGGTCTTTGGTAGTACTTGGATTCGAACTCAAGTGTCAGTTACTATGGTCACTAAGCTAAAGTGACCATGATGAATACAGTAGAACTACACACACAAATCAGCCAACGACAATGCATCAAATAAACGAACTCTATTCCGAAGGCGAAAACAGCATTTGAGTAAGTATTCCTCTCAGCAGCATTCCACACTATGCTACTTGTCTGGAATTTGATGTGCAGAAGACTTCCTTTTTTAATCCCGATGTTTCTTTTTGAATTGATTCAATGCTTTTTTTAATGGGGCACTTAAAAGAAACCTGAATGCTATTGATAACGGACCTCATAATTTTTAACGACGATCAAGTAATGAGGATTTTAGCAATGGCATTTCAAAAATACTCAGCGCATAAAAAAACTATAAAAAAGATAAATATTTTTCAAACAAGCTTGTGTTGTTGTGGTCCTGCATGATAAAGTGCAAAGGTGAAAAAACAAACAAGGATTGCACTTGTCATAATTGAGGGTTGCGAGCCCAGAGAGTTTGGACTTCGGATCATTTTAGTTGCCTTTTACGACACGCATGAACAGTCGGTCAAAATATATTATAAGCACCGGATCCCAATCGATTTTTTACCATGTTTATTTAAAAAAATTCCCTTTTGTTCAAAATAAACTGAAAGTTTAATCCTTCTCTGGTTTTCCCCTTCACTTAAATAAAAAAAAAACATTCACTAGCATATATACACCTATAGAGAATACCTGTGCAAATTTTCACCGCAATCGTGAAAAATGTGTTGCGCAGGGAACATTTTTAAATTTATTGAAACGACAAAAATTGTAATTCCCTTAAATGAAGGTTTTTATTATTATAAATCTTCCATCACATTTGATAAAAGCAATTTTAAATAAATAATTAAATTTAAACGAATTGAAAGAATTAATTATGATCGAAAATGAAAAAATAAAAATAATTTAGATAATTTGGCTCGTAACTTAAATTTATCTTTTAACGAAGATAATGTTTTAATTATTATCAAAAAATTTGTTAAATAATAACTCTTTAATTCCTTTTTTATGATTAACATTATATTCAAATAAATTATAACTCTTTTGTGATTAACATCATATTTCAAATAAATTATATCTCTTTAATTTCTTTTGTGATTAACATCATATTCGAATAAATTATAACTCTTTTGTGATTAACATCGTATTCAAATAAATTGTACCAAAAGCCCTCGTGTTGCTAATCAGTGCGACGTTAATATTCTCTCACTCACTCACTCAAATAAATTGTAACTCTTTAATTTCTTTTGTGATTAACATCATATTTCAAATAAATTATAACTCTTTTGTGATTAACATTATATTTCAAATAAATAATCACGAATAAATTTAACAAATTATTTTTTTCAAAGACCAATCGATTTTTTTTTTTACCATGTTCCATATCAAAATTAATTTTAGCACACAATAGTGTAAATACAATTTTTAACTCGAATTTTCAAAGATAGACGACAAAGAATTAATTCATTTTAAACAGACTCAAATAAATTATAATTGCAATTATGTTTAAGATCGACAACTATCAAAAATAAGTGTAAAGACAAACAAATAAATTCAAAGAAAACCAACACATTTTTGTTCCATTAATCATTTTTATTGGATGCTACTACATATATCATCTTGCAGTTTCCCATTTTATACGTGATGTAACGGGGGAACCCCATTCCGAAGTCATGCTGTGGTATGTATTGTACAAAGTTCGACGAAAAATAAGTCTTTATCAGGTTATATGTTGGAAACGCGGCCTGGACGTCCGGTGCGGGAGTCGGCGCCGGCGTGTTTCTAAAACTCGGGAGGTCTGGCAACGACGGAGACGAGGGCGGATAATTCGGAGAAGAGGGAGAATACTTTGGCGACTGTAACGAATCTTCAGCTTCGGTCCGTTTATCCGTACGCGAGACAAACGGTATCCTCGTCCCTCGGAAATCGGTACGGATGAAACCCCCATCTTTTATCCGTCTTGCCCAGTCCGTTAATTTTCGGTGTAACCGAACGATGATGTGTCAAGTCCAACGGTTTTTCGAACCCCTCGGTCGTCGGTGGTGGTGGCGGTGGAGAGCTTTTCATCGGACATGTTCTGAAATAAATAACAATTCTGAAATAAATAACATCGAAGATTCTGAAATAAATAACATTAAAGAGTTAGATAAACGTTTTCTGTTAAGACTATCAGAATCTGAGAATATTTATAATAACTGCAAATGCTGACAGTCTTAACGAAAAACATTTAACACTCGCCTAAAACAATAATCACAATTAAATATTCGATTATAAATGCATTTCATTACTCAAAAACAAGTAAACAAAAAAAACTAACTAAAGTTTGATTATAAATGCGTTTCGATGAACAAAACAATAATTACAATTAAATATTCGATTATAAATGCATTTCATTACTCAAAAACAAGTAAAAAAAAAAAAAAAAAAAAAAAAAAAAAAAAAAAAATAAAATGCGTTTGAGAACAAAACAATAATTACAATTAAATATTCGATTATAAATGCATTTCATTACTCAAAAACAAGTAAACAAAATAAATTAACTACAGTTTGATTATAAATGCGTTTCGATGGACAAGAAATAATTACAATTAAATATTCAATTATGTATGCATTTCGAATCATTACTCAAAAACAAGTAAACAAAATAAATTAACTACAGTTTAATTGTAAATGCATTTCAAGCTTATTAAATCAAACCATTACTGAACAAACGATTAAATAAGAAACGCGTTTCAATATTCTATTATTTAAAAACAATTGAACAAACGATTAAATATTTATGCGTTTCGAGTGTACGTAAACAAAATAAAATAATTATAGTTTGAATATAAATGTACTTTCAAACCATTATTTAAAAACAAACAGTTAAATATTTGATTCTAAATACATTTCAAGAATATTTCATTCTAAATGCATACCAAAAAATAATTACGAATCGAACAACAGTTATTTCTAAATAGCAATTCGAATAAAAAGAATAATTTGCTTCCATTAATAAAAAGGATACGTGGCAAGCATGATATAAACATCTTTTTCCCGTTAAGACTGCCAGTGGATGGAATATCGAATACCACCAAACACTAACAGTCTTAACCGAAAACAAATGTCACGACATCTATTCCTGCGAAAAGACATCTATTCCTGCAAAATGACATCTATTCCTGCGAAATGAAGAAAACAAATGTAAGAAAAGAGTTCGACTCACCCTCTGAGAAGCGACGTGAAGCGTTCTGTTGATCTGGAGCAACTGAACAAATCTCACCACTAGCGTCTCAAATTCGACACGGCTGCCTATGGGAGTTTTTACTGCACATGCGCGTGGTCGAGTCTAATCTGGAACGCAGGAGAAATGGGTTTCTGGCAGCCGTGTTGGGGTTCTCCCAGCTGTGTTCGATTTGAAGCGATCATTAGCTGCACGTGTCTCAGATGTCTCAAACAAATTTTATTGAAAGGCCCTTTTGAAGACCAAATAAACCAATATTTTTTTTGCGAGAAATGTGGGTCAACCGTCGGATTTAAAAAGGACTTTTATGCTCATATGAGAAAATTCCAACCAGAAGAGGATATAGTAATATTTAATCTATGTAAAGCTTCGATGGATTCGGAAATGAATGAACTTTTACTGAATTGAAAGATGCATAAAGCAATTGAAATCCTTTGATCAAGTACGTTATGCAAAAGAAACAATTACTGTTGAATAGTTTGGATAATGCAACAAATTGACCAAGTTTACCACATGTGCAACAAATAAAAATATTAACCAGCAAATAAAATTTATCAAAAAGAATACAGGTTCCTACAGAGCAAAACAACAATAATATGTAAGTACCATAAACACTTAACTTAAAGCAATGTATGCACCACTCTTTCATCATTTCATGTCAGAAAACTAAATTATGAAATGTTCCTTTCTTGCAGAACTTGCCACCAAGATTAAAACTGCTCGAAAAGAAGTTGTCCTTCGAGAGAGATGCCTTTATGATCATTCACTCTTTCTTTAGTTCATGTCAACCTGGTTGTTGGATTTACCTATATGGTGTCCCAGTGCTCGGGGGGTATAGCCGAGTATCCTACCCCTGGGGATTATATGAGAGGACTTAACCTCTAGGTTGAGCATTGAGCTAAGAAACTCTGTTACAAAATCTCAGGTAATTATATCAATTACACTGAACTTTTGGAGACTACGACAAACTCTTAAGGATCTGAAGTTTCGAAAATTCACGCCTATCAAAGCAAGAGGCTTCAATTCCTGATGGAACAGTTGCAGAGAGAAATACCACCATAATAATACTTAAGTAGGCTATAAGCATTCTCCCTAGTATCATTTCATGTTAATGTTGTTCATAAAATGCATTTCTAATTGATGGAATGTCTTTCTTTCAAAATAGGGAGATTTACAAAAAGCTGTTAACTGTGCTGTATCCATATTCAAAAATACATTGCTAGCTACTTTCTATATTCAAAAACAGTTTTCCTAAAGTTGTACTGGTTATGTTTAAGCTGCAAAGTTAAATCCATTTTTGAAAGGAACGACTTTATGCATTTCTCTTACAGGTAGTAAATTTGGTTCTCATCTCTTACTGTTATAAAAGAATTCTGTATCTTCTTAAATTTAATGTTTCTTTAAGAGTGCCACTTCATGCTGCTTTTTCATAATGTTAAAAAATTATTTAATTCAAGGAATATTTTTAAAAATATTGTCTTGTACAATCTTTAATTCTTTTAGGTGCAATTGTGATACACTTTAAAGTAATGCATATTAGCACCATAGTTTAGATTGCTAAAACACATCTGATTTTGTTAATAGTAAAAACTTAAAGTGTGTTAAAAAAAGGAGTCAGTTTATTTTCCAGTAAAAATTGAGAAAACAATTTTTCCTCTTGATTGTTCGGAAATTTTTGACTTCCATTTTAATTAGAATAATAAACATTAAAAGCATTTACGCTTAAATTTCAGTCATTATCTTTTTATCTCTGTTTAAAAGGCAGTATACTATTCATCCTTTGATAATTAAATGTGTGGTAAAGTTTACCACTTACTTGGTGTTTGATAAAATAAAACAACCTTTAGTGATTTTTATTTCTTTGAATTTCAATAAGTTAGAATCTTATTTAACATGTTTATTTGACTCGCTGCAGTTCCATAAAATATCGTTGCTCATTTCTGACACTTAAATTAGTCCTCAAAACAGAAAAATCAGTTGAGAATTTTTACTAGCATTCAAATGCATATATATCAGTAAATTAGCATTTGTTTTTTAAACAAAAAAAGTACCTACTTGAACCATGGTGAATTCAGCACATATGTGCACCAAGTGGATTATTCCTGTAATACTTAAAGGTATCTGATGCTAAGATTTTTCATTATACATTGGTATACTTCATTGAGAGCAATGGTATTTTAATTTTGTGTTATTATATAACTAACATATATATATTCTTAACTTGAAGTAACTAATCTAAATAAGTTTCACCAAACCTGAAGTAAATATAAAAACTAATGATGCTAGTTCACTTACAGAAATGTGTTGGAGGGGGATTTTTTTCCCTGCCTTGTATATTGAGAAACATGTTTATTACATTACAATTCAAAAATCAGCATCAAGTAAGCAATTTTTCTCATTGTTTGTAATTAAGTTTATGCATTTGTTTTGAAACATGTTAAACTTGTTTAAAGTAATGTTAAGCTATTGTGAAATTTATATTATAGTACCCATTGGTGAATCTGAATTGAAGCTGTAATTACCAGTGTTTCAATTTCTTTAAAATTATACTATCTTTGTGAATTTAAAGTGTAATGTATATAAAATGACTATTTTGTTACTGAAAGGACACTGTGTATATGGCCTCTTATACTTTAAAATAAAAAGAATTATATATATATATATAACTCAAAAGAAAATTAACCCAATGCTAAATATATTTTGTATGATCCTACAATTTCTTTGTGGGTTACTAGAGATATGGATGGTACAGTGAAATTGTGGTTTCTTGAAGGTTACTAAAGATATGGATGGCATTGCTGAGTTGTTGTAGTTTCTTGCTGTTTATTTGTGATATCTGATGAATGTTGTTTTTCTTAAGAGAAAAAGAAACAGAAGGTTCTGTTCCATCTTCATTTCTTTTGACTAATTTTAAATCGCTCATTTTATCAAATAAGAAACAGCAAAAGTTCTGTTCCACCTTCAATTCTTTAGACTATTTTTAAATCACTCATTCCACCAACTAAGAAATAATCTCTCCATGTTTCTTTGATAAATGCGTGACGTAACCGGAACAATTAAATAAGTGAAATCAAAAGCAAGTCAGGTTGGTTGGCTACAGTGAAAATCCTTTCCCCCAGGCAAAACTTTTTTTTTTTCATCGAATTTATAAGAAACCACTATCAACTGATTAGAAATTTTGTTTATGAACAAGAGCTACATTCACAACAAGCCACACAGAATTGCAGCAAATTTTTTTTCGATATGGAATATCTATCACAACCAGAATTCATTTTGGTTCATATCCCCCCCCCCACACACACATTTTGTACAACTGGGGGCAATCGTTTCTTTCCCAATTCAAACATTGAATGCTGCATCGTGATCAAATGTATACATTCATTGTGTAATAATTTTTTTATCCTTTTGCGCATAGATAAACATTAACACTGAGATGTTTCATAAATAATTTATTTAGTTTTTTTAACATAAATATTTCATTTATGTTTAATTCACATCATGAGGTAGTAGTTACATATCAGCCTCTCAACCGTTTTTGCCAAATAAAAAATCATCAAAACATCCATAGAAAATTTTTTCCAAGCATGCGCCAATGGTATAACCTTGAAAAATACTTAAAATTATACTTTCATTCTAAAGAGAAGGTAGATTTTTCTTTAGTGTTGTAAGGTTAATGTGAAATTAAGGTATTGAAATTTAAATTTTGTTATTTATCTTACTAAAGTTTGTCAGAAAATATGAACAAATTTATTGGTTGACAAGCTAATACGTAATTACTCATTGTTCCTGTTGTAAATATTATAGAAATGTGGGGAAATAGACCTATTGGGGAACCCGCCTTTCCTATTTGGATAAAATGGGTAATGCGGCTCTGCACTATACCTCCTGGGTGACGTGGAAAATGGTGTTTATTTAGAAAAAGAAAATCTGGAATACATAAGTTCCAAATCAAGAATTTCATATTTATTGCATGTGACAGATATTATTTTTTTACTTGTTTTTTCATTTTTATGATTTTTGTTTTACTGTCCTGCGAATTTTTTTGGTATAAAAATCACATTATTTACTCATCTCTCATTTTCTACCTCTTAAATAATAAATCTAGTTCTTAATTTATAACTTGTATTATTTTATAGTATACCATAATGTGTACCAATCAGCTTTGTCATAGAACTTCTCTTTGAATTACTCATTTATTAATCTAGAAATTATCTCATATCACATAAATTAACAATCGAACCTCTATTGTTGGACCTCTATTTAACGAAGTCTCTAAATCCCGAAAAAGAGGTCATAATGTGGGAAATTTGTTACAGATTAATTTTCAATATACTTTGTGTTTAGTTCCAGGAAAAAGTTTGTAAAATAAAGAGGTTCATAAAATGGATATCCGACTATATTTACTAAATAACAGGCATGTAATGGTCTGAAAAAAATGGCCCTAAAATGCTTATTGCTTTTTGAGAATTTAACTGTACAAAACCTTTTTTATCTCACTTTTCTATTGTATATTATTAGATAACTATGCATATTTTTCAAATATTTGAATACTTATTAAATGTATACAAATAAATTTTCTATTCCCTAGAAATTATTATTAAAATGTGTGTAAATATAATTTTTTCATTTTTTACAAATTTCATACAAAATTCTTCATTTCCATATCTTTTCTCATGCATCATAAGAAATATAGTTTACTCAATACATGTGGATAAGAACGCTGCAAAACTTTCTTAGAAAACACCTAAAGGCTTGTAACGAAACAATTTATTACTTTACCTTGATTCACAAAAGAGGCATTAAAACACTAGTTATATATAATGTATGAGTTCATATTTATTTTATCATACATATGAGTGTAATTAAGGAAAAAAACACTCTTAATAGGTTTATAACTTATTAAAGAACTCAATTTTTAGAATAAAAATACTAGCCAGATACATGATTCTCAATAATTTGTGCATGCCAACAAAGTCGAATGTACTGAACTCTTGGACAATGAACTAATAGTAGTGATTTATGCTAAAATATATTTTGTGGTTTAATAAAAAGGGATTAAAGATGAGAATTTTTTTTTTATAGAAGTTAAAATTCAATTAATGATATAAAATTAAGCGATCTATATGCATTATTATTTTAAGCAGTATTCTTGTGAATAATTTCATCTGAAGTTCCATTTTCATTGTGGTAAATTTCTTATGAAAAAATTTTCCCATTTTATAATTACGTTTATATACAGAAGTTAATTTATTTAAAATGTATTTTGTTTTGTAACATTTACATAATTTTTTAAAATACAGTAAGGGAACTAAAACTTAACTCTTCTATAAAGATGTTTTATTCATAATGAAAATAACTTTTTATAAAGTTCTGCAATAATTGGAACTTTATATTATCTATTGGAAAATACTCATGAAAACATTATTAAAATGATAAAATATGTATGTTTTAAAGAAATTGCAACACTTTCAGAAATGAGTTGTGTAGAGTTAAATTTTACTTATAATTCCAAATGCTTACAATGTGAAATAGTTGAATATTGAAACCAGCAAATTAATTTTTCCCGTCATAAATTTTAATGAAATATTAAAACTAATTAATCTGTTTCACTCAATGTTTACTTTCACTCTTAAAATTTGAGGTATAAAAGGTTGTTAAATAAAGTTTGAAAGAAAACTCATGCTTAAACTCTTTTACTGGCATACATGGCTAATTCAGGGGTAGTATATGCAATCAATTTATAATTACTCAGTTGTTTAATTGCTATTTAGAAGAGAGAGATTGGGTTCAATGAGAAAGTATATACTATCAATAGTTGCTCACCAGAAAAATAATAAAAAAAAGTATCTTGATTTAACCATCAACTCTTACGTCTACAGTTATGCACTAGCTCATAGAGTCGACTAAATGGTTGTTATGTGACTAGTTAGTTGTGCTTCTGTGAGAAAGGTTTTGGAGAAATGTGTGTGTGTTCTCTTTCTGTAACATTGAGAATTTATAGTGTAATGAATTTATGTATTTAACATATATAATTTCTATTTATATGGCTGTATATATGTATTTTACATATTAGTAAATTTTATGTAAATCGGTTTAATAATTCTAATAAAAAAACTTGTTTTTTTCCTACTTTTGTCTTTTTTTTTGTCAATATTTGTTTTTTCATTTTGTTTGCAGTTATCTTGTAATCCATCATTCGAAATAAACAATGACACTTTGGGGAAAATCTTTTATCTGGCTACATTCAGAGAAACAAATATTCTATATATATTGTTAATACCATTCTGATATAATACCTATTCACACAATATTCAACAGAATGCTTTACATAAGTTACCCTCTTTTATTAGCAACAAAATTCTGAGTGAAAATATTGATAAATTTGCCCATGCATAGTAAAAAAATAACTTTATTTAAATATTGTATGTAAAAATTGTAATGTTTCAATTCAGTTGTCAATTTTGCATATTATAGAAAATATATGTATGGAATTTATTCTGATAATCTCATTTTTAATACTTATGTTCTCATAAAAATGATTCAAACAGCTAATTAAATGTGAAATTAGATCATTTAAATCTTTTTGTAACACAGGGTGATTAAAAATCCTTCAACTTCATGGTGATATTCTAAAAGTGAAATATTGCTCGAAAGTTGGAGCAAAATCTAAAATTCTATTAATTTAAGACACATACATTCCATTGCATCTGTTCCCTCATTCTACATTTTGCTTTAGATTGCTAAGCGCAATGTATGTAATTTTCTAATGTAACCATCATGAAGAGTATCTAGCATTGCATTATTTAACCTTGAGGCATGCTGTGAACAGATGTTTTATCCCTTATTTAATCTTTCAAGTAGCACTGGATCATAACATTTTCAATAGAATGAAGTGATTAGTTGTAGCTGCCTAGTATAGACGAGATTTAAGAATGTTTATGTAAATGCTAAATATTGTGTTAAATGTATATATATAACTGCAAAGACATTAAAAAACTTATGGAGTTGAAATTTCAGCATGATTATTTTTCCAAATTATTTTATTGCAGTGTTCAGGCCTTTTGATTAACGGAGACATTTCTCTTTTACAATTCAAATCATTTTGACACTGGTTTTTTGAGGAAAAGACATTGGGTGTTAATTGAAACTCTCAATGTGTTGAGTAGAACACAAATACTTCTGTAATGATTACCGATAGATAAAATAAAAATATTACTCTTTCGAAAACCTCAATTGGAGAGAGTTCGGAATTATCATATTCAGTAACTTTAATCACACAACGAGTGTAGCTCGTCATTGTGTAGTATGGCATGAAAAACCATAAGGGGTTAAAATTGATAAATAGTAATAAATGTTTTCTTTAAGTATTAAACTAAGGCTACACAATAAGTTTGGGTAAGTTTATTATTTTCATTAAAGTAATCAGGCATTAAAGTGAATGGTAACAGTATATACAAATTTACAAAGATATTTTATTTTGAACATCTTGTAAAAAGAAAAATTATTCCTAAAAGAAATTTCAGAGGACAGAATAAATTTTAGAGAAGATAAAAAATAAGCTTTCATTTATTACCATAATTAAAGAATGATCACATATAAAATAACAGAAAATAATTATTACAAAAACAAAGTAAGGCTTTACAATTCCATATATACAAGCAAAGTATTTAATAGATAATAGCTATTTAATTTTTGAAAATATATATGCTAACAATTTAAATTCTTATTTGTAAATATATATCAAGATTAAAAATTTGCAATAAATACATTTGCAAATTTAAATTTTTGTTTTTACAATTTTAACTCATTGATTACAAGAAATATGGTACTTGTGTATTATTGCAACCATATGGGCAACATTATATGAAATGAAGCACATGGCTGCCAATTCAGTGCTTTCAACACATGCAAAATAGGGGTTGCCAACTTGACGAGTTATTTTGAATTTTGACACATTGTTGCGATAGTAGGGAAGTGCCCAAAATACTATGCAGTCTTTTTTCAGTTTTTAATTGTGCATTTATGTAAAAGATTAATCTGTACAAATAAATAAAATTGAAGTTTCTGTAATTTCAAATTAACAGCTTTTTACTAAATGCATTTAAAAGTATATATTTTTATCTGTTTGTTCCAGCTAGTCTGAAACAGCTAGACTGATTTTGATGGGGCTTTTACTGTCAGACGGCTGATGTTATAAGGAGTATTTTATAGGCTACTTTTATTTTAGAACAAAAATTAGGGTTCCTGCAAAAAACAAAATTAAAACCAATGTAATGGTGAACAATATCCGATTGAAATAGGGAGCTATATATATTACTTAAAATAAAACATACGGCCTAAGCACATGTCGCCACCATCAGGCACATCCGCTCTTAATATCACAAAGCAGTAGAATTACATTAAATTTATCATAGGTATTTCTTTACATGGAATACAGATTTATTAAGTTTTTGTAAACTCTGCAAACTGAACCAACACTTTTTTGTTAAATTCCAAGCGGACAAAGTAGTGGGTAACAGCTACAAGGGGTGATCAAATGAAAAGGTACGAAACGACACGATGGGTACAAATATAGACTTTATTCAAAATATACACCATAGGCCTGAGCACAACGATCCCACTGATGAACAAGCCGCAGGATTCCTTGTTCCCAGAATTCCTGTGGCTGTGACGAGACCCAGTCCTTCACAGTGTCCTTGAGTACGTCATCCGAGTTGAAGAGCTTTCCTTTCAGGTGTTTCTTCAGTGGACCAAACACATGGAAATTGCAGGGTGACATGTCCGGACTGTAGGACGGATGGTCCAACGTCTCCCATTGGAACTTGTCCAGTTCCATTTGTGTGACTCTGGAGACGTGTGTACGCGCGTTATCATGGAGCAGAACCACACCCTCCGTGAGCAGCCCCGGTCTTTTGTTCTTGGTGGACCTGCGTAGGCGTCGGAGTGTCTCACAGTACACATCGGAGTTAATGCTTTTTCTGTGCTCGAGTAATTCTGTGCTCGCATCATTTGGACGCTGCTTTTTATAAGAGCCTTTGCTCTCTCCTGCGCATGCGGGCACCCGCGCATGATCCGATCCCAATCAGAGTCTCCAATGGCATCCCGAGATGTCTCGCTACATTCTCCCTTGGAGGAATATGCAAATATTTAACTGTTTCATTTTTATGTCGTTTCGTACCTTTTCATTTGATCACCCCTTGTAGTATGGAATAACAATATTGATATACATGTGTTCTGCATCTTGTATAATTTAGTACAAAAAAAAAATGGTTTCAGATCCAGAGATATAGAATAAAGAATTTTAAACAAATAATAAGAATAAATTTGAATGTTCATATTTTAAACTTTAAAATTTTTTCTTTAGACAAACATTTAAACCAGTATACATTTTATATTATGTTGAAAAAAGTTGAAAAAAAATAGAGGTAAACCATACATACATACATACTTTTTGCTAATGCAACATGGTACCCCAAAATTAATCAAAATATTGACATTTTCTTTTATTAGCTCAACCTCGAATCATTGTAAATATCTGTAAAATAATGAGATATATCTGTATTACATATTTAAAAAAATTTGATACATGACAAAGCAGTAAATAATACATTTCAGATTGTTAAAAATAAAAGCTTGAAAAATAATGAATTTGTAACTCTACCATTCACAAAATGAACATAAATTTAATATCATGGTATAAATAGACATAAAACCTATAAAGTAATATTTCTTCATGCTGAATTTTAGTTCATATACTATTTCTCAAAACCCTAGAGGATTTCGAATTTAAAGCGTTTTTGAGAATTTTCAAACAAAAAAAAATTAAGTGGTAGCAGCACAATGAAACTCATTATAATTAATATAACATGAGGTACTTGAAAAAAGAAAAAAAATATTCACATTTAAAAAAGCATTAGGAATTAAAAATTTAATGTTTTGTGGGGAATAGTTATAAGTTCTAGAGCAGTAGTCTTCAAAATGTTTTCCACACAACCCTAGGGTTCCCACAAAGCATACCCAGGGGTTCCACACGTCACAAAAAAAATTTAGAATAAATAAATGTGTATGTAAAATGGATTAAAGTTCTATATTAAGTTTATATTGTCGTAGTCTCTCACTACCCCTATGACTATTAACTCCCCTTTGCACATTATCTAAATTCGAGTATGTTGGATTCATAATTAACAACTACTAAATTAATAAATCAATATTCTTTATTAAACTGTCTTAATAGATAAACACACAAATATTGAACAAACCTTAAGAACAACAAATTATAGTGGAGTGAGATCAGAATTCAATTATGAACGACGGAACACTAACTGATACCACGGGGAATAACGCATACAATCAAAACTACGCATTTAAATCTAATCTATAAAAATCACAGACCTGATATCTCTTTAAGACAGGATTCTTGACTACTTGAAGAATCTATAGAGCGGTTTCAATCCTTGATATCTTCAGTTACGTCCGAACCGAATTAATGAATCTTTTTCAATAATCTTCCTTCAGCTAACAAACTTCACTTAGTTAAACTAATCTCCTAGAATCACCTTCTTAATCAATCTCGTAGTTAACTCCTCTATCAAAACACGTAGTCATCCTCATCTCTTCATTTCATTTCTCCCTTTTATATCTCTTTCGAACTCGCTAAACCCGAAACTATCTTGTTTGCATAAGTCACACTTTTAGCTCTCAGCGGGGATTGGTTAAAATAAATACAATTTAAAAGAATTTGAGAGAAGGTTAGTGAAACGCGTAAGCACCCGTCACAACCCCCCTCCGAGAAAAAAAGCGTGACTTATTGAAGGTCTAAACGACCTGCAAGAACTCGCTTAATTTACCTAACATCTGAAAAACACTGAACCTGCACAAAATTTTAACTACTCTAGAATGCCTAAAAATACTGAACTTGTAGAAAGTTAACTCACGAACTTTATAATGCCTGAAAATACTGAACTTGTAGAAAGTTTTAACTCACGAACCTTAGAAAATTTAATTAAACTAGCACACATAAATGACTATTTAAAAGGGGTACTCCACTCCAATTTATTGCTCTTGTACAAACTTTCAATCCCTACAGTGCATCCCATTCGGGCGAAGATCAGGGGAAAACCTTTCCAGGAAAAACCCTGACCATGCACTTTACTTAAGTGCTA
>BMAO01003566.1:0-15098 GCA_019973975.1 Trichonephila clavata | reverse complement strand
TGTTTGCATTTTAGAATTGAGATGTGTTTTTGAAAAGGGAAAAAAGTGTGATTTTGTAACAAACAAGTCGAGGCTTTAATTTAATTGATTACTTAAGGTATCCGACTGGTTGCGACAACTTTTTTTTTAAAACAATGGAGATATGGAATTTTTTTGTTATTTTTAGATTCTTTTAGTACATTTTAAGATAAATATGCTAAAATTAAGAAGAGAAAAAGATATTATTATTACTAAAATTGGAAAAAATAGGTAGAAATTTACAAAAAAATAGCATAAACGTGGCCCATTCTGTACTAAATGTTTATAAACAAATTTTCAATTTTTTTCATTCAAATGTGTTACTATGTTATTCAGTTTTGAAATGACCTTCAGGATAAGCGATATTTTAAGTTTTACAAAAAACTAGAGCACTTTATCTTAGTTATTATATGAAATTGCTTAAAAAAACAGTGATTATATTCACATAAGGGACTGTAAATTTTGTAATAAAACAGTGATTGATAAATCTGAAGGTTAAAACGCTTCTACTATTATGCAGAAATTACACAAAAAATTTCAGTTAATTATTTTCAAAACTTTTTGAGCAATCGCTGACCCCGTTTGATTATTTTCAAAAAATCACGTTTTAAAGTATGACATCTTGCTTAAAGTAATGGCATATGCTTTTACTAAAACACTTGTAGTTTTTGTTCTAGTGAACGGAAAATGATAAACTTGGTATTTTTATAAAGCTAATAAGATGGCCTATAAAATAAAATCATTAAAAAAATTTGTCAATTTTTGGCAAAATTCACAATTTTAGGGTAGTTGGATACCTTAAAATTAAACCATAACTTATTAAAGGCAATAATTTCATAAAGCATCTGAGACATTTGTATTTCTATTACTTTAACAAAGCTTCAGTAAAAATATTATTCTCATATACACCTGTACATGTTAGAAAGCATTTTTTTTATCAGAAATAAAACTTTCTTTAGAATTATTTTTATCAGAAATCGTGAGAATTTAAAACTAAGTATCGCACGTGCACAGCAAAAAACTGATCAATTTTAAATGGTTTTTCAATCAACCGATTTTTTTTCTTGCAAAAGGGGAAATTATTTTTTTATTAATTAAATGCATTTCGATGTATAGACATCAAAAATTAGATACATAAAGATGATACCAAACAATAAATTTCAGACCTAAAAACTAATTAATTTGAAAATAATTGTAATTTGATACTCTCATTAAGTGAGTCTGGATTACAAAAAGATATATATTAGAGTATACAAAGACTGGAGCAGAGAACCATAATATTTCTTTGCTTTACAGGTCTTGCTCTTACAGACTTGAGAATCTTTTATTTTAGAAGGTAAAGATTTAGTTCTTGTTATCGCTTAAGCAAGCAACGGTGAAATAAATAGATTAATTCAACTCGGGGTAGTGATTTATTATATGTGTGTGTGTGTGTTTCATGTCAAATTCTCAAACTAAAATATTGTGAAACCACATTTGATTTGATAATCTAAAAAAAAAGAAAATTAATATGTCAAATGCAATTTAATCTGATTCAAAAAAATTTATTAATTTTTAATATTTAGCTATTGTAAAAAAGAACATTAAAAATTAAAAAGCCAATTAATAATATTTTGATTGAATTCACATCTATTCTTAATTTCAAGGTCTTAGGTTATGCTTTCACGTAACAAAGGGTTCAAATTCATTGTTGAGCTACGGGTCTACTTTTTCCCTTTTATAAATTATTAATTATAAAAAAAATTCTGCATAAATTTTTAGGGAAAAAAAAACGTTAGTTTTGCTCTAAACACGTTTCAACTTCCTTAAGGACACAAAATGTTTTAATATTGTTTCAAAATATAAAAAGGGGAGGGGGAGAAAGCTGGAACAGCATCTAAAATAAACCTTTTCTGAAAGCCCAGATGGTTTTTAAAAGCAGTAGGATTTACAAGAAGAAAATACTTTATATATTTTAACCGATTCGGATGAAGATGATTTTCTTTTCTTTTCTTCTTTTCAATCCTTATGCAATTTTCTCCATAGACTATTCTTCAAGAATTTTGAGGATTTCTGCTCGAAGAAAAGTTTCAGCATCAAAAATAGCTATGTCCTTCCAGTTTATAGTTTTGCATAGATATATATATTTTACCATTCTAAATATAGAAGCTCAACGAATACTTCAGATAAATATCTTTACGTTATAAAATTCCTTTTCATATTTTGTATTGAATATTTCTAAATATTCTAAATGAATTAGATTTAATTATTTTTTAATTTTCTTAATAAGTGTGCTAACTAATTTCAATTACCAATTATCAATCGAAAATATATTGTATCCTTCAATATTTTGTATTGTTTCAAAAATTAAAAGTTCTTAAAATTAAGTTGAAATTTTTTTTAAATTTAAAACTTTGTCTAACTTGAATTAAGATACAGTGCAGGATTTCTTTTTAAGAGTATCACAAAGAAATTTTAAAAAAAAGTTTGATGTTAGATATTTTGGTATACGAAAATATACAGCTGATAAAAATATAATTTAGTATAATAATTATTTTTGTAAATGGGATGTGATTTTCATCGAAAAAAAGACTAGAGAAATATTTGTTTGTGGTTAACAAAAAAACCGGAAAAAAGCATTGCCAATATTCCTTGTTATAGATTAATTAAAAAAAAGTCGTGGTTCATTATATTCCTGTATGAATATAATGAACCATATGTCTAAGTGAAATGTTCATTGGTTTTAATTTTTTAGAAATTTTAATAAGCCATTATTAAATATTTTGTCAACATTCTCATCTTTAATCACTAAATTGTTACTTAAATTCAAATGAGCAATCATAATGTCTGCGAAATACAGGTGGTTATCAAAATAATGGAAACACCTGTGAATAAAAGTGACACTTTTTGAATGCTCTTCGTAAGCATTAAGGTATAATAATAGCTGCCAGTTGTATTTTATAAATAAAAATGCATATATTCTGATAGTATAATATGTGTGTGTTGGGAACGAGATTAAATGTAAAATTTAACTGCCCTTTCTTGGCAACTGTAGTAAGGAAAACCTCTGTCAATAAAGATCAATTCAGTCTAATTTAATACTTGCAAACTGTAATATCTGGTGCCGAACATACTCGGGTGAGTCATACTTTATTTGTTTTATTACTTTATATTCGTTACGAACCCGAATTACGATGAGTACAACAGAAAAACTTTCTATTCTGAAACGCAAGCGAACAACGCTTCACGCCGCCATTACGAAGCTGTCGACAAAATTAAATGATCCGAATAGTACACAAGCCGATATAGAATTTAATGCTGAACGCTTACAAATCAAACTTAACGAATTAACCTTGGCTGATGATGAAATACACGATTTTTTAAATGATCAGGAATATAGCGAAGACATCATAGAATGCGAAAAATACTCAGAAAATGCCCATTTACTATTGTTTAATTCTAAAAAGAAAGCTAATACAAGCGCGGCCATTTTGCCTTGTAGCAGAATTGGCAGCTCGCCAACATCAGACAGCATACATTACGCTTCACCGCAAATGTTACGGTAAAAGTTACCTACAGTAAATATAAATACTTTTTATGGCGAAATTGAAGAATTTCACAGTTTTTGGGAGCGTTTTGAAAACTGTATTGACAAAAATGAAAGTTTATCGCAGATTGACAAACATGTGTTTTTACGAGGTTATTTGGATGCAGAAGCAAAAAGATTAGTTGATGGGATTAGTATAACCGCAGATACGTACACAATGACAAAAGAGATATTAAAATCAAAATATGGCAATAAAGACAAAATATTACAGGCTCATCTTGTATTATTTGGATAATTTAACACCTATCAAGGATCCATCTCTATCAGCATTAAATGAGTTGTATATTGATTGTAATAGAAGATTACAAGCTTTGGATGCTTTAGGCGAAAAAACACAATCATACGGGAGAATTTTGGCTCCGAAAATACTTCGCGCTTTTCCGCATGAAATCTGTCGTAATTGGGTTGTATACGCTAAACGTGAAAATTTAGCGGAAAGTGACATAACAAAATTAATGAAATTTTTATCAGAAGATGTCGAAGGAACAATAACTGCAAATAATATTAAAGGTTCATTGGTTCCAAGCTATCCTATAAAATCCTCCTTAGAGAATTTTAATGTGCATTCCAGACCAATTAGTAAGGATAAAAAAATTTCACCTTTTTGCCCTTTTTGTGAAACTTTTGGACATTGGCCTCAACAATGCAACTCTGTTACGGACATAGACGCACGTATACAAAAATTAAAAGCTACCAACAGATGTTTTTTATGCACTAATCGGGGTCACGTACAAAAGAATTGTTTTCGCAAAGAGAAATACTGCTGTTCCAAATGCAGGAAAAAACACCATGTTTCGATATGCAAAACTCCAACTAATGAGCAGTCTGCGATTACATCTACAAACAAAATTGATACATCCACTTACAATTTTGTTCATTTACAAACAGCACGAGTTTTCATAACTGGGTCAAATGGAATTACAAAATTGACACGTTGCCTTTTGGATGGTGGAAGTCAATCTAGCTTCATTTCTTCTGATCTTGTGGACACGTTAAATCTTCCCGTCATTTCAACTGGACCCTTAGACCTTCAAGCGTTTGAATCTCCAACTAGTTTTAGCCATAAGCGACGCCAAGTTCAATTTCAATTATCTAGCATCTGGGATAAATCTAAAGTCAACGTTATTGCATTCGAAAGCTCCAACAGGTATGCATCACACCCGTCTTCACCAACTGATGTTTCACGCTTTGCGAAAAGCAAGCGAATGAAGCTTGCTGACCCAGATGATTCATTGTCGAGCTTACCAATTGAGATTCTTATTGGTGCAGATTTCTATTGGAACGTCATGCATTCTGATGCTCCAGTCAAGCTGTCAGATTCCCTAGCCTTGGTCCCATCAAGTTTTGGATGGATACTTAGTGGATCTCGATCACATGCAACAGTTTCTTTCAATCCTACAGTTCATAGTATAAATGTGGATACTTTAACTCATGAATTAGACAATATGGTGCGAAATTTTTGGAACTTAGAGAGCATTGGCATACAACCTATACAAGAGAAATTAAGATTAAGCACTCACAACGCTGAACTTTTGACTAACTTTCATCAATCTTTCAAAATCATTGATGGTAGACGAGTTGTTCATTTACCTTGGAAACCAGAAGTTAAACTTACTTCGAGCAATTATGATACTGCAATCCACCGTTTTAATTCTTGGACAAGAAGAATACACGCAAATACAGAATTGAAACAAAAGTATGCTAAACAGATGCAAGATTATATTGATAAAAAACAAGTCGAAGCCGTCTTAAAAGATACACAAAATGAAGTACGATTATTTTATTTGCCCCATCACGCTGTAAAAAAAGATTACAAATGAAGAAATCAAGTGACGTATAGTTTTTCATGCTCACTCTCTTGGTCATCCATCTTTGAACGATACTCTCGAAGCCGGACCAAATCTTCTACCTGACATCTTGGCCATGTTATTGAGATTTCGACTATCTAAAATAGCAATTACTAGCGATGGAAGTCAAGCATTTCTTCAGCTGATACTAGCAGATGAAGACAGAGACGCAACACGATTTCTTTGGTACAAAACGGAGTATACTTCTGATGGGAACCTTTGCATAGCAGATGAAATCGTAACATACCGATTCACGCGACTTCCATTCGGACTCACTTCAAGTCCATTTTTACTATCAGCTTCTCTTCGTGAACTGGCTACAATGTACAAGCAAACATATCCTATTGCAACTAAACACATTGAGAATAACATATATATGGATGATTTTGTAATAGGGACATCTACAGATACTGAAGCTATTACTCTTTATCGAGAAATGCTGCAGCTTACATCGCATATCAGCCTACCATTAGCCAAATGGACGACAAATTCGAAGACTTTGCAAGGTGTATGGAAACAAGAAAATGTTCCATTTAGAGAGATTACGCAGGTTTTAGGTGTTAAATGGGATACTGACAAAGATGTTTTTCAAATTGATGTGCAGGCTAAGATTGTCGAAGCATCTAAAGAACCAGTAACAAAGCGTTTACTACTGAAGCTGATGTCAAAGTTTTACGATCCTTTGGGCCTATTCGCTCCAGTTACTGTCATTGTGAAGATTTTATTCCAGGATACGTGGCTTAGTGGAATTAAATGGGATGAATTATTACCGCCAGCTGTAGCACAACAGTGGCATAAGTGGATAAATGAGTTACAGTGTCTGAAGGATATACGCATCCCAAGATGGATTGGGTTTTCTGAAACTTCCGACGTCACCATCCATGTGTTTTGCGATGCTTCTGAACGTGCATATGGTGCTTGTTTGTACGCGCGTTACACGGTTAACAATTTTGTGGAGGTCAATCTCATATGTAGTCGAAGTAAACTGACCCCAGTGAAAAAGATCACTCTTCCGCGACTCGAATTGTTAGCCGCATTACTAGGAACTCGTCTACTTCAATACTTTTACAGAGAAACGAACATGCACTCATACACAGCCGTGCTATGGAGCGATTCAACTGTAGCTGTAAGTTGGATACAGGGAGATCCCAACCGTTGGAAAACATTTGTTTGCAACAGAACAACAGAAATCCTTCAATACACTACTCCTTCACAATGGCGACACTGTACAGGTACAGATAACCCTGCAGATCATCTTACTCGTGGTACCTTCCCATCTCAGCTACCATCTTTGGAATCTTGGTGGAAGGCCCAAAATGGTTAAATCATGATTCAGATGCTTGGCCCACCAAAGATTTTCCGTCACATTCACAGCCTTCAGTCGAAGTTGAATCACGGAAAACTGAGTCTCGATCCTTTTACGTTGCAACCACAGAACCCATCATAGATATATCTCGTTACAGTTCTTATACAAAACTTCTTCGGGTGACTGCCTGGATTCTACGTTTTGTGCACAATTGTAAATCCCACCTACGTATCATTCACGAACTGAATTGTAATGAAATAGAGAAGGCTAAGGATTATTGGATACAAACTGGGCAACGTCAATGCTTTTCAGCTGAAATTAATGCCTTAAAAAGGGACGTCCTTTACAAAAAAAATCCAAAATTTCTTGTTTCACCCCTTTCTCAAAGATGATTATTTGCGTCTTGGAAGAGGAAGATTACAATTCTCTGACATTCCTTTTGATACTCAACATCCCTTAATACTCGATGGAAATCACCCTTTTGTCCATCTTTTGATCCAGCATACTCACATACGTCTCCATCATTTAGGTGTGCGTATTGTTCTCTCCGAGTTACGTTCTACCTTCTGGATCTTAAGAGGACGTCAAGCAATAAAGAAAGCTCTTCACAAATGCCTACCTTGTAAGCTTTTCAAAGCAAAATGCGGAATGCAAATCGAAGCTCCTCTACCTTCTGAAAGGGTTGTACCATCTGCTCCATTTACTATCACAGGGATTGATTTTGCTGGACCTGTAAATATCCGCTGTTTGAAACCAAGAGACACAGCCTACATAGCACTATTTACTTGTGCAACAACACGTGCACTGCACATTGAACTCGTGTCAGATCTCACCACCGACAAATTTCTCTTAGCACTACAGCGATTTGTTGGTCGCAGAGGACTGCCCAACACAATCTACACAGACAACGCTACCACCTTTCATGCAGCAAATAAGGAACTGATCCTGTTATGGCAAACTCTATCATCAGCTAAAACTCAACGATATTATGCCCAAAATGGCATAACATGGCCCCATGCGTGGCTTGGTGGGGAGGCTGGTGGGAGCGCCTAATAGGTATTGTCAAACAATGTCTGCGAAAGATACTCGGACGAGCCCTTCTAGACGAGGAAAGTCTGTCCACTGTCCTCATTGGAATAGAAGCCGCTCTGAATAGTCGACCATTAGTCTACGAAGAGGAAAGCGATGTGTGACAACTCAGCAGCTTTAACACCAGCTCATTTCTTGACGGGACGAAAACTAACAGCCATTCCATCCAGGCTAGGAAACACAAGGCTTAATAAAATCTACAAGCAGCAGCAGGACTTACTCGACTGTTTTTGGAAAAAATGGTCGAAAGAATATCTTCTTCAACTACGATCCTTCCATCAAGTTCGAAACAAGGACAGTACCATTAACATCCGAGTTGGAGATATTGTGCTTCTGCAAGAAGACGTCCGACCACGGCACATGTGGAAGAAAGCTAGAGTGATGAACCTACATCAGGGACGCGACGGGAAGATAAGATTCTGCGAGCTGAGAGTTAATGGAAGAAATGTAACCCGCCCTGTACAACTGGTCATCCCTCTCGAGATTGACCAGGGTGGGGAGGATGTTGGGAACGAGATTAAATGTAAAGTTTAACTGCCCTTTTTTGGCAACTGTAGTAATGGAAAAACCTCTGTCAATAAAGATCAATTCAGTCTAATTTAATACTTGCAAACTGTAATATCGTGTGTGTGTGTGGTAGCTTTATTGAAATGCTTTAAGTCTTGTATTTCTTTCAAAAGCTTACTATATCGAACCTCTCATATTTTCAAAGAGGCCAAATTGTAGGAGTCCGTCTAGCTGGACCAAGTGTGACCGAATCATCTCAACTTTTATGTGCTCGTAGAGGTATAGTGCCTAAAGTCATGACAGCACACACACACAGCACGGCAAGAGAAGCTAGAAAACGCAAAGTAGTGAACGGAAAAAGCTCATTGAAAGACACTGACGGGTGTTAAAAGGGATTGTATTGTCTAGAAAACGAGCAACTACAGCAAAGAGACCGAAGAGCTCAATCAGGATCTGGATTCTCTAGTGTCAATGATTACAGTTAGATGGCACATTCATAAACAGAACATTTACGGCAGAGCAGCAATTCCCAAGCCCCTGGTCACAGATGTTAATGCCAAACGTCGCTTACAGTGGTGTCATACTCACAAAACCTGATCGATTGATAACAGGAAGAAAGTAATAAGGTCTGACGAATCGACTTTCACACTTTTCTCTACAACACGGCGGGTACACATTTGGAAGACACTTGCACAAGCGCATGATCGGGATTGTCTCCTTCCAACTATCGGTAGCTGTGTCATGGCTTTCTGCTGGACCAATCGTAACCCTAATAGAAAGGATCACTGGGGAAAACTATAGAGAAATTTTAGCTGACCAGGTCCATCCTATGATGCAAACCTTGTTTCCTGCAGGAGATGGAATTTTCCAAGAGGATAATGCACATATCCATGCAGCGGCACTTATCCAAATGTAGTTTGATCTACAAGGAAGAAGTTAAACATCCACCATGGCCCACACAGTCACCCTTCCTCAATTTAACTCAACTTTTATGGTTTATTTTAGAACGTTTAATACGGAATTGAACTTCTCCACAGGTATCTTTCTCAGAACTTTCACAATATTTCCAGAAAGAATGGTACAATGTTCTCTAAACACTATTAAGTACTTGTATGAATCTATACTCCTAGGAAATTCCAAGCTGCATTAGGTACTAAAGGCTACTTCCTATTGATAAAGAATTTTTGTATTAATCTTTGTTTCCATTATTTTGCTAATCACCTGTATATTAATAGGTACGAATTATTACACTCTTATAGCTCTCAAAAAAATGTGAAACCAATTATGATAGATATGAAAAAAGCTCTCTTGAAATATAGCTCTTTTCGTGGATATTTTCCAGTAAAAATATTATTTAGAAACCTCTTTCAAGTAATAAAATTTCTTACTTTCCTCCAAATAATTATTAAAACATCAGTTCAAATTCTGATTTTAATACCTTATTGTTTTTAATTTTTGATAACGTTTCAATATTTTCTTTTCCGATTTCTACTTTTTTCTACACCAACTGAAACAAGATATCAATCATTGGCATGGCCAAGTAATTTTAGAGCGTTTTTCACATGCTGTATTTTACAATAATGCAACTAATGAACTTTTTATTAACAGAAAGTAGTGTACTGTACTTAAAAATTTTTTTAAAAAAAAAAAAATTAAAAAAACTAAAAATTTTTCTTTAATTATTAAATTTAAATATGATTCGGCTTCATCTAGGGCACAAATGCGACCAAATACCGAAAACCCGAGGTCAATCGGTTAATTATTGGCTGAGAAAAAGGTACGACAAAATATGGAACGAAGACGAAGACGAAATTTGCGTCCTAATAGCGCTTTTTTTACACTACGTGAAAAACGCGCTAATAAAAATATGTTGATCAAACAGTCTATTTATACAACCTCTGACAGTAAAGTTCGGTGAATAGTCCTGTAATATTAACGTAGGTGAAATATTAACGAAAGTTACCTTACTATCCTTCAAAATAGTCACCTGCCATAACTATGCACCGTTGAGCTCTGCTAAACATATCCTGGAAACACTTTGCAAGAAGTCTTGTTTTGGGATGGAGTTCAAAAGCCTTGTCACGTTTCGTTGGATGTTTGAAACATTGTCAATATCGATAACTCGTTCTTCTCATCCCTAAATTCTGAGTAACGATTTGTCGCACGGATTCACGGTTAATCTGTAGTTCATCAGCTGTCTCATGTGCACAGTTAATTGACGATCTTTAGGGATAAATTTCCTCAATTTCTCAATGTTTTTGCCACTGACGGAGGTCACCAGTCTACCGCTACGGGGGTTGTCCGAAACACTTTCCCTGTTTTTCGAAAATGGGCGAACCATTCGTACACACAACTTATGGACAGTGTTTGATCTTCATAAACACGTACCAGCATCGCATAAGTTTCTTTTGGTGTCTTGCCAAGCTTAAAATAAAACTTTTAATTGATCTTTTGTTCGTTCATTTTCCTGTTTTCAGTTAAGAACCAACGTACTAAACAAGCATTTTTAGAATAAGTCTTAAAAGGAACACAAATGAGTCTCAAATGAACAATAGTGGGAGCAGATGGTCAGCCGTTCTGACTTCATTTACCGAACTTTATTGTCAGAGGTTGTATAAAAAATATGCGATAAATAATACTAAAAATGCACTTTTCTCAAAATCAACTTTTTCGTATACTTTGAAAGTTTTAAAAATGATTGCCCAAAACATTACCGTTAAATATCTTTGGAACGTGGTATAATTTTTCTCATATTGTTTTCTAGGGCGTGAAATGAAAGAATGATTATAATAAGAATATTTATCTAATTATGGTCTATCTATTGAATAAGTGTTGTAAAATATGACAAATTTTTTGCATTGGCTCTTCGACTAGCTCTGAAATTTTTATTTATTCATGTAACCAAAAGATTTTACTTTATGCCCTAGATAAATACATAATGATTATTTTAATACTTAATTTATTCAAATTGGGTCAATAGATTTCCATGTAAACTTTTTTTTGTTCCTAAAATTTTTTCAAAATTCCTTATAAATTTACCAATTTTTCGAATTTTAAATAATTTATTGCAAATATTGGATAAGCTTAGCTTATTTACATTTGAACTATTGTTAAAAATGGAATAATTTTTTTCTAAGTGATGTTTTTTAAAAGAAGGGCTCCGAACGTATTCGTGTAGATGAAAACAGAATGGATTATTAGTGTTTTCATTATTTTTCATGTATAGATACATAGAGAATTTGATAATTATAATAATTCAATGATCAAATATGCCTAACTCTAGCAATAAGCAGCCCGGTAAAGTTATAGGAATCAAGCTTGATGCTGCGGAGGGGGTCGCTGCAAAGCAATACTGCTCACTTCTAAGTATGTATAAAAACAGAAGCTACGTAATAAAATAGACCGTCATGGGATATATTTGTTACAAAACACTATACTAAAAACAAAAATATTGCACAAAATAATCGTATTTTGTAAAGTTTAGTGAATCTTGTGAGCCGCACGCGGGATGATTATACGTCATTTGGAACAGTTTTCTTGCTTCTCAGGAAATTTACACAGGTTGTCCTTTGCGCTTGCGAATTAAAAAAATCCAGACATCAGTTATCAAGCCAGCCGAAGTGCCGACAGCACAAATCATAGGTAAGAAATAGTTTCCCATGGACATGTTACACTCATGTCCATAAATTAAGGATAATGAATTTCAGGCAAAGAAAGAGACAGAAGCAAAACAATTTGATTTATTTGTAAAGTCTATTTATTAAACAAAAGGTAAAGAGCAAAAAAGATGCTATATGTTTGACATAATTAATAAAAATTGCGATTTTTACTCCCTGGAGCAAATTTCAAAAAAGAACCTATTTACAAAAAACAGTATAACATGGTTAGTATGATGGTTAATACGGAGTATGTCTCCCGGACGATGCAATACAGGCCTTACAACGCCTACGCATACTGAGTATCAAATTATCTATCTGATCTTGGGGAATATTACACCACTCATCAAGCAATGCCCTCCGAAGTTCCGGTAGACAGGTGGGAGGGGGTTGACGGGCTGCAATTCGTCGGCCAAGCATATTCCACACATGCTCTATTGGATTCAAGTCCGGTGAGTATGATGGACAATCCATACGGGTGATATCCTCCGATTGAAGGCATTCGTCTAAAATGTTTGCACGGTGAGGACGGGCGTTGTCATCCATAAACAGAAATTCAGCACCCATGGCGCCCCGAAACAAACGTACATGTTGTTCCAGAATGACATCCCGATAGATGTGGCCTGTCATCGTTACATTCTGAACATGCAGGTCAGTTCTGGAACCAAGAATAATTCCTCCCCAAACGAGCCATCCTGCACCACCGTAACGGTGTCGTTCAATGGTGTTCTCTGTGGTAACGGGTACCTGGCGCTCTCCATATGAAAGTCCGGTGAGAATCAGACTGCAAACTAAACCTGGACTCGTCGGAAAAATACACACAAGACCACTGTTGCGGTGTCCACAATGCATGCTCTCTACTCCAGGTTAATCGCAGGCGACAGTGAGTTGCGGTAAGGGGAACACATTTGACAGGCCTACGAGCATATAGACCAATGTGCCCTAAGCGTCTGTACACGGTCTGCCTTGAAACTGTCGTAACGGTAGCTTAAGAGAGCTACGAGATAGGTCTGATGCTGGGCTCCGTCTGTTTCTTTTGGCAGTAACTGCCAAATACCGGTCCTCATTCGGCGTTGTAACTCGGGGCGATCTGTGCTGTAACATCTACTCACATTACCATCATCTTGGAATCGTTGCCAAAGCCTGGAGATGACACTCTGAGCGATTCCATGTTCCTAGGATACTTCCAGCTGGGTACGTCCACATTCCAGTCGTCCGATAATTCTACCACGTAAAAAATCATCCAAATGCTTCCTTTGTGCCAAAACTATGCGGTTATTGCACTGAAATGCTTTTAAAGCGCTTGTGAACAATTTTACTTCTTTGCCACCATTTCTTATATACCCTCTCTTACACTCTCGCATTGTGACGTACTATCCACGCCATCTGGTGGTTTCCTGTAATTTGCATATTCTTTTCAAGATGTGTGTGATAATTCTACAGGTGAAATTTTTATTTTAGAGTTCAGTTTCTGTGTGATTCTGAATTATCCTTAATTTATGGACATGAGTGTAAAACTAAGTTAGTGGTAAATACACTGGTGTGCAAAAATTAAGGACGAGACGGTTTTTTCAATATACTTTGTACAAAAGCATTCCAAATCAACACATTTAATACCGTAAGATCCCCAATACGTAAGGACATGAGTAATGTAAGCAACACTTACTAAAAGAGAAATCAGAGGGATAAAAAGAAGCTTTATTGAAAAAGAAGCATGCAGCGCAATGCGACTGAAGGCCGAAACATCCCTGTGATGGGTGTCCATCAAGAAATATCCGGTCTTTAGTAGGGGATATGATCTCCCCTGACTGCTAAGCAGGTTTCACAGCGTCTGCCCATGCTGAGAAGGAGGGTGTCAATGAGTTGTTGAGGCATTGCTGCGCATTCGTCTTGCAGCGCCAATCGAAGCTCCGGAATCGTTACTGGTGGTAAGGTACGAGCTGCCAAGCGTCTGCCTAGAAAATCCCCTACATGCTCGATGGGATTGAAATCCGGAGATCGTGCCGGCCAATCCATACGTTCAATATCTTCACTCTCTAAGAGCTGTTCGGCAGCTACTGTGCGATGACATGGTGCATTGTCGTCCATGAAAAGGAACTGCGGACCCATAGCGTCTCTAAAAAGACGCACATATGGAAGAAGAATCTCGTTACAATAACGGGTCCCGTTGACTGAACCTGCGTCGAAGATGTGAAGGTCTGTACGACTACCAAGCATGATGCCTCCCCAAACGAGAACACCGCCACCTCCATACCTGTCTCTTTCAATGATGTTTGAGGGATGATTGCGGCTTCCCCGCTCTCTCCAGATGAGTATGCGATGAGAATCTCTACTCAGACTGAATCTGCTCTCATCTGTAAAGAGTACTCGTCCCCATTCATTGTCTCTTCAATTCCGGTATTTCCGGCACCACAGAGAACGCCTTCTCCGACGGGCAGGCGTTAGAGGTACACACCGTACAGGGCGTTGTGCAAACAGACCACCACCGTGCAATCTTCTGGCCACGGTAAAACGCGATATCGGTCGTCCAGTCGCCTGTGTCGTGTGTCTAGCGATTTCTCCCGCTGTCTGCCGCCTGTTTCTTCTGGCCTGTAAGGCAATATACCGGTCATCTGCGGGTGTGGTTCCTCGTGGACGACCACTACTGAACCCCCGGATAGCTGTTCCTGTAGTTTGAAATTGTCTTCAAAGTCGTGAAACGATGCTGTGAGCAATTCCGAACTCTGCAGCCACACTTGTCACACTGCGACCTTCCTCCAACTTTCCCAATGATTCGACCTCGGGTAAAAGCATCCAGATGTCATCTAACAGATTGATTATTCGCCATTTCTCGCTGAGGCAGCAACTCGGTGTGATTTTAACTGCTATACGGTGTGCAATCTCTTTGCCAGAATACTAATCTTACACCGACAACATGCTTTACTACTCAGAACACTCCCCCATTACGTCTACCTGCATATCTGCGCATGTGCTACCGTACATCACCTCACTTAATCTCCTGATTGGTCTTTCTGTCCGCTCTGCCTCTTCGTTCAGCTGATATGCTAATTTTTTCGACTTCGTCCTTAATTTTTGCACACCAGTGTATA
>BMAO01003565.1:0-24356 GCA_019973975.1 Trichonephila clavata | reverse complement strand
AATATGTTCTAATAATTCAAAGCAGATAGAATTATTTGCGGTAATAAAATAACTTGTGAATGAAATCGTATCAATTCAAACAGTTGAACTTAAGGAGAGTATGAGCAAAAAATAAATCTGTTTGACTTACTTTTTGGGGGTATTAATTTTTATTTCATCTCTGGATTATGCGACATTAGCAGCGCCACCTAAAACTGAAATTAATATGTTTAAAAAAGTATAAACCCGAAAAAATGTTTGTGTTCCTCTTTTCTTACTTAAACATATTTTTCCTATAATATGAGAATGATTTGATAGACATACCGAGGATAGCCTCTACATGGGAGTCAGCGAATACAACTGAAAAGATGAACCTGATTAAAATTTAGATGCAAACTTTAAACACAAAGTTTGATGGATTTATCGTAAAAAAAAGGTCGCCATCTTTTATAAAAGTACACCTAATTCTGTTTTTATACTAAAAAATATGTTCGCGTAGGAAAAAATACGTGTAGGAGGAGAAAAAATCGTGGGAAAATTTTGTATAGTTTTGGAAAAATAAAAGATTGATGCTGGTTCCAAGAAATCAGCAAAGATAATAACTTAAATGAAAGTTTTCACATATTAGGATCTCAATCAATAAACTGCATAAAATTTGTACGTGTATCATATAAAATGAATAATGATTTGAAAAAGAAATACAAACATGTCATTCATTCATGAACCCAAAAATATTGTGTATATCTCCATTTGTGTATCGTTCTTTTTTTTCTATCTGGTACTTCAATAGTCGTGGTTGGTATCGCATTACGGATGTAACATCAATACAACTATATAGTGATGGTTTTATCCCTAAATAACCAATCTTTAATTGTTCAGAAATTAAATTGAAGACAAAATTTAAAGCGTTGTTTAATAATCTACTATTTATTATATCGAAACGTTGTTTTTATCCAGGATTTTTTTAGACTCCTTTTCAGGTTCTTCAATACCCCACCGAGGTTCTAGGGAGATATATCTGGAAAACTTATTGGCATATCTTTTAAAAAATGATAATTTACTAACAGAAGGGTTAAGATTTTTATATTCTTTTATTTCAATTGATGATGGTACTTCAAAAAATATTGGGATACCAGAAGAAATGAAATTATTCCTTTAATTTCTTAAAATTTTTTGTATAATTTTATAGGTATGGTTTCTTTATGAGTGGAAATAATGAATTTCAAATAAAGTGCTCATCGAATATCTAATTTCATTTTTTGTGTAAATGTTTTCTTATAAACCTTCCTTTTCTGTATTTAAAAAAATTTGGATACTTAATTGTACCACTTAACGTTAAGTAATTTGAAAACCGTTCAAAAATTTTTCTCTTGTATTTTATATAAAGCTTAATGATTATGAAGCTAATTGAACTTTCAAAAATATGGTTAATAGTATTCTAATTTTCCCTTGGATTTCTACTGAACAGCCAAAGATGTGTGGCGTTAAGTACGTCCTTAATTATAGTTTATATTTTTAAAACTTGGGATCTAAAGGAAGCATGGCATCACCTATTACAAGGTTACATTTCCTGAAATGCAAATTTCTTCATCGGTAGAAAATAGATGTTAGGTATGAAAGAGCGAAAAGAAATAAACTATGGTACTCAAATTTATGCTTAATAAGTGCTCTTAAATACATTTAAACCTTGGACAGCAGGAGCGCAACGTTACGTGGGCATTTTGGGCCTTTCACATATGCAGGAAACTCAGGCATCTCCTAGATCTGTACTTATTCATGAAACGAAGGACGATTTTGTTTGCAAATTAAGAATTCCAACTTTAACACGAATAAATTGAATTTATATATAGATATGAAATAAGAGGTACTATAATAACCACACCAGATACAATACACACTAATGAACAACACGTCATTAAACACCACTTTTTTTGTTCAAGAAGTTTTCATTTACACAACAAAAAAGTACCACTAACTCAATCTTTTTTGATCCACCAAACGCTTAAAATGACAAAAACGTATCCGTGCTGATGCGCTGAATGTAAAATAAAAAGTTTGACAAAAATCAGGGTTTACCTTGCCGTGGTACTGGGGAATTAAACGCGAGTTTAGTATCTTTGTTAAAGGTTTGAATTATGTGTTTATAGATATAATTTGTGTGAAATAAATGTTCTCTTTTCAGAAATATTATTCAACTTTCATGTGATTTTCTCAAGTACATTATCCTGAATATACTAATTTTTCACACTTAAAATTATCTGAAAAAACAAGCCAATTTCTCAATATTTTGTCGTTTGTTTATTTTCAGCAAACTTTGTTGTTTCACATGTTTTCTTTTTTTACGAAACCTAATTTATTCAGATTTTCAAAGTAATAACGCCATTCTTGTATAATATTCACTTTCAATAATTCCCTAAGGTACTTTTTTAACAGTTTATCAGATTTCTGTCTCTATTTTGCTCTCTATCAGTGCGTCATCAGTCCAACAGTAATTATAATCTTTTCTGATGTGACATTTTAAAAATTGTCCTCTTACGTAATGGTTTTCTTAATACTTCATCCTATAGTGTAAATTATATGACTGGCTAATTTACATTTTCTTGCTTGCTATTTCCTTTATCTAAAAAGTGTCTTTCGTAGATTTCCACACCCAAAATGTGTGTGTTATCATTCTATCTCAAAGCTATAAAGATCACAATATTCCGAGTTTGTTTTCCTATCAATTCAAGCATCCTGATGTTCATTCTTTTATCACAATGTTTTTGGCATCATATCACATAAAAATCTATATAGTTCAAAATTTTATCATCACAAATTTAACTACCGTTTCCCAGTGTTCACCGATTAATATTCAAATCCCTCACAAGTGATCCAAACATTCAGACTGGCAGCGTTCTCTTCAGTTGAACTTCTAAGGCTCTTCAATGGCTACTTCTGCAATCCCCAGCTATATTTTCAATCATGACTGGACAAATTTAAAAAAACTTAAGCAGCAGCAAGCTTGAATTTACAAAATAAAACTGAAAACAAAATTAAAAAATTGGTTTATTGTAATTATTTATTGAAACAAATAAAAAAACTTAATCATAAAAAACAAAAAATAGTTCATAATGAATTCAATAAAAATAGTACAATTTGAATTCATTGAAAAATGACCGATTCGAATTAAAAATCGATATGTTGGAGATTTTTAAAAATCTTAATGTGAATTTAAAATAGAATAAAAGCCCCAATTTTATTTTTATTGTGACACTGTATTTTTTTATGCTTAAAATATTTAGAATTGATAACTGATTGGGTGAGGTGGGAGGTAAGACATTCCAAGGAAGTAATTTTTCAAAATTAGAATTAGGAAGTCTGAACTGAATTTTTTCCCCTGACAAACTCACATATACCTGTACACACCACGTACTAAAGATGAAATGGATTTACACAAATTTTAATCTAAAAAAATTTTCTAGTTATACAACTCCCAGAGAAAAAATAATTTCCTTTTTTAAAAAACTTATTAACTTAACACACTGACATTAATCATAATAAACACCAAAATTATAATAAAAATACTTGAAAAACAGACTTCAATATTAAAAATAACCAATCCAATGAAATTCTGTTTTTTAGCTTCCTCAAAAAATGTCTTGTGATGTAGCCACTTTCTTTTCCCTAATTGCTGGGGAAAAAGTGGCCTAAATGGGTGCTCAAGATTTCTGATCTCTGTTCCCACGACCATTCCTTAGAATCCGGGAGTGGGCATATTCCCCGGCCTGTGTGGAATATCCGTTTCTCACGCATCCTTGGCGACGGCGTGTCTGGAGGCGGACATCCAACATAATGGGTCGGAAATTTTCCCACGTTTGAGGAGCCGACGAACAAGGGACAAAGGAGAGCCGAAAAGAAGAACCAGGAGCAACTTGGGCTTTAAAAGGCATGACGTGAGATTTTGCAGGAAGAACCAGAGAGAACCGTTTAGAAGCCTCTCAAGCGATTTAGCGAGAGACGCACTGCATTCGCATCTATGATTATAGTCGACCAGCGAAGGACTTTGGCTTCTATTACCGATACAGAAATAGAACCGTTCGGAGGCTTCTCTAGCTATGGACAGCGAGAGACGCACTGCATTCGCACCCACGATTATAGTTGACCAGCGAAGCCGAAGGATTTTGGCCCTTATTACCGATTAAAAAAGCGTCAACCTAACGTGATTCTCATTAAAAGTTGTATGTTCGAGATGAACTGATCTTTACTGTAAAAGAAACTGTGATCCCAATCTCGGAACGAGTTTAAAAATATTCTAGTTAATCTTTCCTAGTAATAAATTGTTTTTATAAGCTGATTGAAGTCATTACAGACTTTTCGAAGTATTTTTTAACAATGTTTAAGAGTAGTGGGTACCTTTATACCGCTAATGTTAAACTGAGCTTTTTTATGTACCTTTTTCTCAGAAAGTGTTAAACATAAAGACTTCAAATTTTTTGTCGGTACATTAATTAGACTTTTATTTATATACTGAAGTGAGATTTTTCAAATATATTGCTTAGTTTTTTCAAAGGCATACAAAGTAAAAGTATCACAATGAATTTTTTGAAAATTGTAGTTTTTTGTTACAACTGTGTAATGGATGGGTTATCCCATCCATTAGTGTAATAGAGTTAAAATGAATACAGCCATCGTCAAAATAACACAGTTTATTTACTATTCTCAACAACAACACAAATTCAACATCCCAAATTAAGAAATGCACCAACTGATAAATATGGAAGCAATCGCGAAACAGACGAGATAAATAATAAATCGGATCACGCACTTCCAGGCAATACACTTTCTTATATTTGAAGATAATTTCTAAAGCAATCCACAATTCAGACGGATCGAATCCAATTTAACAACTAGTTGAACAAATCGTAAATCTTAATATTAATCAAATAATTCACGAAATGCTCTCGTCCAACTTTACGTTTATCTTATTGCCATCCTTAGCTTCTAACCTCTTTTTTCTCCTACTTGAAAGTTTAAACTTTTAATACAAGCTTTGATGTGCAGAATCACATCTTCTTTTGAGGAAAGTTTTCAATAGAACAATTTTTAAAGACCTAATATTCCCCAAGAGGATTATTAGTAGGGATGAACGTGAATAGACCCGTTACAACTGCTCTCTTGCAAAATATTTTGGGAATATTTATAAAAGCTCACTTCAGTATATATACACTCGAGAGCCAAAACATTTTGACCACCTGTCAATAACGAGTTGGCCCACCTTTGGCATGCAACACAGCTTCAACCAGCCTTGGCATGGATGCCACAAGTCCTTGGTAGATGGCCGGAAACAGATTGTACCATATGTTTAAGCAACGGTCATGCCAATCCGAGATATTGCGAATTAATGGTCTTTGAACTCTGAGGTGCCGTCCTATGATATCTCAAATGTGTTCTATCGGATTGAGATCCGGTGAGTTAGGTGGACAGGACATTAACTGGAATTCAGCATCATGTTTCTGGAACCACTCCAACACAATTTTAGCCTTGTGACAAGGGGCGTTGTCCTGTTGGAACACTCCATTTCCGTCTGAAAAAACAGAAGGCATGTAAGGGTGCAACTGGTCCACAATGATGTTCAGATACCCTGTAGCACTCATGGTCTGCTCTACCACAACCACGGGTCCTAGAGACGCCTAAGAGAACGTCCCCCCAAAGCATAATACCGCCACCACCGGTCTGTGTATGACCTACTGTACATTGAGGGAGCAACTGTTCGCCTCGAAGATGGTGTATCCTGACACGGCCTTCGGCATGATGAATGACAAACCGTGATTCATCTGACCATTCAACTCTCTCCCACTGATCCACGGACCAGTCGCGATGTTCCCGGGCCCAGCGCAGGCGCAGTTGGCGATGACGCTTGGTCAGCAAAGGAACACGAGTGGGACGTTTACTGCGTAGCCCCATATCCACAGTGTCCGCTGAACAGTGTGCTCCTGTACTATTCTACTTAGTCAGGCATTGTATTGGGCTGTCAGCTGAGCCACTGTCTGGCTCCGGTTTTGCTTCACCATGCGAGACAGTCTCCGACGACCTTTTTCTTTGATAACGAGTGGACGTCCAACACCATTTCGTCTACTGCTGGTTTCACCATCATTCATCCACTTTGCATAAGTACTAACAACTGTAGATCGCGAACAACCCACGAGTGCAGTTTCAGTAATACTTGTTCCGAGCCTTCGAGCCAATAAAATCTGCCCTCTATCTTAGTCTCTTAGATCCGCAGCCTTTCTCATCACAAACAGAAGTAAGGGAAAGATTGGTTCTCCAGCAGCAGTTAAATACCACTTCCACCTGATCACGTGCCTATCACGTCATCCAGGCGAGTTCATTGCAAAATGTAGGGGTGGTCATAATGTTTTGGATCTTGAGTGTAAATGCATATCAATAATATGAAGTAAATTGCATGTGCATTCATACAGTAGATTCTTAGAAAAAGGTACGCGCATTTTGAAAAACATCAATTTGAGATAAATGTATTTTTAAAATGAAATGTCACTTCATCCCAAAAATTATGAATTACAACATATTTTTGACCAATTTTGTTAAACATTAGCTTCTTCTACATTTATTTTAAGACTTTTTTGTTTCTTATTTTACTCAAATTGCACAGAAAATACATACATAGCATTTTTCAGTTCTTGTCTAACGAGATATTTTGTAGCATTTGCATCAATTTTCTCAAATTCTGTATAAATCTTTGAAGGATTTTCAGCTTTTTGATGCATTACAAATATCAAAGTTGACCATCAATCATCATAATTTTAATGTGAAAATGTATCAATCTGGTTTTGCTGTGCATTTGGGAATACGTGATTATATAAAACATTTCGAAAATTTTCATTGGGATTTTGTATATTCTATGAAAACAATATTTCTAAAGTGTCAAATCTCAAAAGTTTCTCCAAACTGGTCAAATGAGTTCTAAAACAGGCAGAATACTACTGTTTTCGTGCTTTTCAACATGAAATTTATGTTATTTTATGTATACAACAAGCTTTACAAACAACTACAAAAATCATCGCATATCAACTATGTACCTATTATGGGGATACTTTTGAAAACGAAAGTACAAAAACATTTCTGTACAATAAAAAAACATTTATATTTATACTGAAGTGAAATTTTTCAAACATATTAATTAGTTTTTCAAAACATACTTTTGCGTAAAATCGCTATGAGTTGAAATTTCTTGTCACGATATCTGGTCTCTAGAAAAATATTTTGGGAATATTTATAAAAGCTCCCTTTAGTATATATAGTTACATATATCAATAACACAAGGGGAAAAAATTGCAAGTGCATTTATTCAATAGATTCCGTGAAAATAAAAGGTATATGCAGTTTTAAAAACTGCATGTACCTTTAAAAACTTCATTTTTCAGAAAACTAAATTTTTATTATAATATGTCACTTTATCACAAAGCTATGAATTACTACATGTATTTGTCCTATTTTATTAAAAATTATCATCTTCTCAGTGTATCTTATGTAAAATAGGATATAAAAAGGTCTTAAATTGCCCAGAAAATACATATACATTATTTTTCCGTTTGTGCCTAACGAGATATTTTGTGGCATTTAGATGATTGTCCACAAATTCTGTATCAATTTTTGAAAAATTTTTAGCTTTGATGCAATAAAAAAAATCAAACTTGACCATAATGCGTCATAATTATAATATGAAAATGTATCAAAATGGTTTTGGTATGAATTTCTGATTGCGTTTGACAATACAAGATTATACGATAGTTCGAAAGTTTTCATTAGGTTTTTGTAAGTTCACATGAGATATAGTTTCTAAAAGTTTTAAATTTCAAAAGTTCCTCTAAACTGGACAAATGATTTCTAAAACAGCCAAAATAAAACTGTTTTTTATGTTTTTAAGCATGAAATTTATGTACATTTATGTATGGGTAACAAGCTTCTAGGGACCAAAAGCATTACACATCATGAGGAGCTCTTGAATAAATGCTTAAAAACTTCTCTGTACAATAAATAAACATTTATTTTTATTCTGAAGTGAGATTTTTCAAATGTATTTAGTTTTTTCAAAATAGGCTTTTACATAAAATCACTATGAATTTTTTGAAAATTGTCATTCTTTTGTGTTGATATCTGCTTTCTATCTAAATGTTTTAAGAATAATTTTAAAATGTCAATTCGGTATATATATATATATAGATGGAGCATAGAGTATATGCATACAGTAAATTTACACAATTTTAAAAATATAAATTTTAGAAAACAGTAATTTTTGGACAAAATCTAACCTTTAGAAAAAAAAGTGGCATCAGTTATTATCTAAAATGTAATGAAAGTTGGAATGTTCTTTTCCCCTTCAATTTCTTTTGAAATACTGATTGATACCAATTTTTTTTACTATTGTTTCGATGAAAAAGCAAGTTTTTACATTTTCAGTATTTTAACAACTATTACCTGTCCTGTATCTGTGTTGGTTGCAATAAGTGCACCATTAAATGATGTGTAACTTCTCTCTTATCTTATTTTCAAACTACTAAAATAAATGTTTTATCATTTTTGCAAAAAGCACGTTTTCAATAGAATCCTCACAAATAAGTTTTGCATTATTTAAAAGCCTAAAGCGTAAGCACAAAATTTTGAAAAAAAAATTTCATGTTCAATATGCCTAAAAAAAAAAAAAAAAATCGACCAGGTTTTAAATTTTAAAAAATTACAATGATGATTTTATAAAATTTACAAACTTCGCTCCAAAAGTACGCAAACAAGCTAACAGTTAAACTTGTAGTTATTAGGCAGTTAATCAACAGTTAATTGTGTATAATTAAATGAATAAATATAATGGTTTTGCAAATGCTTCCCAGATTTAAAAGGTTAATATTTACCCTATTATCTGTCAAATTGGACGTGGCAAACAGCTGATTATTTTTTAAGTCATTTTGACATACTTTTAATTCATAAATTAGTATGTATGTTATATCACTGGTAAGATCCTGCAATTTGATAATTGGTAGCTTAGTGGTTAGAGCATCGGACGCCAGACCGGAAGGCCTGGGTTCGATGCCCGATGCCTCCAAATATCCACCGAGTGCACACGGAGTACGCGCTCTTTAAATCAGTGGGTATGAATGGTGTCGCCATCTATCGTGAGCAAAATCGTGGACTCACCTTCATAAGCTCAAAGCTTCGGCTAACGACAGGCGTATCTCTAGCCCGTTACCATGATGAATTTCGTGGGCCTCGATCTGACTACGTTAGACAAGTGGCATAAGTAACACCAACAACAAATATAAAAATCTCAAAATCGATAATCTGAAGATTTTTAGCCTACTGCCTGCTCTTAAATATTAATGCATGCAATGTAATTTGAAAATTTATTTGTAATGATAACAAAGTAATATCACTAAATTTGTCTCTCTCTGTGGATTAAAAACAGAAGAAATCATTGAAATAAATTAACTCTAACTGAGTTAATTTACAAACTTTGAATATTCAGAATATTGTTTGAAGTGATGCCTTTTCGATATCTCAAGCAGCAATAACAGTTCAAACAGTTTATGAGAACATACTTATAATAACAAAATAATATTACTAAATTTATCTCTAGATGAATAAAGAGAGAAGAGAGAGAAATCCAAAAAAAAACACATTTTTTATATTGACTTAACATTTTTTTTCTTCAGAAAAATGATTCATGATTGATGATTTAGAAAACGAAAAGAAAAATTTATTTTCAACATCAGACAAAATAAGAAAAAGATGATATTGGTTCAAGATGAGCCAGATTTAAATGAAAAAAAAAATTCAAATCATAATTTGGACAAAAATTTCTTTCCAGGACTAGTTATTTTAATTCTGAGATTGGTTATTTTAATCCCGGGATTAGTTATTTTAATCACGGGATAGTTATTTTAATCCCGTGATTTGAAGAAACACCGGAATCCCGTGGCTGCAAACACCATTCCTTAGTGTCTACGCGAATTTTATAATCACTTTTTTCTTTATTTTGTTGCACTTAAACCTAAACACATTATTTCGTTTTTTTTTAATTTTAATTATTTTATTTTATTAATTTAATAATTGTATCGTGTTAGAGCCCTTTGAATGAGAACATTTTCATTGAATTTCTTATGGTTTATGCTAATAAAGATAATGAGAAGAAGGTGATTTAATTCGCGTTGGGCTCGAAATTTCCTACAAGCATGGAAGAGCAATTTCTTACCCATGATCTTGATATACAGCGTACATTTAAATTTCAACAATTCCAATTCATTCTTTTGTGTAGTAAAATATCAATAAAATATCAAGAATTATGTTAACAATTTGACAAAAAAAAAAAAAAAAATAGCCGGTGATAACAGACTATGTAAAAACAAAAAACCAACAGAAACCGTTAATCTATATATATAATAAATTATAATTTTAAAAAACTAAAGAACACGCTTTTATACTGAATCGAACTAAAAAGTAAAAAAATAATTCTTAATATAAGAATAAAATGATGAACGAGAAAATTAATGTCATTGGGGTAAAAGCGTGGGGTTCAATTTCGGAATTGAAAGAAGTTAGAAACTATGACAATTTATATATTTATAGAACACCTCACGCTTTTACCCCAATGACATTAATTTTCTCGTTCATTCTTTTATTCTTATATTAAGAATTATTTTTTTACTTTTTAGTTCGATTCAGTATAAAAGCGTGTTCTTTAGTTTTTTAAAATTATAATTTATTTTTCAATTTTTTAGTTCGATTTACAATAAAAGCGTGTTTTTTAGTTTTTTAAACTGGCATTTTTTTATTGTTGAATTTATCCATGAGTTTGATATTTGGAGCCAGAATTACGTGGCTGCTGGAATAAGTCTTGCTCTTCAATGGATTTTAATTAAAGGATCTGAAGTGTATTTATTCTCTCTGTTTACGGGGCCTAGGATCAGTCCCGTATCGTTATATTAGATTCCGTCTCTATAGAAAAGGTCAAACAAATAAAAGTGTGTTCAGAAGAAAAAGCTATAATTAAAAAAAAATTTAATGTACCATGTTTTTATAATGGACTAAAAAGTATAAAAATATTCCCCCTTTTCGTTTTTTTCTTCTTTTTTCACATTTTTTACGTATTGTCATCCACTTCTGAGCTATGGTCCAAATTTCAAGTCTCTAGCTCATCGGAAAGTCACACAGTTTAAAATCAATTACGAAATTCCCCCCGGACAGACATTAAAGAAAGCGAGTAAAAACATAGTAATATTAATTGTCAATCGTATTCTCACCTTTTAAACGTATTGCTATAATGTTAATTCGTATCATCACTTCTAAACGTATTACTTTATAAAAATAAAAAATATTTAGCAGTTGGAACATAAATTATTTTTTTCACATCACGAGCCTTTTTTTTAAATTTTCATTTTCAGAAAAATGTTTATATTATAGTAAGAAATTGATAACACACACCCATTCTCCACTTTCTCATATACAGAAAACTTTTTTTGTCTGCTTTATTTTTATAAACCACAAGTGTATTAATTAAAAACACTCGCTGTAGGGTTACACCTTTTTCTTTTAGTCGCTAAATCTGGAATTAGTCGCCAAATCTGAAAATGGTATATCGAATTAGTCGCCAAATCTGAAAATTGTATGTGCAATAAGTTGCCAAATCTGGAAGTGATATATTTAATTGTCGCCAAATCTGATTATCGTGATTCCTGACGATCCTGATGAGGACAATGGAACGAAATTGTGAAATTATTGTATTGCCATTGGGCTTTGACAAGTGTACAAAATTTTGAATTAATCTGACCTTTTTAAGTGGGTGAAAATAAAGTTACAAGATTCCATTACATGCAAGTGAAACTTATAAAAGCGTGTTAAAAATGAATATGTGTCTGTACTCGATAGACTCAAAAACCATACATCTAATCGCCTTGAAAATTTGGGAAATTATTAGGTATATCCCCGGAAAGGTTTTTGTAAATTTTTTTTTAAATCAGAGTTGGGGTTCTAGGTGCTTTCGAACAAATATCCCAAAAATATCAAAATAACATTTGCATATTTACAAGCACAATATCATTCATTTCATGATTATATTTAATTCTCGCGATATAATTCTTCATCAGATCATCATGATATTTCTGCACGTGTATTTAAACAAAAATTTAAAATTTTAATAGATTTAAAATATATTTTAAGTACATAAACTGTGTTTCCTTTAATGTTTTTGTGTTTTACAAAAAACAACATTAACGCGTTTGACGTTCAATTTTTCGTCTGCAAATTGTAATACACACAAAAATGCAGTCAAAAAATTTTGCAATTATTAATACGAGAATAAATTATTAATACCATATTATTGATTTCCAACTGAAGAAAAAATTTGGAAATATGCTTTATTTAACCCCACAATTATGCCACCAAAGCGAAGTGCTATTGGTCGATCTACAACTCAAGCAAAAAGGAGAAGAGAAGTACGATCTTCAGTAACAAGTGAGCAGACATAAGCTAGGCAAGAAAGAGATCGAGTACACACTGCTCTTGCTCGATTATTAGAAACAAATAAGCAGAGACAAGCTAGACAAGAAAGAGATCGAGTTCACACTGCTCTTGCTTGATCATTAGAAACGAGTGAACAGAGGCAAGCAAGGGATCAAAGGAATCGAATTCGCAGGACACAGACAAGACGAACGATACATATTGATTTGAAACTTATGTGGTTTCAATTACAATACCCTTTACAATTACAGTATTCATCCAAGTGTAATTATTGGAAAAATGGATAAAAAGTGTACATATTGTAGTCTCAAAAATTTAAAAATGAAACACCAGGTAATTGCTGTGCATTTGGAAAAGTAAAGTTCCCAGACTTGCGTTCACTACCTGAACCATTATTAACTTTAGTATCAGGTAAAACAAGTCACTCAAACAAATTTTTGAAAAATATACGCAAGTACAATGCATGCTTCCAAATGACATCGTTCGGAGCAACGAATATCGTTAGGGCATATTATATGCCAGCATTTAAAGTACAAGGGCAAATTTATCACCATGCTGAATCACTACTACCCTTGCCAAATGCTGATCACAAATATCTTTAGATATATTTTATGGGAAATACTGACGAACAAATCAACAGACAGTGTCAACTGAATATGAGTACTAAACGAAAGATTGTCGCCGAATGACAAAATTTGTTTGAACAACATAATGAATTAATTAAGTTATTTAAAGCCGCCATTGTACAAATTCCATCTGACAATTACAAAGTAATAATAAAGGCAGATAAAACACCTATTGGTCATCATCGAAGGAAATTCAACGCCCCAAAGATCGATGAAGTGGCAATTGTTATAAATGGTGAAGAATTTAATTCTTGCGATATAATTCTTCATCGTAGAAATGGTGACGTCCAGCAAGTATCAGAAACCCATGATGCATTACAATATCCTATTCTATTTTCGCAGGGAGAGGATGGATATCATTTCATTATTAATTTGAGAAATCCGACAACTAATGTGGACATTAACAAAAGGGTCAATGCTATGAATTATTAGGAATATCGAACGAAGATTTGTGAGAATGCTTATAATCATATATTGAAATGTAGGCAATTATTTCATCAATACTTTGTTGACATGTACGCAAAAATAGAAAGTGAAAGACTCCTCTACATACGACTAAATCAAGTCAAATTGAGTTCTGAAGAGTACATCCATTTACGGGAAGCAGTTGTAAATGATGGCAATCTCAGTGAATTGGGAAAAATGGTCATTTTACCATCCACATTTACAGGTAGCCCAAGACACGTTTATGAGTATGCACAAGATGCAATGTCGTATGTTTGTGCATATGGTCGTCCAGATTTTTTCATCACATTTACATGCAACCCAGTATGGGATGAAATAAAGGAGCTTTTATTAACCGTACAATCCTTATCAGATCGTCATGATATTTCTGCACGAGTATTTAAACAAAAATTAAAATATTTAATAGATTTAATGGGAAACACCATGTATTTGGAGAGACGCGCTGTTGGATGTATTCCATTGAATGGCAAAAAAGAGGTTTACCCCATGCGCATATTTTAATACAGATGATGGAAAAGATAACACCAAACAGAATTGATGAAATCATCTCAGCAGAAATACCAGACATTGAAATTGATAAAGACTTTCACAATATTGTCTCAAAAATATGATTCATGGTCCATGTGGCTCACTAAGTAATAATTCACTATGCATGTCAGATGGAAAGTGTACAAAGATGTATCCTAGAGACTTACTTGCTAAAACTATTACAGGCAATGCTGGATATCCACTCTATCGACGACGATCTACCGAAGATGGTGGAAAATCCATTACACTAAAAGTACTCAACAATACTATTGATGTTGATAATCGTTGGGTAGTACCATATTCTCCATTACTACAAAAAACGTATAACGCACACATAAATGTTGAGTGCTGCAATTAAGTGAAAGCTATAAAATATATTTGCAAATATGTGAACAAAGGAAGCGATATGGCAGTGTTTGGAGTGGAAAATACAATTGCATCTAACGAGGAAGTCACCCAATATCAACTAGGACGCTACGTAAGTAGCAATGAGGCTGTATGGCGTATTTTATCATTTTCCATTCATCCAACGGTTGTTCATTTAGCAGTACACCTTGCAAATGGACAGCGTGTGTATTTTACATCAGAATGTCACCACAGCTAACAACATTAACTGAATTTTTCACTTTATGTAGAAATGATACCTTTGCAAGGACACTATTGTACTCTGAAGTACCAACTTATTTTACGTGGAATACATCAACAAGAAAATTTCAGCGTTGTAAACAAGGTAGAGCAGTACAAGGACACCTAAATTTATATTCCACAGATGCATTGGGTCGTCTGTATACCGTACATCCAAATAATGCAGAATGTTTTTACCTAAGATTATTATTAATCAATGTTCATGGACCAACATCTTTCCAAGAATTAAAAACAGTCAATGGCCATGTGTGTGCTACATTTCGTGAGGCTTGCCAGAAATTAAATCTCTTAGAAAACGATGCTCATTTGGATATTTCACTCGCTGATGCTCCTAATACAGCTCAACCACAGCAGATAAATACACTCTTTTTATCATACTAACTACATGTTTTCCGGCTAATCCAAAGGATCTTTTGAAAATATATAAAGACTATATGAGTGAAGGCATTTTTCATCGCATGCGTAGAATAAATGCTAATCCCAACATTCAATTTACATCTAATATATACAGTGAAGCATTGATTTTAATTGAGGATGTATGTTTGACAATAGCCAACAAATTCCTGACAGAATTGGGAATGATTGCTCCAAATAGATACAGTAATAACATTTTCGATCGTGACATACAACGAGAAACACCCTTCGATGTTAATGAATTACAAACATTTGTTCGAATTATCTGCCGAAATTGGTATTAGAATAACGAACAGTATATGACACAATTATAAATGCAATATCTAACAAGAGTTGTGGTTTATATTTCTTAGATGCACCTGGAGGCACTGGCAAAACTTTTCTTATTTCAATTATCCTGGCAACTATAAGATCACAAAATAATATTGCACTTGCTATTGCATCATCTGGTATTACAGCAACTCTTTTGGAAGCAGGGCGAACAGCACATTCAGCATCGAAATTGCCATCAAATATGCAAGTAATTGTAACTCCAACATGTAATATTAGCAAATATTCTGGGATGGGAAAAATACTAAGATCGTTTTAGCTTAAAATATGGGATGAATGCACCATGAGACAGAAGAAATCATTGGAAGCCCTCAACGGCACATTAAAAGATTTGAGAGGAAATGAGCAGCTCTTTGGTGGTGCCCTCATTTTGCTAGCTGATGATTTTCGACAAACTCTACCAGTTATACTACGTTAAACACCTGCAGATGAATTGAATGCATGTCTCAAATTATCGGTGTTAGGGCGGTATGTGGAGTATCTTTAAAGACCAATATGCGTGTTCAATTACAACAAGATGAATCTTCTGAACGATTTGCAAAACAATGGTTAGATATTGGGAATGGTAAAATGGAAATGGACGAATCCACACACTGTATTACAATACCAGAAATCTTTTGTCGCATTGTAAAATCCACTAATGAATTGATTGCTTAAGTTTTTCCAAATTTATCACAAAATTATAAAAATGATCAATGGGTTAGTGACCATGCTATATTGGCAGCCAAAAACATTGATGTGAATTTAATAAAGTGCACAATTCAAAATGAAATACCTGATGAAGAAACAACATATAAATCAATAGATACTGTTGTCAATCAAGATGAATCAGTTAATTATCCAATAGAATTTTTAAATTCATTGGATCTACCAGGAATGCCACCGCATATTTTTTCTTTGAAAATTGGTTCACCAATCATCCTTCTACGAAATATAAATCCACCGCGACTATACAATGAAACTAGGCTATCGGTAAAAAAATTAATGAATAACATAATTGAGGCAACCATTTTAAATGGAAAACACCAAGGGGAACATGTACTACTACCACGCCTTCCCATGATACCAACGGATACTCCATTTGAATTCAAACGTCTACAGTTTCCTGTACTACTAGCCTTTGCAATGACCATTAACAAAGCACAGGGACAATCATTGCGAGTATGTGGATTAAATTTGAGAAATCCATGCTGCTCACATGCACAGCTGTACGTTGGGTGTTCACGAGTTGGAAAACCATCAAATTTATTTGTTCTTGCTCCAGATAGGAAAACAAAAAATGTTGTATATTTACAAGCCCTACTAAGATAAAGTTCACCATCAATCATCAAATATCATTCATTTCATGATGATATTTAATAATTACAAAAGTATTGTTCAACTGAAATTCATTTGCAGTATTGTTTAATATCACAAGTGAAGAAGCATATTTATTCTACCATCAACTATGTATATCTATGTTTCGTACATACGTTATATTAAAATGACATATATGTAGGGATAAATTTATTGTTAATTTTCATTTTGATGTATTGTATACATTTGATCATTAATAAATTATGTTTGAGGTATCAAACCTGCCTTTCTGTTCAAACACAGCAACGTATGATCGGGTACAGCTAGTAACAAATGAAATTCTTCCTTTATATTAAAGTCGACAGTTGTACACGGCACATATCTGACACATATACTGATAATAGCTTTTTTTAAATCCGGTTCGCAATAAATGTGCACACTTGTTATCAAATAGCGATGAATAAATGTTAATAGCAGTTTTGTTCCTAATTTTAATTTTGATATCTTGAATGTACTTATAAACAGAAATTTCACTATACCCTAATTTTATTTATTCCTTTATTTTGTAGCAAAAATTGTCTTGACTTGACTTTGACCCCTCCGCGAGTCAATTGGGCTGCTGACTCGGCCCACAATCCCCTAACTGGAACTGAGAGGTGGCATTGTGTTGTCGACTTTGATGGCTAGATAGAGGCGTGGCTTCAGGAAGAAAAAAAATCGATGGAGTACGTTGCCAAAAAAAAAAAAAACTCTACTTCTGGGATCGAGCCTTTTGATTGGATGTTGGGAGTGAGCTATTGGTATTGACTGCCCGATACAAAGTAAAAGAAATCAATGGAGTTTAAAATTAAAGGAGAAAATGGAATTAAAAGAATAAAAGGGGAATAGAGATATTGTCTTCCTGGTTTTGGCCAAATCCTCGGATTCTTTGAAAATTATTATTTTGTTTGTTGTTATATGATTTTGAGATTCATTGTTATTTTTAGGGGCAAAGTTGAGGTAACTCCATTAACAACGTTAGCATAGGATACTCCTTGGTGTGTTTTTCGTTATTATTCAAAAGTATTACTTTTAAATCTCTTTACAACTGGAGAACCCTTTTTTGGCTTTGGGAATTTTGGGCACTTGGTGCCAGCTTATATATGTCTGTATTCCTTACTGTTAGTAAATTAAAAATTTTCATGCTTTTCTTTTATTTCTCAGTTTTTTGTTGTATGTTCTTTTCCACACTTTAAACATCTGGGTTTTAAATTTCAGTTTCCCGCGGTGTGATAAAAATTATTACATTTGAAACATTGAGTGACGTCTCTAACGAGTAAACCTCAACTTTTATTTGCATATAACCGAGGCTAGTTACTTAGAAGAATTTTTTTTTTTTTGTTATTTGAATTTCTTGATAAAGAAACTTTAAAAGATGGAAGTGGGGATCGAGTTTTCTTCGATATGAGTTGGATACAGCTGATAACAATGTATCCAATTTCCTTTAAATCATTTGAATTTCTTCTATTTTCGTGATGATAGGAATGACAATTTTAATAGGTTTCTCTGCTTTGGGGTTTTATGACGTAATATTGAGAAAGTCACTAACCTTCGCCTAGGCCTGACTAAGATTCCAATATTCGTCATCACTATTAATATATAATTTAATAAATTCACCGAAAATTCTACTTTTTATATAATGTCGGCGATTTTTTTATGAATTATCTTAAGTTGCTCTCCACAGTTACTCTTAACTATCACCATTATTGGACTTAGGAGGAGTTTTCGCGGAATTAGATGGGAGTGGTGACTCCGCGTCTTAGTCAAGTTGGCCAAATTAGTTGTTCGTTTCAATTGGTTCAATATTTGCTATTAGAGAGTCAGGTCTAACAGTTTTTTTTTTTTTGAGAAAAATAATCGGATCAGAATTGATGTTTAATAATGACATTTATTGTTGAGAAAAAGTGACCTGGTAATATCAGGAAGCAGTCTAAAGTTCATGAAAGTTTCGTGTGACCCCCTCTCCTGGAGATGTCAGTGATCAGGAGGAAAGCACGGGCGTAGTTGAGGTTTGGGAGTTCAACCACCCTTCCCGAAAACCAGCCGATTATTTATTTTCGGCTTAGAAATAACCTCTCGGGGCCTATGTCTACGTTATTTTTTAGAATGTAACCAACCTTCCCCCTCAAAAGAGCGGTTAGTGTTCACTACTAAAAGAAAGTAACAAGTTTAATTTTGGAAGGTCACAAATCAAGATATGTGATGTTCTTTCAAAACTAAACATTAAACTTGTGACGGGTGCTTACGCGTTTCACTAACCTTCTCTTAAAAACTTTAAATTGTATTTATTTTGACCAATCCCCACTGAGAGCTGAAAGTGTGACTTATGCAAATAAGATAGTTTCGGGTTTAGCGAGTTCGAAAGAGATATAAAAGGGAGAAATGAAATGAAGAGAGGAGGATGACTAAGCGGTTTGATAGAGTAGAACTCCGTGTTTGGGATTGAAAAGTAAACTACGTGGTTGCTTAAGAAGGTGTTTCTAAGCGTTTAGTTTAATGAAGTGAAATTTGATAGAGGAAAGAAGATTATTGAAAAAGATTCATTAAGGCGGTTCAGAAGTTATTGAAGATATCCTAGATTATAGCCACTTCATAAATTCTACTAGTTTCCAAGTTCCTTCTGAAGAAGATTTCAGGTCTGTAATATTTGTAGTTTAGATTTAAATGTGTAGTTTGATTGTACGTGTTATTCCCCTCTTGATATCAGTTAGTATTCCGTCGTCCATAATTGAATTCTGATAACACTCCATGATAATTTATTGTTCTTAAAGTTGATTATTAATTGTGAATTTCTATCTTAAAGAAATAATAAATAAGTGATTTATTATTTGAGTAGTCATTAATTATGAATCCTACATATCCTAACATAGATAATATGCAAAGGGGTAGTGGGAGACTACGACACTGGCGCCCAAACGAAATACCGGAATTAAGAGCAGGTGCAGGATTTAGAGTTTTGCCGGAGTTATTTTTTTCGGGTAAAGAAAATGTGTCTGAGTTTATCAATAATATCGATGATAATATAGCTTACTATGAAATACCGGCGAATCTGTCGTGTGCATATTTAAAAGGTCATTTAATTGGGAGAGCGTTAGACTGGTTTCAGGTCATCGGCTTCGAGTGTGTAAATGAAGAAGCGACTGCATTTGCAACACTTAAAAAGAAATTATCAGATAGTTTTCCGGTAATACGGAATAAATCAGAGCTAGAAGCTCAGTTTTTTTCGTCAAAACAACGGAGAGGTCAAGCCCCGTCAGACTTTATTTTTCAGCTGTTAAAAATACATAAAACCTTGGAATTAAATTATGATGAGATAAAATTGATTGATCACATAGTAATGCGACTAGAACCCCAAATAATGGATTATTTAGAAGTTCGAAACCCCACAACGAAAACTCAATTGATAGAGTTGGTAGATCGGTATGAGGAACGTCATAACTGCAGGGAAAATCAGGGTTCGAGTAATAATTTTGCTAGACGAAGTTGGGATGTGAGTAGGAATCCTGAGGAAAGAAGGAATAATAGAAATTGGAGAGATACTGGGGTCGGAAATAGTCAAAATGATCAAAGAGGACTAGGCAGGGGTGCGAATAATTTTTCTCGTCGTAATTATCAAAATCAAGGATTCGAGGGTGGAAATCGATACAATCAGCCAAATCAGAGAACAGACCGGTATCAGAACCGTAGGATGGTGGTTAGGAAGGGTCCTAATGATGATTCAGCGAAACAGAATTGGAGGTGTGTTGATTGCAACAGTGAAAGGCAAAGAAATGCCAATTTAAACTTTCAAAGAGATCGTATTGAGTCAAATCCTCCTAATAGAATTAGACTTAATTCATTGAGATTATCACCAGTTGAACTTCCGTATGTGCCGATTTTGTTGAATGATACTTTTTTAAAAGCGCTCTGGGATACAGGTGCGGAAAAGTCATTTATTTCAGAAAAAACGTACCGGTCATATTTTTCTTTCTGTCCTATAAAAAAATCGTTAGCTGAAGTAGTTACAGCTCAAGGGTCACAGTGCAGAAATTTAGGCACAGTTGAGTTGAAAATTAAAATAAGAGAATTTTCGCAGTTATGGAAATTTCATGTGATTGCTGAGATGCAATATCCATGCATCCTGGGTGTTGATTTCATGTCATACGCGAAAATTAGTTTTGATTTCCTGTCTAAATCGTTAATCATTCCGGATTCGAAAACGGAAAAAGTGGCAATTTTGGACGAACAGGTTCAAATAGATTTATCTAACACTAAGTTAAATTCAAAACAAAAGCAAGAATTGCAGATTTTATTTAAAGAATTTCATGGGTTGTTTTCGCTTAAGCCTGGTCTAACACATGTATTTTGTCATGAAATTGACACGGGTGATAGTCCTCCTGTTTTTTCGAGACCTTATCGCTATGACAGGGTCAAACAAGGTATAATCGACTACCATGTTCAGAAGATGTTGGGTGATTGGAACAATAGTTCCAACAACATCGCCCTACGCGTCTCCAGTTGTTTTATGTCGGAAGAAAAACGGGTTGCCGTTAGATGGCCCAGAAGCTTATAGGTTTGCAATAGATTATAGGAAGTTAAGGGAGGTCAGTAGGGTAAAAATCATGGAATGATCGATTTTGAGTTTTTGATATTTCTGAAATCTGTATTTCATTACCTTTCTAGGGATATAACATTTATGCCATATTTTCAATTAGAACTATGTCAAAATGACTTTTAAAAAATTATCAACTGGTGGGCCACGCCCCCTTTTGACAGATATTTGCCTTTTAAATATCCTGAAACAATTCCAAAGCCTTCTTTTTGTTTATTCAAACGCAATTAACTTTAGATAACAGTTGACTGTTCGATTAACTGTATTAGTTTGGTGGCGGAATTTCGAGTTACAACATGCTTCCAAGAGTTTTAAAGTATTATTTCTTATTAAATATTTACTTTCACAAGGTATGATTTTTTTCAAAACTACTATTTTCATTATTTATAATTTTAAAATTACTTTTTAAAAAAATAAAATTTTTCTAAATTTACTGTATGTGAAAAAAAAAAGCTGCAAATTTACATTATATATTCCTTATGCATTATTGTGGATACTGAAGTGATATTTTGAAAATATTACAACAAAAAAAAACATTTAGCTTAGAGCACATGTTTCAAAAAACAAACAAATTAGATGATAAATGTCTGTTTTTAAAAAAAACTAATTTTTTAAAAAAAATATCACTTCAGTATAAATATAAATGTTACTTAACTGTACAGACAAGTTTTTAAACTTAAATATTCAAAAGTTTCTGAATGAATTGTACATGCAAAAATTCAGATGTGTAATACCATTTGTCGTTGCAAGAAGCTGGTTAAATACATATAAATACCTAAATATCATGTTTAAAAACATAAAAAACAGTTTTATTTTTGCTGTTTAAGAAATCATGTGTACAGTTTAGAGAAACTTTTGAAATTTAAAAGTCTTAGAAACTTATGTTTGCATGTGAACACACAGAACACATATGAAAACTTTCGAAATGACGTAAAATCATGTTTTTTCAAATGCACACCAAAACCATATAGATAAATTTTTCCCATTATATTTATGATGATATTTGCTCTACTTTGATATTTGTAATACATAAATGCTACAAATTCTTCTAAAATTTATAGCGATTTTGTGATAATAGATGTAAATTTTACAAAATATCTCGTTAAACAAAAACTGAAAAATGTTATATATGTATTTTCTGACAATTTGAAAACATTTTTGATGCTTTTTTTACTTAAATATATTGACTTGATGATAATGTTGAATAAAATGTGGCAAATACATGTTGGAAGGTCATAATTTTTGTGATAAAGAGACATTTCATGTTAAAAATGCATTTTTCAAAAAGTTTGTTATAAAAAATTTATGCTCTTTTTTCTCAGAAAATAATGCAAGGATGCTCATAAAATTTCAGTAAAACATAACTCATATGTACACTGAACATAACCATGTACACTGAAGTGTGCCTTTATAAATTTTCCCAAAATAATTTAACATAAAGCATTTATCGTAGAAAAAAAATGAAAATTTTCAAGAAATTCATAGTAATATTTTTATGTTGCATGGTTTTGAAAAAAACTGAACATTATATTTGAAATATCTCACTTCAGCATAAATATTAAAGTCTAATTAATATTCAGACTAAATCAGAAGTCTTAATATTTAACAGTTTCTGAGAAAAAGTAAACATATATATGTGATGATACGGGGATGATTTTTGTCGTTACCTGTAAAGCTTGTTATGCACATAAAATTACATAAAGTTCATGTTTAAAAACATAAAAACAAATTTTTTCTTTTGGATATCATTTATGTAATATTTAAATAAACTTTTTAATTCTGATACTTTAAGAAATTGTGTTTACATGTGAATATACAAAGCACTAGTGAAACTTTTCAAAATGTCATTTATTCATGTATTATATTTCTTAATTTGTGTCTTTTTTTTAAAAAAATTTATTGTATGCATGAACTGGAATTTTTATTTTATATTTCATATATATTGTGTATACTGAAGTGAAATTTTTGAGATATTCCTCAGACATTTAGCTAAAAAGCAGATGTCGTAACATAGAAAAGGAAAGTTTCTATAAAATTCATTATTCTACTGTGCAAAAATTACATTTTTAAACAGGCTGATCAATTTTTTAAAAAAATTTCACTTCTGTATAAAGATAAATGTTAATTTAATGCACACATAAATTTTTAAGCTTTGTTTTCAATAGATTTTTAGTAAAGGGTACATAAATATATCCCAAAATGCAATGCCTTTTTCGTTGCACAAAACTTGTTACATACAAAAAATACACAAATTTCATGTTTAAAAACATAAAATCAGTTTTCTTGTTGTTTTGGATACCATTTATGTAATATTTTAAGAATTCTTTTAATTCTGATACTTTAAGAAATTGTGTTTACATGTGAATTTATAAAAAAGTAATGAAATTTTTCGAAATGTCGTATAATGATGTATTACCAAAGCCATATTTTCATGTATTGACACATTTTTACATGGTATTTATGATACTTATAGTCAACTTGGATGGACAGTAATGTATCAGAACTAAAAATTCTTCAAAAATTGATGCATAATTTGAGAAAATGATGCGAATGCTATAAAATATCTCGATAGATTAAAAGTGAAAAATGCTATACATGTATTTTCTGAGAAATCTAAGTAAAGAAATAAGTAAAAAGTCTTAGAAGTTATTGAGAATAAGCTAATATTTAAAAAAATAGTGCAAATACAGATTGTAATTCATAATTTTTTGATGAAGTGACATTTTATAATAAATGCAATTATCTCAAAACGGTGTTTTTAAAATGCGAGTACCATTTCTCAGAACCTATTCAACGGAAGCACTTGCAATCTTCACTGAATATTACTGATATGTTATTATATATACTGAAGTGAACTTTTATTAATATACCGATAATATTTTTGTAAAAGTCAGTTATCGTGAAAAAAATGACATTTTTCAAAAAATTCATAGTGATAC
>BMAO01003564.1:0-164189 GCA_019973975.1 Trichonephila clavata | reverse complement strand
TATATATATATATATAGTTTCATAACAAAATAACCTTTATCTGGTTTCATTTTCAAAAAATTCCCAATCAATCGCGCTGCGCTGTTAATGTTTTTTGTTAGTATTCCTAATTACGCCACGCCCAGAAACCAGACACTACTTATACATCTTAATAATTACACACAAAAATATATACATTTTTTACATAGAATATATTACAACAAACAATACAAGTAATCTCACATATAAAGCCTCGTCTTTAATGTGTAGCAAAACAATTGCAATTCAACAAATGTTTTTCCACAATTTGGAAAAAAAATTAAATACAAAAGTTTTTTCAACCGATATGAAAATACACACAACGCAGTGAACTTTTTAGCTATTTTTACAAAAAAAATAGACTAGCCACATGGAAAATACTCCGAACTGTCTGTCAGAGGAAAAATAAACAAATTAGAATTATACAACCTGGCTAGTCTTTAGATCCAATCTGCATAGGCTTTGTCTCCAACCATGGCCTCTGTGCTGGATGACCTTGTCCTAGGGTTGTCCTCTCTGCGCTCCCACCTTCTGGGTCTCCTCTTCCATCGAGTCCGTTGAAGTTGATATGCTCCTGCTGAGGCGTTGTTTTCCTTTGTGAGAACTGGAACTTGGCTGTTGTCCACTCGACGTCGGCTCCGAAGATTGTATGGACAGCTCCTTTCCTGATGAGGTCTGTTGTACTTGAATCTGTGGGATGGTCCTGGAACTGCTCTTTCAAAACTATTTTCTTCCACCTTTCTATACCGCTTTCTGGAGGGGCGAGAGGGCATTGACGAGGAAATCTTTCTTTTTTTCTCGGGATACCTGGGCCTCTGGTCTCTTCTTCTTTTGTATGTTTTCTCTCCAAGAGTCTGGCCTTCCTCTTTTCTCTCTTTCAGTTCAAAAAGGTCTTTTTTTCCTGAAATTACACCACGTCACCCCCCGAAGAAACAGCAGATTCCGTCCGTCCACGTTTTTTTCTCACCTCCACTCCATCGCGTCTATTCGCAACTATATCTCTACTACCATTTAAATTTCCTGATTTCGATCCTCTACGACCACCCCCATCACTCTCCGATTGCACCAATCTCGACTGCCCATCATCCGACCTGACTGATGCCACTGCACCATGATCACTACTATTGTCACTTTCCGACTCGGCAGCACTGTCTTCTCTTTGATGGTAAATTCTCACCTGGTCCACATTAACCGTTATTCTTTTACCAAATTTTAATATTACTAAATTATTATTATTTTTTTACCACTCAGAACTTTATATGGCCCTCAAACTTTGGCATAAATTTACCTACTATTTTTTTTCTTGTCGAACTTAACGGGTGAGTTTGAACTAATACTAGATCATCAACTTTCTCATTATTTTCACGCCTCTTTTTATTATAATATTTCGCCCACTTCTCTTGCTGGCGCTTTGTATGAATTCTAGCCTCCTCAAACAACCTTTCTATGTTCCCACAAACTAAATCTGATCCATCAGTTACCATAACTAAATTCTGAAAAGGGGTGATTAAATTTCGACCTAAAAAATAATTCCGCTGGTGTTTTACCCGTTGTCTCACATGTACTGCTGTCCTAATAGCATAACCGAACTCTTGCAGAAATTGATCCCAGTTAGTGTGATTATCCGCGACAAAACTCGAAATCATTTTTAAAAGAGTGCGATTAACTCTTTCTGTTTGATTAGCTTGTGGACGATATACCACAGTTTTAACGTGTTTTATGTTCAACCTGCGACATACTTGCTCAAAAACTTCGGAAATCATTTGGGGGCCGTTATCGGTGACTAATTTTACAGGAGCTCCATAACGCGCAATATAATTCTCAAAAAATGCATTGGCAATTGCTTTAGCCGAAGCTTTCCTTAAGGGAACTATTTCAACCCATTTAGAAAAATTATCTGTAATTACTAAAATAAATCTATAGCGTTCTGGACTAGTTGCAGGGTATGGGCCTAACAAATCTAAAGATACGATTTCATTCGGAAAATTCGTTATTATCGGAATTAATTGACCAGCTGGTAATCCGTTTTTATAATTGACTTTTTGGCATTGGTCGCAGGTTGCTACATATTTATAAATGTATTTCCTCATGTACGGGAAATAACACGCGTCTTTTAATTTTAAGTAAGTTTTCTTTTTGCCTAAATGGCCTGCCATCGGCGAGTCATGGAATTCTCGCATAACATCTTTACGTAATGTTTTAGGTATAAATACCCTTAATTCACCTAGTGTGGTTGTATATTTTGCATAATATAGCAATCCATCAACGATTTTAAAGTCATGGGACCAATTTCTACAGATTGATTCATTAATGGAACTATCGTCCGGATTTTCCAAAAACTTCATGACATGACCTAGCTCCGGGTCATTTCTCTGTTCCTCTCTCAACTGTTCTCTAGACGATAATACTAACGATCTAATCACCGCACAAGACACCTTTGGTTCTTCATTACTTTCTAACGGGTTTCTAGACAACATATCAGCCACTCAATTTTGCGTACCTGGGCGATGTTCCCATATTCTACATTAAAATTTGCCAACTTAAGCGTCCACCTTATAATTCTAGACGACAAATTCTTTCCATTCGTTAATTTGGTAAGTGCAGCATGGTCTGTTATCACTTTAACCGGCAAGGATCCGAAATACGTGCGATATTTATTTAATGCTCATATGACAGCTAAACATTCACGTTCCGTCACACTATAATTCCTTTCTGCCCGGTTTAAAGTTCTCGAGGCAAACGCCATAGGCCTATTATTCTGTGTCAATACTGATCCTACCCCCACGGAGCTCGCATCTGTATAGAGTTCAAAAGGTTGGGAAAAATCTGGTAATTGTAACACTGGAGCTTCTGTCAGTGCTTTCTTAATACGATCAAAGGCTTCCTGCGCTGATTCCGACCAACGGAACTTAGAGTTTTTTCGTTTTAAATTATATAAGGGCTCACACATGTCTGCGTAGTTTTTAATAAACTTTTGATACCAACCCGTCATTCCTAAAAATTTTGCTATTTGTTTTGTAGTTTTCGGAGGTTTCATTTCAATAATTGCTTTTACCTTCTCCTCATCTGTTTTAACTCCTTCTTTATTAATAACTAAACCTAAATAACGTAATTGTTCCCTCGCGAAATGACATTTCTCGCGATTCAACGTCAAACCAGCCTCCTGCAACAATCTGAATACTTCCCGTAAGTGTTCTACATGGCTTTCAAAAGATGGAGACGAAATAATCACGTCATCCATATAACAGTGGGCAAAACGCCCGAGGACTGGCTTGAGGATCATCTCTATGGCCCTTTGAAAATTTGGAGCTGCCCCCGAAAGGCCAAATGGCATGCGAGTAAATGCAAAAGTACCATTTTTTGTAACAAACGCCGTCTTATGAACATCTTTGGGGTCTACTGCCATCTAAAAGTATCCGCTGCGTAAATTAAGTAATGACATAATTTCGGTGTGTGGAATATTAGTGATCAAATCATCAATTATTGGTAGCGGATATCGCGGATATCTCGTGATCGCATTTAATTTCCTATAATCTATTGCAAACCTATAAGCTTCTGGGTCATCTAACGGCAACCCGTTTTTCTTCCGACATAAAACAACTGGAGATGCGTAGGGCGATGTTGTTGGAACTATTGTTCCATCATTTAACATCTTCTGAACATGGTAGTCGATGATACCCTGTTTGACCCTGTCATAGCGATAAGGTCTGTAAAAAACAGGAGGACTATCACCCGTGTCAATTTCATGACAAAACACATGTGTCAGACCAGGCTTAAGTGAAAACAACCCATGAAATTCCTTAAACAAAATCTGTAATTCCAGTTTTTGTTTTGAATTTAACTTAGTGTTAGATAAATCTATCTGAACCGGTTCGTCCGAAATTGCCACTTTTTCCATTTGCGAATCCGGAATGATTAACGATTTTGACAGAAAGTCCAAACAAATCTTTGCATGTGACATAAAATCAATACCTAGGATGCATGGATATTGCATCTCAGCAATCACATGAAATTTCCACAACTTCGAAAATTCTCTTATTTTAATTCTCAACTCAACCGTGCCTAAATTTCTGCATTGTGACCCTTGAGCTGTAACTACTTCAGCTAACGATTTTTTAATAGGACAGAAAGAAAAATATGACCGGTACGTTTTTTCTGAAATAAATGACTTTTCCGCACCTGTATCCCAGAGCGCTTTTAGAAATGTATCATGCAAAAGAATCGGCGCATACGGAAGTTCAACTGGTGATAATCGCAATGAATTAAGTTTAATTCTATTAGGAGGATTTGACTCAATACGATCTCTTTGAAAGTTTAAATTTGCATTTCTTTGCCTTTCGCTGTTGCAATCAACACGCCTCCAATTCTGCTTTGCTGAATCATCATTAGGACCCTTCCTAACCACCATCCTATGGTTCTGATACCGGTCTGTTCTCTGATTTGGCTGATTGTAGCGATTTCCTCCCTCGAATCCTTGATTTTGATAATTACGACGAGAAAAATTATTCGCACCCCTGCCTAGTCCTCTTTGATCATTTTGACTATTTCCGACCCCAGTATCTCTCCAATTTCTATTATTCCTTCTTTCCTCAGGATTCCTACTCACATCCCAACTTCGTCTAGCAAAATTATTACTCGAACCCTGGTTTTCCCTGCAGCTATGACGTTCCTCATACCGGTCTACCAACTCTATCAACTGAGCTTTCGTTGTGGGGTTTCGAACTTCTAAATAATCCATTATTTGGGGTTCTAGTCGCATTACTATGTGATCGATCAATTTTATCTCATCATAATTCAAATCCAAAGTTTTATGTATTTTTAACAGCTGAAAAATAAAGTCTGACGGGGCTTGACCTCTCCGTTGTTTTGATGAAAAAAACTGAGCTTCTAGCTCTGATTTATTCCGTATTACCGGAAAACTATCTGACAATTTCTTTTTAAGCGTTGCAAATGCAGTCGCTTCTTCATTTACGCACTCGAAGCCTATCACTTCAAACCAGTCTAACGCTCTCCCAATTAAATGACTTTTTAAATACGCACATGATAGATTCGCCGGTATTTCATAGTAGGCTATATTGTCATCGATATTAGAAATAAACTCAGACACCTTTTCTTTACCCGAAAAAAACAATTCCGGCAAAACTCTAAATCCTGCACCTGCTCTTAATTCCGGTATTTTGTTTGGGCGCCAGTGTCGTAGTCTCTCACTGCCCCTATGATTATTAAAAAATTCTTCTTAATATAGAAATACACAAATATCAATCAAACTTTAAGAACAATAAATTACAGTGGAGTGAGATAAGAATTCAATTATGAACGACGGAACACTAACTGAAACCACGGAGAATAACGCATGCAATCAAACTACGCATTTATAACTAATTTATGAAAATAACAGACCTGATATCTTTTTAAGGCAGGATTCTTTAATACTTGATGGACCTAAAGAGCGGCTTCAATCCTTGATATCTTCAGTTCCGTCCGAACCGAATTAATGAACCTTTTTCAATAATCTTCCTACCGCGAACAAGCTTCACCTTAGTTAAACTAATCTCCTAGAATCACCTTCTTAATCAATCTCGTAGTTAACTCCTCTATCAAACCACGTAGTCATCCTCTTCTCTTCATTCCATTTCTCCCTTTTATATCTTTTTCGAACTCGCTAAACCCGAAACTATCTTGTTTGCATAAGTCACACTTTTAGCTCTCAGCGGGGATTGGTTAAAATAAATACAATCTTAAAAGAATTGAGAGAAGGTTAGTGAAACGCGTAAGCACCCGTCACATATTGACAGTAATTATTTAAGAGTGAGAAATAAGTAGGTCAAATTATTAATATACTAAATCAATATTTAATCAGCAACAGGAATTAAATAAATGTAATTTATATTTTACAAATAAAAATAAAATGAGTTTGAGTTCTTAAAATCATTAATAACTCAGAACATTTTGATGATTTTTTTTTATTCAAAAAAAGACATTGGCAAAACAGCTAAAAAATACTTCATGTATAAATTTGGTAAAAAAAAAAGAGGATTTATGGTATATATATTCTATTATCAAGTACAGCAGTATTTCATTTTAAAAAATGCTTTTTTTACTTATGTGGAAACAAAATATAAGAATTTTAAATTCTAAATAATTACTTAAAAAGAATTCTTTTTCTACATGATTTTAAAAAAAATTGTTATGTGGAGAACTTCTATAGAATTTTCGATTCTGTTTAAGGTGAAAATTCGAGGTAAATATTTCAAATATTTATCATTTAAAAGAATATTGCAATAAGCCTTAATAATTTTCATATTTTTATACTTAAACCGTTATTTATGCTTTCTGAAGAGTTGAATGTTTTTAATTCAAAGAATATACATTTAAAATACTAAACATGTCATTTTTAGATTTTTTTTCATTTTGTCGAAATTTTATTTAAAAAATGTCAGATAAGATGCAGATAATGAATTTTCTTAATAAAATTGAAATTAAAAGCAACACATGAAAGGAAGTACTTGATTCGAATGCCCTTCTTATTAATAAATAAAAGCATAGAACTTTGAAAAGCAATTAGCTCTGTTTTTTAAAACTTATCCTAAAATATAAAACCTTAACAATTAAATAATATTTCTATTTTTATAAACAAAGAGTAATAAAAATGAAAATAAGAGATAACAAATTTTGTTATCTACTCAGCTGATTTTCTACTTATAAATATCTTCTTTGGAGGAATTCCGAATATTTTAATATTAAAGATATGATAGAATAACACATTTTAACAACAGATACTGGACAAACATCGGTTTAATTTTTTAATAATGCTTAGTTTGGTGATATAATATGGATAAAAGAAAGAGTCCCCAGTGTGTCATCTGGTATAGTCAGCATCATCTTCGCGCCTCGCGAAATATATATTTATGTATAGTTTAGTTAAAATGTTGAATTAAATATAATACAATTTCATTTCATTTAGTTCTAAATTTCACGTTTTAGAATTATCTTTATAATATAGAGCAAGGATCGGCAACCTTTTAGCTGTGCCGTGCCAAACCAACCTATTAGCATGATTCAGCGTGCCACGCAATAAGAAATATTTTAAATAATTAGGGAATAGAGGTCAAAAATACAGATTTAGAATTTTATTATACTTTAATTATGCATCATTTAAAGATATTTATTGGCATAAAAATAAATAACATAAAATATAACTATTCCTTCAATATAAATAAAAAGATTAAAACCGTACACATAAATATGTATCTCTTAAGAATTTTTATTAAAATAAAGAGTAAACATAAAATATATGACTATTCTTCAATCTAAACAAAATTTCCCCCCAAATTGTGCATGTATAACACATTTTTAAAAATATTTATAAAATTAGAAATGAACAACATAAAATATGTGTTCATGCAATATAGTTGAAGAAAAAATTAAAATTTTAATGTGAACCTTGACCTTGCAGAGCTCTACTTAATGTCACAATATCAGGTGTGACATTATATTGACACATATTGTGACTTTCAATTGGACACACAATTCTGAATGCTCAGCTGTTAAACAATTTCTTACTGGACTCAAAATATATTGGATGAGAAAAAATTTGTTCACATAGATGGTGGAATCCAAAGCAGTTTGACGTAAAAGTGTAATTTCCTTTTTTTTACCCAGAACTCTTTTTACCCTCTTTTTAAAACTTCACATTTCTCATTAGTATTCTTAAATGTGGCCTGATGTTTCGTTTGAAAATGCCTTAGTACACTTGACATACGACATACAGCAATTTCGCGACATGGCATACATACAACGCGATCTTGTGTGTGTGTGTGTGTGTATGTGTGTGTGTGCTGTACGAATCAAAATTCGTTCGTCCAAGAACCGCGAACATCAAGATTTCTTTTTTTTTACTCGCCATTTGTGATTCAATATTTAACTATGAATTGTCGCAATAAGTAAAAAAAAAAAAAAAAAAAAATACAAGTTTTCACAATAAAACTAACAACGGGACAAAATTATAAGCCTAAGCTTACCAACCTAAAAATCATCACGACTTGCATCACACTATATTCAACTTTCGACTGAAATCATACTCAATATTCGTATATTGGCATGTCAAATCGAGAACATGAGAACAATATAAAAATAAAAGCGTGTTAAAAAAAATAGTGATCTAATATATATTTCTATTAGCTTGATTCGCGCCAAAAGTATAAAATAAAATAATTAGGATTTCTTAAAATCATACACATAAAAAAAAAAAAAAAATTGTAGTTGCTCTTAATATATATTTAAAAGGGCATTTTTGTTATGAAATTAGATTCCCTCCCCGTACCTAATTATCTCACGAGCGGTTTTTTTTACCAAATTTATTTTCAATCCAAATTAAATATGTTGATAGAATAACTATTTTTGTTTATTATATTTTCGCTGCCAAACGTTTGTTAAGCAGAATTTTTATTTATACGCGTTTGTTTTCTCTTTCGGCGATACCCAAGCTTTTGGAGGGTAAAGGACGAACTACTTTCTTTTTTACTCACTGTACAGTAATTGAATGATACTTCATTGTACAAGTATTACACCATGCTTACGGCCCAAACGCAAATTATGAAAATATTTCAATTTACACATTTTTATTAAACAAATAAATGTATGAACAAAAATACGCAAAATATGCTGCATTAATTTTCGATTTAACTGATGAGTTGGAAAGAAGATTTCAAGATTTTCGAAAAAACGAAAAGTATTTCAATATATTTTCTACACCGTTTTCTCTAGAAATAAATAAATTACCATCAAATCTTCAAACGGAATGCATTGAACTGAAAAGGGACATTTAACTGAAAGAAAAATTTGGGGATGTTTCTATACTGGAGTTTTATAAAGATTACCAACACCTCGTGCAGTAAATATCCTCATTTTCACACTCATGCTTTATTAATGTCTTTATATACATAGATTTTGGCAGTTCTTATATTTGTGAGCAGTTATTTTCCAAGAATGAAGCATACAAAAAACAAAAATACGGCAAAGACCACTGACAAACATCTTGAAATGCATTAAGAATAGCAACTTCATCTACTGAACCCGATATCGATTTGTTTGTTCAACACAAACGCAAATTCATTCATCTCCTTAACTTGATTTTTTCCATCTTTATGAAATCCAAACGAAATGAAACGAAACTCTTACAAATTTAAAATAAATTTGTACCTATTCATGTTTAATTCAAATTTAAAAAAATTAATTAAAAATAAGAATTTATTTTAATAAAACTGCACAGAGTTAATTTTTATTTCAATTTGTCAAAAAAAATATTGTATGTGCGTCCCAGAAAAAAAATTATATTTGCAATGCTGCCCTACAAGTGGTCATAGCTTAGACACCCATGTATTACACAATAGTTTTGATTTGTATTGAATATTTAACACTAATAATGAGTAACATTTAAACACACAAAAGATGTTTTCTTTTACATAAAGCACCCAAACTACATGCAAGCTGATTCAGCAGAATCGTTTTATGGCAGAGAACTGAAAGTAAGAAATAACTTTTCTATAGAAATGTGTGAGGCGTTGAAAGGAGAGACAGAGCGATTTAGTTTTGTCTTATAATTTTGGAGAGAGAGTGGTGGCGTGCCACTGAGTTGCCTTAGGTTGCCGACCCCCGATATAGAGTATATCGATATATTTTTAATGTTGTTAAAATTAAAAAAGATTTTAATTTCATTTTAACTTATCGATTAACTCTCTCTGTAAACTAAATATTCCAATCAGAATTTTTTTTCCCCATTCAGTTTTCGATTTAGCCGGCTGGGTGGCGTGGTTGATTTGTCGCTGGCCTTCTGCACCCAAGGTTGCGGGTTCAACCCCGGCCCAAGTCGAGGGATTTTCATGATGCTGAAAATCGACAGCGGTTATGTCGTATGATTATGCGGCATGTAAAAGATCCCTAGAGTGTCTGTTTGGCTTGGATACTCTCGGCAAAATTAAATCCTAGTACAGGTTCGCATCGTCAAGAGCTCAGGTGCCTCCCTCTGAGGAGGAAACTGGGCGTCAAAATTGCTTGCTGTAATTGGTATCGCCTATAGGGTGTAGCTCTAAAAAAAGTGATACCAGTTCCCTGGGAATGTACTACGTCTGCAAAGGTTTAAAATACCAACGCGCAGCCACATTAGAGAAAAAAAATTTCTATTTATTTCAATTTACATTTCTGGTGCTTATGGTATTTAGACCCCGATCTTCTGTGTGACATATATTTCCTTTCTTTCGTGGAATGTACTGTTTTAGGTAATTATGGAGAACTTGCCCCCGGGATGTTCTTTCTTCCTTTTTTTTTTTTAATATATTTCTCCTGTTTAATAAAAATGTCCTTTTTCTTCCTTTTTTTTATTTTTACAGTTTTGTTTAGATTACTGCGTTGCAAGTTATGCTTAAATGAATGAAGTGAGTGTTGACGTAGCTTGCTCAAACATGTCTCTTGCGCTAATAAAACCAAAGAATCAGTCTTTGAATTCCTTAACAAATTTTGGATAAAAGAATGGATTCGAGAGGGAAACATCCAAGATGTTCAGGATGATATCATGCGTCAGTTTAATTTCTTTATGAATCATTTGACAAAATACATTAAAACTCACTTAATTTGTAAATTACTTTCTATTTGTAGTAAAACACTTCTTTAACGTGAATATTTCATGTAAGAAAGTATATAATCATTGTAAAAATATTTACTCTTCATGAATCAAAAAAAAAATTAGTTTTACATCCTGCATATTTGTTTTGATATACTTGTTACTAAGGTAATAGTGAGTAATATTTTAACACAAATTTTTTAGACCAGAAATATTTCGCACCATCTAAAGACCTTTCATTCTTCTTTAGTAATGTACTTTACAACTCTGTCATTTAATACGTTTATTGAAAAATGATATAGTAAAAAACAAGCAATGGGAGAAATAAAATTCTCAATCATTTTATAAGAAGCAAAATTTATACCGACTGAAATAACCACCAAAACAAACAATTTTTTGTCAGATACATTGGATTAAAGTTACTTTTATTAAATTTATTTATTCCTTTCAAACAAAATTTTTTTTGTAATTTTCTAAAGTAATCGAAGTACTGTTTTAAAAAAATCCAATGAAAGATATACTGTTACAACAATAATAGTTTTTTAAGAGCTTCTTAAAGCAAATACATAATTGTGAACTAATTTTTTTTCGTTTTCGTTCTTTGACTTGAAACTTCACAGTTTGCAAAGAAATAATTAAAAAATCTCATTGTGTTATATAAATTAGGAACAGATGACCACACACACACAAAAGGTACTCCACGGATTTGCTTAGCATTTTTTTTTTTAAAAAATAACAATACTATATATATTTTTATATTTTTACAGCAATCCACTATTTTTAATACATTTAAAGCATTTCAAAACTCCTTTGAAAAACCAAGCATTCTAAAATCACAACGATAGTTCTCAAATTTGTTAAAATAACCTTTAAAAAACTCCCCCCCCCCTCCCACAATAAAAATTCCTTACAAAAACCAATTTTTCTCTTTTAAAAAAAATTAGGAAATACAGCGTGCCCGAAAAATACTGTACCTTTTTTTAAAAATTTTCTCCAGTTTCTCTGAGGTACAATTGGAATGTTTTATTCTACCAGAAGTTAGATAATATATCCCAAAGTTTTGTGAAGGTGTGATTTGTGAACAAAATTGCACCTTTCAAAGATTCAATATGGACGCCTATCGTGACACGGCAGATATCTATGCAATACCTCATTTTCGTCCTTACTCGCACCAACATGTCTCTTGTAACGGCAGAGAGCAAATTCATTTCTGATCCACCCTCGCAACTCCACCCTATCTCGAGGTAATGATGGGACAAAGACTTTGTCTTTGATCAAACCCCACAATAAGAAGTCCCAGGATGTCATGTCAGGAGACGTCGGAAATAATTTCAACAACACTTCAATATCACGACCAGTTCGACCTATCCAACATAGTGGGAGATGTTCTTTCAGGTACCTTCTCACGTCATTATAGAAATGAGGAGGAGCTCCATCCTGCTGGAAAATGAAACCTTGGGAACCCTCTTCAAGTTGTGGCTTCAACCAAAATTCTGGAGCATCTCAAGATAACAGTGACCCCTTAAAGATTCTTCTACAAAGAAAAATGGCCCATAAAGCTTCCTTTTACATATGGCAGCAAAGGGGAGAATCTCTGACATGCTCAACGATTTGCCGAGGGTGTTCTGAACCCAAGATTCGAACGTTATTAACTGTTTAATCAGCCAGTGACATGGAAGGTCGCTTCATCACTAAAGACTTCCTGTCGCAAAAATCATCATTTTCCAACATTTCCAACATGTTTTTATAGAAGACATTGCAAAGTTGTTTATCATTTTCAGTGAGTGCCTGCACAAGTGTCGACCTAAAAGCCATGAATTTCAAACGCTTGTTAAGGTACCCGACTACAATAAAATTGGGAGTTTTGCCAAAAATTGACACATTTTTTTATGATTTATTAGCTTTATAAAAATACGAAGTTTATTATTTTCCTTTCACTTGAACAAAAATTACAAGTGTTTTAGTAAAAGCAGATGCCATTACTTTAAGCAAGATGTCATACTTTAAAACGTGTTTTACTCGAAATGTGTGTGTGTGTTTAGTGAAAATGCTCAAACGGAAGCAGTGATTGCTAAAAAAGTTTTGAAAATAATTAACTTAAATGTTTTGTATGTGTTCCGTATAATAGTAAACATTTTTTAACGTTCCGGTTTATCAATCACTGTTTTATGACAAAATTTACAGTCCCTTATGTTAATATTTATAATCACTGTTTCTTAAGCAATTTCATATCATAACTATGATAAAGGGCTCTAGTTTTTGGAAAATTAAAATATCTCTTATCCTAAAGGTCATTTCAAAAATGAATAACATAGCAACACATTAGAATTGGAAAATTTAAAATTTGTTCATAAACTTTTGGTACAGAAGGGGCCTTGTTTATGTTATTATTTTTTTTTTGTAAATTTTTACTAATTCCCCCCCCCCTTTTTAATAATAATAATTTCTTTTTCTCTTTTTAATTTTAGCATATTTTCCTTAACCCTTTATCTACCCCTATGGTACTTATACGTACCACTCACTTTAAAGTTACATAGAATAACCATTTTTACGAATACTCTGATGATACTTAACAGGAATATTCTTTTAAATTGACTTTTCCAAGATATTTGGCAGCACGAGTTCTATGATGAGTATTTTAGCGGGGAAGGCGAATAGTTTTGTAGCAGAAGTTGCGTTTTCAGCTGACATTTGGATCGGATTGCGAAGATTGTCATTTTTGTTCCGAAAAAGTAGTTAATGTCAAAAGGGGGTCTTACTTATTAATTTTTTCTTTCTGTATGTTAATGAAGACCTTAGAAAACGATTTGACTATTTATTTTAAGAGAACAGTGTACATAATTAGTTTTATAGTTGAACTAGCTGTTACCCGTTCGCTTCGCTGGGAATTTCATGATGTTTTATAAATTTTTACTGCTTATATACATGTATAAATTATTGATATCTAAGTCCTGCATTAAGAATTCGATTGTATTGAAAAATATACTTATACCTATAACTGTCACCTGTTGATAAAAAAAAGGGGCAGAACTCATCTAATTTGTGTTTTCTAAAAATCTCTAAAATTGAAGCATAGAATGATGTTTGCTCTTTCGTAACCCAAAAACCAAGTGGATTCCCGCAAAACCAATTTTCGATGGATCTCTACTCCATAAATTGAACATGCAAGCCAAGTTTCAAGTCTAAATCTTAACAGAAAAAAAACAAAAGTTTTACTATCAATATCCCCGTAATCCCGTTGAGAGCCGTTTTCCAAAATAACCGCTCTTAGCGGTGTAACGTAGTGGCACCACATTGAACATGTACGTTAAGCTAATTATTAGAGAATCTCTCGTTGTATTCTATCAGCCGTCTTTTCGGAGTCTCTTTGCTCCTTCCTTCGTCAGCAGGCCTCTCTCTTGGGTATCTCTCGTAGGAGTCTGTCCGGAGTCTCTTCCTTCGTCCGCAGGGTTCAATTCCGGGAATCTCTCGTGGGAGTCTATCACGAGTCTCTCAGCAGTTCATCAGGAGTCTTTCAGGAGTCTATCCGGAGTCTTCCTCCGTCAGCAGGCTTCTCTCTCGGAATCCATCGTCGAAGTCTCTCCAGCAGTCAGAAGTTCATCAGGCGTTTTTCAGCAGTTCATCAAGAGTCTCCAGCAGTTCGTTCCTCAGTCTTCCTTCTTTCTCTGAAGTCCACTCTTTTAAACTGTAGGGGAGGGTTCACTCCACGCCCCTCATCAATCCCCATTGGCCGACCTCAGGGTTTTGCACCCGGCACCAACGGTCTTGCACGTCATCCATTCGTGCAGAGATGACAAAAGTCCGGTCCCTCTCAAAGGTTCCCGGCGACAAGGGCCCGGCTGACATCTGGCACTTCAAACACCTCGCCGCCGCCTGCAGAGGCGCCAGCATTCAAGACGTACAATCACTGCCCATGAATAGAAATAATGCAGCGATGCCTAGTCCATTGGGTCCCCCAGACACACCGACGCCGACGGTCCAGCTGTCTGATACAACACAATGCAGCTAAAAACTAGTTTTCTCCAGCTGTGGAAATGTTTATGAATAGAGGCGCTTTCTCCATTGTGACGACGTCACAACTCCTTCCCCCTGAAAACGTCCATTTCACTGGACTGCTCTGGTCCAATGTTGGATCTGTTCTTATGACTTACTCAAAAAAAGAATGTCTTAACAATGAGATCAACTAGGACAGCAATCCAATAATAAAAAAAAACACTCAAAAATATAATAATAAGTAAATCCAAAATTCCATATCATTTTACACACTTTACAATAAAAACCTAAATTCCAAATCTTGGATTCTTTTCTTTATGTTACATCTTATCTTAAAAAATTTGAGTTTTAAGTGAATAAGTTAAATGCTAACATTTTACTAATATTACTATACGTTAAATCACACGTAACTACTGTACTAGACATCTATGTGCTTACACTTGGCTGAGAGACACAAAAGATTTTCAGTAACACATAAATTTTTGTTTCCACCATATACACACAATACAGTAATATAGTAATATAGACACAAAAATACAAGAAAAAGTTAAAATTAATTAATAGGAAATTTTTAAATGAGTGCTTATTCCAGTCTGTTTAATCCAATGACATTTCCATGTAACTTTCTTTAATTAAAGTAAATGATTTTTTTAAAATTACATTAAAAAAAACTGTAAATACAAACATTTGGAATTATTTGGGCTAAACAACATTAGTTTAAAGATAAATTTCCATCTTGACACTTTGCACACTTTCTCACAATATTTATAACAAGTTATTTCCCAATTCATTATCTTTCCTACTACAACGTTGGGTAAAGTGGTAATTATGGCACTATCATTAAAAATACAATTAACCTCGTACTTCCTCAGCTCACGAAATGAACTCACTACATCTCTATTAAGTACACGTAGGAAATTTTCCCACTGCTCTAATTTACCTTTGGTCGGTATGAATTCCGATCTCACACTCCTCAACCCTTCTAATACCAAGTCTATTTGCTTTACACGATTTTTCCAAATTTGCGCCAAGATGTCTATATCAACCAATCGACGTAAAGTAAACTGCGGTAACCGTTCCAAAACCTGAGTAGTTAATTTACATCCATAAGAAGATGCGCATATGATCTTAAAACTCCTTTTTCTAAAGTAAATGCCAAATGGCATTACGTATGCGGCATACTTCTGATATCTCAGCATGAGTGAACGACGAAAGTACCACTTCCACAAATCCAGTACCATGACCCACGAGGCCGTGCTTTTCTTCTCTACAAAACATTCTCTTTTTAACAAAAGATGAATCTTGGCTCGCGTCACCTGGTTCGAACGCCTATACTTAGTACACGTGTACGAGTATCGATTCACTTCTCTAAACTTAACAGCGGACAATGTACGATTGAACTGCCCCATCTCGATTACACTCACATCCCTAGGATACACAAACTCCTCTCCCAGAGTATTAATCAATCTCAGGTATATCCAAACAGTTTTAATTTTAAAAGGTTTTCTTCTAATTAACTGATTATCCCTCTGCATTAAAGAAATCTTCCCGGGATCTGGAGGAAACCTTTCTTTATTTCTATCAACGACCATTCGTAAATAGTTAATTCTATCCGACGGTAATTTGAAGTGCAGTTGACTTTCCCTTAAAACACCCCGAAAGTCAAAATCCATAAATAGCTTTACCGGATAGGGGAATTCGGTTTCTTTCTCCATTCCCTCCGAGCTATTTTCTGTAACAAAATTTACAAATTCCGGCCTCCTACGATACAGTTTTACCAAATTTACACGATAAATTGCACTACGATCCCTTTTTCTCGGTAAATCGTAATTAAATTCTAAACTTGTCATTTTACCAGCTCCTAACCAATTCTTATCAATACCCTTTGAACTGGAGGGAATCAAACGCATTGTTGATTTATCTCCGACATCTTTCCTAACAAAGGCGCACGCGTAAATTTCTTTCCCTTTCCTCTGTTCCGCTTTTATACTAGCCATTGTAGGGTTTTGAAAACTTTTATGACCTACTGTTAGGCCCGCTCCCCTTTCAACTGAGAGTTGACTAGCCTCCTTTTCATCATTCTTAATTTTACAACTCAATGTTGCAGGGATAGTAAAACCCGTATCTACTATCAATCCTCGAGAACTTACTCCTATGTCCTCATGATTTATTACTGGCTGTGCAACCGTCCTCACAGCTGTAACACTCTCCTTAACTGCCCTTGACCCCACCTTCCTTTCAGAATCACGAATTCCAAAAATATCGACTTCTTTCCCTTTCTCAAGCCTAGACAGTTTATCCTTCTCTTTTTCTATCCCTCTCACTTCGGACGGGGGATTAACACACGTGCGTTTCACCGGGGGGTCACAAATCTCAATTCTAACTTCAGAAGGCATGGCGGTTTTTTCACTTCTATCACCATCCGGATTACTCACCGGCCTACACTTTTTAATCGGTTCACTAACTTCCTTGGACCGATTTCCTGACAAATAACTCTCCTGTGCGCAATTCTCGACTTTATCTTCTACTTTTAGATGAGATTCCTGATTTTGTAACTTATCTCGGTGTACAATTCTCAATCGTTCTAATTCTCGTTCCCTCATTATTTTACGCTCTTCAAACCCCTTTAATTTAAGTTCCCATTCCTTATTTTCACGTTCACGCTCAAGTTCACGTTCACGCTCAAGTTCCCGTTCCTTATTTTCACGTTCACGTTTTTCTTCCAAAACACCCTCCAACAAACATTCAACTAATTCTTCATTATAGTATTCACTCTGACAAATTCTATTCTTAATTTCTATCTTAGATAAAGTATTATCGGCTTCGACTCCCATTTCTTTCGCCATTTCTACTAATACGTCTTTGCTTTGCCTTAATAAGTACGCCATGATGCACTAATACACACAAACCAAATTAAGCTTAATTGTCACAAAAATTATACAAAACTCAACGCACACTAGAAATACACTAGACCTAGACTTAACTATAATTCACAATAATCCTAAAACAAAACAGTACTCTCCACAGTAACTGTACCAATGAAACAAGTATAACTACTGTATACTTAACTATATTTCACAAATGTGCTCAAATCTTAAAAACAATACAGTACTCTGCACAGTAACTGTACCAACGAAACAAGTATAACTACTGTATACTTAACTATATTTCACAAAAACGCACAAATCTTAAAAGCAATACAGTACTCTACACAGTAACTGTACCCCCGAAACAAGTATATACTTAACTATGTTTCACAAATGTGCGCAAATCTTAAAAACAATACAGTACTCTGCACAGTAACTGTACCAACGAAACAAGTATAACTACTGTATACTTAACTATATTTCACAAACAACAATACTAATAAATCGCACATTTATACATCATACAAAACTTTAAAAATCTTTCTAGTCTCTCTTTCTAGTGTTTGCTAACTTTACTTAGTACGTAAATTATTTACTACCAAAATTTTACATACATTAATCATAACAATAATGATAATCAATATTGCTGCCCCGAGTATAATCTCAAAGAAAAGACTCACCTTTCTGTTTCGAATCACTGCCAAAATCTATGGCACACCTGGACAGGAATTCACAGCAGTAAATACTCTTGACTTCCTTCAAAATCTGCCGACGGACATCAGGGTCTGTTTTCGGCTTTCCTCCTCTTGTTTCCTTCGTTGATTCACCCAAGACGATTCACATACATTAAAATGGACAGCAGGCTCTCCGGGAATTTTCCAGCAACAGGAACACACTTTAACGATAAGGATGGAGACACCACAGGAACTCAGGAGAACTTTGCGTTGTTTAAAGTTCTTTTATTTTTCTCGCACACACGGCTGGCATTTTCTCTCTTTTTGTGTTATTTCTTTTTTTTTTCAAAAGTTAATTTAAATAAAAAAGGATTCGGGCATTTAATTAATTAACTAAATGCCGATCCCAGCTCGCTGCCACCAATTTAATTAGCTGTAACGTAGTGGCACCACATTGAACATGTACGTTAAGCTAATTATTAGAGAATCTCTCGTTGTATTCTATCAGCCGTCTTTTCGGAGTCTCTTTGCTCCTTCCTTCGTCAGCAGGCCTCTCTCTTGGGTATCTCTCGTAGGAGTCTGTCCGGAGTCTCTTCCTTCGTCCGCAGGGTTCAATTCCGGGAATCTCTCGTGGGAGTCTATCACGAGTCTCTCAGCAGTTCATCAGGAGTCTTTCAGGAGTCTATCCGGAGTCTTCCTCCGTCAGCAGGCTTCTCTCTCGGAATCCATCGTCGAAGTCTCTCCAGCAGTCAGAAGTTCATCAGGCGTTTTTCAGCAGTTCATCAAGAGTCTCCAGCAGTTCGTTCCTCAGTCTTCCCTCTTTCTCTGAAGTCCACTCTTTTAAACTGTAGGGGAGGGTTCACTCCACGCCCCTCATCAATCCCCATTGGCCGACCTCAGGGTTTTGCACCCGGCACCAACGGTCTTGCACGTCATCCATTCGTGCAGAGATGACAAAAGTCCGGTCCCTCTCAAAGGTTCCCGGCGACAAGGGCCCGGCTGACATCTGGCACTTCAAACACCTCGCCGCCACCTGCAGAGGCGCCAGCATTCAAGACGTACAATCACTGCCCATGAATAGAAATAATGCAGCGATGCCTAGTCCATTGGGTCCCCCAGACACACCGACGCCGACGGTCCAGCTGTCTGATACAACACAATGCAGCTAAAAACTAGTTTTCTCCAGCTGTGGAAATGTTTATGAATAGAGGCGCTTTCTCCATTGTGACGACGTCACAGCGGATTTCAACTCAACAAAAGAAAAATGCAAACCAAATTTCATTATTATAGTTCTTGTAGCTCGAAAAAAGTAATTTTTTTCGTCAATACGTCCCAGTAACCCCCTGCACCCCCCCCCACAACTTAATTTGCTTAAAATACATTCTTAGTGGATCCCTATTCAACAAAGGAAACATGTTTAACAAATTTCAAGTATATGGGTCTAACAATTAAAAACAGGAATTTTTTCTGTAACTCCTCTTGACCCCTCGCAACCCTCCTTGGGGGTCAATTTTCGTTTTACTCTTTGTTAGAGGAACTCTATTCCATGAAAGGAACATGCCTACCAATTTTCAAGCAGGATGATCAAATAGTTTAAAATGGAAATATTTATCAATTACGCCTCTTAATCTCCCGAAATTAAACTTAGTAGTTCATATTCGCGAAACCCATTTTGTAGCGGTTCTCTACTTTACGAAAGGAATCTGCTTATCAAATTTCATGACTGTACGTCTAATAGTTTAATAAATGGGGATAATTATCTATAACGCCACTTGAGCCCCCGCAACGCCACTTCTGGGTCTGTTTTCACAAAACCAATTTTGTAGGGGAATTGCACACTATGAAAGGAATCTGCTTAGCAAAATTTGAAGACTGTGCGTCCAATAAATTAAAAATGAAAAAAAAATTATCAATAACGCCCCTTGAACCCCCGCAACGCGGCCTAGGGGTCGATTTTCACAAAACACATTTTGTAGTGTATCTCTATCCTATGAGAGGAATCTGCTTACCAAATTTCAAACTGTGCGTCTAATAGTTTAAAAATAGAAATAATTATTTATATCTGCCCTTAATACCCCGCAACACCCCTTGGGGGTCAATTTTTCCCAAACCTGTTTTGTAGCGGATATTTACTCCATGAAAGAAATATTCCTACCAATTTTCAAGCAGGGAGGTGAAGTAGTTTAAAAACGAAAATATTTATCTAGTACGCCACTAAATCCCCCGCAACGCCATTTAGAGGTCTGTTTTCACAAAACCTTCTTATAGCTGATTTCTACTCTATAAAAGAAATCTACTTATCAAATATAAAGACCGTGCGTCTAATAGTTTAAAAATGGAAATAATTATCTATAACGCCCCTTAAGTCCCGCAACGCCACTTGAGGGCAATTTTCACGAAACCCATTTTGTAGCGTATCTCTACCCTATGAGAGGAATGTACTTACTAAGTTTCAAGACTGTACGTCTAATAACTTAAAAATCGGAATTTCTAAAGCCCCTTAAACCCCCGCCCCCGCAAACAATTGCTGCTAATTTGAAATTACAAACAGACACTTCAATTTTATTTATTTGTATAGATATAGATTGGGATTATAATAACTATTGTTTAAATGTGACTAAAAATGTAAAAAAAAAAAAAAAAGAAAAGAAAGGATTAAAACTAACCGTAAAACTTATCAATTTTTTGTTTCTTGCATTGCTTTTTGCTTATGAAGCCTTGATTTATTATTTTTAAAAGTGCATCCGAAACAGCCGATGCTCTACTTAACTGAACAGTAAGATAACTATCCTAAAAAAAAGTTATGGCACGTGTCAGCGTATTATCATGTGCGCGTAACACTATTATGTCTCATGAAGGCCATCGGTCGCCAGTAACCAAAACAACGACTTCATTAGCTCAGCTTGGCGTTCAATTTGGCGTTCATCTTGGCATTCAGTTTCACGTTCACCCGTATAGTTCCCGTTCCCGTAAGATTACGGGAATAAAATATAGCCTATGTTACTCCCCGTTAATGTAGCTTTCCATTAGTGAAAGAATTTTTAAAATCGCCCCAGCCGTTTCCGAGATCAGCCGGAACAAACAGACAGACAGACAGACAAAAATTTTAAAAATTGTTTTTTTGTTATGAGTACCGTATATACTTTTAGTGCATTAAGTAAAAAGCTGCTAATTTGAAATTACAAACAGACACTTCAATTTTATTTATTTGTATAGATAACATTGTGGTACTTCTTAGTACCGACAGTACACTGGATGTTAGAGCAGGAACTTAGAGGGTTTTTTTCCCACCGGTGCAGCTGATTATTGTTTTCTGTTGTTTGTAGCGTCATTACTACCGCGTAATAGATATGCTTTTTAGGCATTTATTTTTAGCTTAACTTATTTATTTTGCTTTTATATTTTTTCATTTTAACGTTTTCAAAAAACTTGAAACTTTGAATCTGAGCTTGTTTTTTTTTTTTTTTTTTTTTTTTTTTTTTTTTGCCACATAATTAAATGAAATATCTATTCTTATTTCAAAAATTAACATTTTAATTTCTTTATGTGTAACTGAGATTTAACAATAATATTAGGGTTTCAAGGTGCTATTATTATTATTATTATTATTATTATTATTTTCTCTTTTCTTAGAATGTCTAGAAAAAAGAAACTCTGTCTTCAAGAGGCTTTGGATTTATTACAGAACCTACTATTTGAAATCAATGATGTACTAACAGATTATTTTTCAGATGACGAAGTCCAAGCCAATTATTTGCTGGAATTTTCGTTAGATTCTTAGGATGACGATCAAGAGACTGAACTCAAGCTGGCAGTAGTTAATGTTAAGAAAATACAGCATTTCTTACACCAGGATGCAGAGCTTTAAAAAATATTTAATCAAAACCTCACTCAAAATGCACGTGTAATGAATTTCTGTACATATAAATGTAATAATCTCCATTAATTATTCTTAATAACTTTTAATTACCTTTGGTCCATCCCTTCAGGACCAACGCTTTAGTAATAAGTTAACCAGCCGTCTAACGAGAGGATTTTAAACTACATTCATCCACCCACACAGATCACGTGATTTTAAGCCCTATAAATACCGATATTCTTGGAGACCGCGCGCTCTTTCGCTTCTTCTCTTCTTGTCATCATATAGTCGGCTGCAGCTAGTGTTTGTGAATTTAGGTTGTGTATGTTTCGTTGTGATTCCGTCTATCTGTGTGTCTTCATGTTCAGTGTTTAATAAAGAAGAATAGCTTTTCCACGAGACTGCCTCTTCCATAGTAATGAAAATGCAACATCAACCATATAAGGAAATACCAACACCGGCCACGCTATCAAGATCTTCGCCAAAAATCGTCCTCCTTTACTAAATCCATCATTACAACATCGTCGTATTACATATATATATATATATATATATACATAAATTAAAAAGATTAATAATCTTTAAAACTAAATATCTTGTGCTGTAAAATATTAGTGTTCTCTGGTTATTTAGCACTTTTAAGAGTTAAACGGCGTTAAAAAAGTCATTCGGTCTTTTCAAATTGTGAGATTGTTTGAGGCGTTTGTGGACTGTGTACCAATTTAAATAATTAGTTCTGACGAATTAAATTTTCCAAAGTTGAGTATTTTATTTATGTATATCCCTTAATTTTACATCCAGTGATTCAAAAAAAATATATATATTGCATTAAAAAATTTACAGTTAATCATAATGCGGTAGATAAAGGGTTAAAATATACTAAACAAATCTAAAAGCAACAAAAAAAAATCCCTTTATCTCCATCTTTTTTGAAAAAAAGTTGTCGCAATACCTTAACAACATTCCAGACTATTGTTTTGGACGATGCTAATTCATGGCTCACTTTCCGTTCTGACTTTTGGGGGCTGCTTAAGAATCATTAGATTGCCGAGCTCTATTAACAGTTTCCACCGACGCGGTCGCCGATGTTTTTGCCTTTGCATAGACAGCCTGTCTCCATTAGTTGTGTATGCCAACGTTTAACTGAGTTTTTGTCCGGTGGATCAACCTCAAATTATAGCCGAAAGTTGTGTTGAACTGTGATAACAGACATTGTTTTTGTGCGTATTCCACGGCACAAAATGTCTTCTGCGGTTTGGTGGGCGTCATGTTGACAATGTTGTACATACAGGAAAGGCAGAAACTTCAAAACTTGGAGTATTTAGTAGTTTTCAGGCCAATTTTCCCTACTCTCTACACACTAGGAAAAAATAAAGAAAAAGGGTACATTATTTTTCGGACACGGTGTATTATCTGTCTTAAAAGGATAGAATAAGAGTGTTTTTAATAAAATTAAAGCAATGCTCAATATTCTTCCATGTACATTTAAATCCTTTTAAATTTTAAAATCAATATCATCATTAGAATACAAATGACAATCAACTACATTGTACATTATTTCAAATTACCTGTAACGCATGCGTTTTTCTGACTGTCTTATGACTATTAGCCTTAAGAGCCTAGTAATAATTCCAACAGACCATTATACAACATAATCAACAATAACCGTAGAGAAAGGTTATACTACGCTAGAAAAATATTTAAAAAGCAAAACTAAACATTCAAATCATTTAGTTACAAGTGGACTGCAGCCTTCACGATTCTTTAACGTTCAGACTTAAAGAAATCATCGCGACTAATTATTCGGAAAGTGATGATATAAATAGTTTTAAGTTGGATCCAAATCTTTTCATGTTAACCCCATTAAGTTGATGAATGGATATAGAGTTCGTAGAGCGGAAGTGTGGTTGAATAAGTGTTTCCGAATGAAAAAAACTAAAACCCCTAAAACTAATAAATAATTTTGGGAGGTCCGCACTTGAAGGGAGAAAAAATGGTATGAAACCATGAAGAAAATCACTAAGAACAGCAGTTCTTTAGGAGGTAGCTATTAGTGACCCTACAGCTGAACATTAATGGCGGTTTTCCTTTGATGTCGTACTGGGGGTTGGTTACAAATTACTCCTAGCATGCTTTACTTGAGTAGAATATTAAACTTTCAGCGATGTCATTATTATTTGTGATGGACGAAAAGAAATGAATAAGAAACACCGTCCACTGGCTTAATTGTAAAAGAGACTTTTTTTTTAAAAAGTTTTTTTTTTCTCCAAAATTTTTTTTTTCTATTTTTTTTTTTTTTTTTTGACAGACGTTGGAGAAAATTAGCCAATTTTCACAAATTACCTTGAACAATCTTTATATTTATACAATAATTAATAACTGTAGTCTGCAATTGTTCAGCACAGATTTTCCCAAAAAGAATAATCTTGAGCATTGCAGAAAAACAAGAGAAATAATAATTTTAACTATGGTTTTCCTGCAATATAGATGATCAAGAGAACAATTTCTACAGGGAGTTAAAAAAAATGAATACTCGATTTTTTTTAAAAATTATTTTTTCCTCATAAACATTGATATGTGAAGGTTAAAAACATATTTTCATATAAATAATTTAGTGGAATGGTTGTTACTTTTTTTTTTTTTTTTGGTATAGCGTTTTAATACTAAGGATGGAAATTTTACTGAAAATATTGCTTATCAATATTTGCATTATGAAAATATTAATAAAATGTGAGTTGAATAAAATGCAATAAAAATATAATTAAAAATGTACCATCTACAATATTTTAATAACAATGAAAACATTTCTACTAATTTCTACATTATTTTTAACTAAAAAAATCCAGGATTCTCTCACAAATGCACAGATGCAAAATCTACAAGCACTCATGAATAACGTTTTTGTTAATATATATTTTTTTATCATCATTATTTAAATAATATTTAAGTTGTTATGTGTGTTTAATAGATTAAGCAGTTTTAAATGGTCTGTCTCTATATTAATGATACAATAAATTAAAATAATAAACATTAAAAGTTTTCAAAAAAGCAGGAACTATTCAGTTTTATTTAAGACCATATATGTAACTATTAAATGTGATCATATATAAATGGGACTAAATTTGTTTATAAACACATACAAAAAAATATTTACTTATATACATTGTGACGGGTCTATCCGCGTCAATCTTCCATTAATCCTCTTGGGTAACTTTGGGGCCAGCAATTATTCTATTTCACAGCCTCCTCGGGAAAAACACGAGATAGCGTTATGCTAATGAATTCAACTCTATTCTTTCAACACATGTATACGGTATACATAACATTTTACAACGTGAAATGCTTTAGTTTTTCTAGTAATGACTGCTGGTAAAATTGTGGAATATGAAACATATTTGAATGAAGTTTTGAGAGAAGATTTAAAACACGTATTAGCACAACGAGAACAGCTTTGTCAAGAAATTTTAGAATTGGAACAGTTAAAAACTGTGATTGAACTTCAAGAGGCAGAATTGACAAAAGAAACATTGAAAACAAGAGTAGATCTTGGTTATAATTTTTATGCGCAAGCAAATGTTACTGATACCAAATATATATTTATAAAAGCTGGACTGGGTTTATTTATACAGTTTACTTTAGAAGAAGCAACAATATTTATTGACAAGAAAGTTGAATTAAAAGTTGAGAAAACATTAAAAAAAAAAGAGTTCAGAAATTAATGCCCATATTCAGCTTATTTTACAGGGTTTACGAGAACTACAAAATTTGAATTACACTCCTGAACCACCTAGACGAGATATATTGTAAAACAATGTTTTTTGTTGATGCACAGCCAGATTAGGGCAGTGACTCCGATTGCGAGATTCCAAAATTTTAAATTTCAGCATTTAAAAAGTTTGGATTTCGCATTAAGTCTGAACCAGAAGTAAAAGAAGATGAAAATTTTCACAATAAAAGTATAAATCTTTCCTCTACCTTGGATGCTGGTGAAGCTTATAAAGGCTCTTATATAAACTTTTATGCAGAAGGAAATAACATACAAAATCATTTAAAGAAACAAAAAGAAATCTTACAGAAAACATTAGATGAGAAATTAAAGAAAAGTATTGTGTGCCAACCTGATTTTCCAAAACTTGAACAAGTTCCATCCTTTCAAAGTAAAAATCAAATAAAGAAACAGTCAAAAAAAGAGAGAGCCACTGTATGACTGTGAACCCAGTCCAAGATAGGACAGGGGCACGACAACATGTATACATATAAAGAGAGAGAATTTGTGTGTATGGGTTGTTCTCTCTCTCTCTTGACTTAATGTAGCATAGGCCCCTATGTGATCTTAACTTTCTCCCAAAAAATTTAGGGTGTCTTGGGTGGTTGGGTGGCGAGCTCACGAAATGCCCTGGCGATCTTGCTTTAATTTTGGTTGCGTGGCAGGAGCGGACACTTTAAAATTCATCGTGGTTTGAGGGGACATATTCCCCCCCCCATTTTAGAACAGATTCGATTATTGAATTACAAGGATAAATACATTTTAGCCAATCAAATTTAATTTGAATTAAATTTTTAAGATATTAAGTGCGAATACACTTTAAAAACATAGCGCAATGTACTAAAAATAAAAACTTTCAGATAAATATTTAAAAATTATAGAAAACTGTATTTTAGAGTCAAATAAATATTAGAACAGGTGCAATTACTATAAAATTAGTTTCATTAATGTAAGTAAATATATAAAAACTAGAAGTACAATGTACAAAAGAGATACAAAAGTAAATAAAAGAAAAATAAATACAAGTACCCAAATACTAACAAACCTTTATTATGAAGGCATAAAGATCCATACCATTGGATTTAGTCCAACCTAGTTAAAAAATCTTAAAAAGATTTTAGGCCTTTTTCTAAATTGTTTGATGTTTCTAATTCTTTTAAGGTGTTTTCAATTCTTGCATCCAATTTTACATATGTTTTTTTCCCCTTTTTATTCCAGGATCGCCTATTTCTTTGGATTTCAAATTAAAAAACACTTTTTGTGTTTCTTCTTTTAGTATTTTAACTAATAAGTGGATATTAAGCTGGTTTCTGCCAGTGAGATTGCATTTAATTTGGAATTCCCCCCTTCTACTGTCTGCTCTGGCTACGTAACCGTAGCTGTTCTAGGATGGGGGGGGGGATGTGTCCGTTCAAACCACGATGAGTTTTAAAGTGTCCGCTAAAGCCACGAAATGTTATGTGTCCGCTCCTGCCACGTCCGCTCCTGCCACGCCACCTTAATTTTGATCTTTTTCGTCAGTCTATCCTTCCTCCTATCTTCGTTTCTTATTAAGTTTAGTCACAAAATTATACAGATACACGTTTTTTCGTAAATTAACAGGAAGAAAGAAAGCTTGGTTAAGAAAAGCCCTTGTGTAAATACCACAAATCAACCAAGAAACCCGTGTTTTTGAGCCCCGATCTCGGTATTGCAAAAAATATCAGATCTAACTTGGATTATTTCTATAAAGCATGTAAAATTACTACTTCGATACAAACAAAAATTCAACAACCTCGGAAACAATCAAAAGTAAGCCAAAAAAGCTCATCAATTCACATTATTTATTAATTTTTTACAACCAAACTGTATTTCAAGCGAAGTGCAATGTTACAGTGCAATGCCCACACATACAATTGAGTCTTTTCCTGGTTTTAATTTGTATTTTACATTAAAATATCATTAATTAAATTATATCTTTTGTATAGTTGAACTTTTTTAAAACCACATTCATCTGAATATGTATAATATTTTTTCTTTAAAAGTACAATTATTCCATTCCTAAGCATTAAAAAATGAATCTGCTGAACCAAGAAGATTTTAAGGAAGGTAAATTGCAGAGATAACATAACGTATATCACAAAATACACTTTATTAACTAAATCTTATAATAATCAATTTCATGAATAGTGTCCTAGTGTGTGTGTGTTTCCAGGTCGTTCACTAAGCTAGCAATCTATTGCAATTTGTTTTCACTTTTTAATTTCGCCTCGATCCCTTGAAAGAAATACTATACGATAAACAGTAGCTCCACCAGTGGGTATTTAAGTATCCTATGCACAATTTTATTCATTTCTGAAAATCACTTCTTTAAAGTTAAAAAGAGCCGACGGGCTGATTTCGCTTTATTTAAACAAGCCTTCTCTCACTTTTGAAAAGCTAAATAATACCGTATGCTATCCTGTACGTTCCAAGCTCTTAAAAATATCCGTTAAAGATTTTTATATTTTTTTGAAACTCCTGTCTGGGAAGATCTTAGTTTAAGAGAACATAAAAAAAAAAAGCCTGAGAAGTTTCCTGCAGAATTTTTTTCAGCATTCCCATTTCCAAAAATCTTGACCTTCGATGAGCAAACACAATCGTTTTGAGCAGGGGTGGGCAGAATTTTCCTGGGAACGGGGCTACTTCTAACTTTTTCAAGGTGTTACGGTTCACCCAGTCTCTAGATTAGTTGGCATCGGTGTTCCATAAATGCGTTTTTTTAGTATGCACATCTTAGGCATGTGTGTGTGTGTGTGAGAAAGCGGTCACACATCAAAATGTCTCGGCAGTCCACCGATCGATCGCGATTGACTTAATGACCACCCCTGGTTTTGAGAATGTGTTCAGGGTAAAAAAAAATAGATTTTTTTAATACTAGACCAACATTAAATATCTTCACATATTTTAATACCTATTTCACAATATTCCTTTTAAATTCCGTGGCATTACTCTCTCTAATCACTTTTTTCATATATTAGGAAACATGGAAGGATTTTACGATATATGCTTCAAAATACAATCGATAACGTTTTAATTAAAAACAGCTTAAAAATTCTTAAAGTCAGGAAAAACAAGATAATTTTTTCTATGCATGGTTTTGACTGCGAAGATCTTTTTAACTTCATAGACAATGATGGTACGGTTCGAAATTTTATGTATATATATATATATATTAAATATCATTTACATAATTTAATAAAAATGGAAAAATTTAATACTCTTATCAAATTTGTATTACAAAAAAATTCCACTGCTTTCGATTAAATTCTTAATAAGCAAGTAAAGGGGATCTAGCAAGTAATTGTTTGGCCAACCGCTATTTACACTTTTTTGGAAATAGATCATATTGGTAAATTATAACTTCTTCATCGTCTTATTGATGATTTAATTGTTTTTGTTAAAAGTAGTGAATTTGAACTAAATATTACATTAAACAACTTAATTCAGTAAAAACTAACTTGGTTGTGAAATTTTATCTGGACCTGCGACTAATTAATAATAAAGTAGTTAGTAATACTTATGATAAAAGGGATTCATTTACATTCCATATAATTAAAATACTCTTTTGAGCAGCCATTTGCGTATATCGATTTATAGAAATATAATATTAGTTCGAAATAATAAATTAATCACACACAAAATAAGCAAAATCACCAATATTATGAAATTATTCCAATACCTTTTGGATCCTGATTATCCTACAAACTTCTTATAAACATGTATACATTATAAATGAATTGATTTGTGTGTGTGTGTCGGGTAACTTTCAATTCCAAAACCACAGAATCAGCTTGTTAGTAGTCTAGCTCAGTAAAGGCTAAAAATACTTTTCCCCCCACAGTTTACAGTTACCGATACACATTCTAAAACATGTTATCGAGTTACTAATTTCAGCATTTCATACAACCAACCAAGTGCCAACGCCGGGCATCTTTTTTGACCTGCTGGTAATTGTGACGTATTTCCATGTATTTAAGAGATCTGTACTTACATTACAGCATTAACAAACACATTACAATCATTTCATTTCTTTCAATTCCGCTGTTAGTACAATTTTTTTATTTGAATTCATTCTTTGTCAATATATTATATTTTGCAGACATTTAATTGATTTACTTCTTACTCATTTATTTTGAAGTTTTTGTTACTTTTTTCTGTTTGGATTTTTCTTTACAGCTTACCAAGAGGCAAAAGGGGAAAGTTGGTACCATCTAACTAGTTTAACTCCACTTATTTTGTCCCATGTGCGAAACTGCGTTTTAACTTGCTAGGCTCCGTTTTTAATTTTTGTCTTATGTATTTTTTTAAAATTCCTTTTACATATTTATTTTTAAGTCTTGTTGAATTTTTGTTTTTATGTTTATTTTTCATATTCTTAAACGTATTTCATGTGTTTCCTTTATATGTATGTATGTACCAAAGTGGTAAGGATTATTTGCTTAATTTCCACTATGAATTTGTGGCGCTTGCTTGTCACAAGCCCGGGGTTAAGATCCTGGGCTTAGCAAGGTCAACTCGGCCTCTCATCCCTTCAGAGGTCGATAAATAAGTACCAAGCTTGCTTGGGAACTGAACACTGGGAGTTTCGTATCAAACTGACCACCTGGCCGAAACATCTGCACATGCCACCCCAGCGACTAAGGTCACGTAAACTGAGATAGACACAGTAGGTCTTGTGGCCCTCATGGGCTGTTGCGCCATTAGATACTGCTCAGTTATGAATTTGTGGACTTAAATGTCGTTGACATGATGGAGTAGGCTTGTTGGTATTGATACATACTTATTTGATGTCGAAAAACCTTTCACTTAAACAGCAAACATACACACACGACACAGAACAAAAGCCAATGGACAAAAACAAAGAGCAGTGAGCTACATGACGAGGGCAAGAAGCAGGCCAATTTTGCATGGAAACTGGAGCTTTTATATGAAGCGGCAACCGGAAGTTCCAAAATTCACATGAATTCCATCGACGAACCTTGTGACTGGTGGAAAGACACCGTACGATGATGTCGTATGCAAACTTACTTTAAAAACGCTGATCTGTTAACTTTTAAAAGATAACGTTCTGATTATATTTCCTGTTAGGTGGATAAACTAGTTAATTATTTACGCCCGAGTCCTGAAAGATCAAGATCATTATAAATTAAAAAGTTGCTTAAGAAGAAATTAAAGGGAATTGTGTGTATATATATATATACTGCTGTTTGTAAAAAATGCAACAATGCAACAACACCATGACGGAATCATCAGAATTAAATGAAATTTAATGCACAAATGACTTGTTTTAGTACAAATAAATGACGAAATTTTCAAAGCAAAAAAAGAATATTAAGTGTCCGAAATCGGTATTGGGTGTAGCCACCACGCGCTGCAATAAGTGTTGCTATACGACGTGGCATGGAGTCAAACAGGTTTTGAATGTCTGCTTGTGGAAGAGAATTCCATATTGCTTGTATGCGCAGCAAAAGTTCGTCTTTTGAAGCTGCAGGACGCCGATCATGAGCGAGACGCCGACCAACCTAATCCCATACGTGCTCAATAGGTGACATATCCGACAAATAAGCAGGCCAAGGAAGAAGTTGCATGTGTTGGGCTGAACAGAAGTCTCGAAGAGTCTTTGCAACATGTGGGCGTGCATTATCCTGTTGAAAGATAGCTCCAAGAATGCCTTGAAGGAAGGAAATGACTTCGGGCTGTAGCACTTCACGGACGTACCTGTTGCTATTGAGATTACCCTCAATTCGTAGTGAATTGGATCGTCCATGATATGAAATCACACCCAAACTATAACTCCGGGTGTTAGGCCACTATGTCGTTCAATAACGCACTGTGGAAGGCAGCGTTCACCGGCATAGCGTCTAACACGAATGCGGCCATCATGGTCTTACAAATCGAAGCGTGATCTTGACAACTTGGTGCCAATCAGCTTGCCAGGCTCGGTGCTCATGAGCCCATTGCAGACTAGGCCATCGATGGTTTGCCGTGAGGGGGAATCATGTATAAAGACACCCTTGAGCGCAATCCACGGTGCAGCAGACGTCGACGAATTGACGAAATCGACATTAGTACACCTGTAGCAGTAGACGAACGTGCTGCCAACTGCCCGGAGGAAGCTGTACGGTCATACACCACCATGCGGAGCAGGTGTCGATCGTTGCGCACTGATGTCACATGCCGTCGTCCATTGCCAGTTTTTCGAGTTGCTCGGTGCTCGTCGGTTCACTGCTTCCAAACTTGCATTACTGTTGAACTTTCCCTCTGCACACGAACTCCAATTGCGAAATAGGAAAATCCTCTTTCTCGAAGGCTGATAATCCTCCCCCGTTCAAACTCTGCAAGTTGTTGGAATTTCTCATTATTTCGTCGTGGAGGCATACTTAGGTCTCACTAAGCGTTCGCCATTAACAAATAATCATTAACTATTTTCCACGTCCCGCTACAGCCCTCTATTTATACGCTTTCAGCATCAGTTCAGAGGGCGCTGCGCACGCCACGCATGCGCGGTGGCTCTGAAACTTTACTGTTTTACGTAGTATTCTGTAATGGATATTTGCTGCAAAGTTTATTTCATTCTGATGATTCTTTCATGGTGTTGCATTTTTTACAAACAGCAGTATATATATATAGAGAGAGAGTTAAAGAAGCAAAATTTGTGAACGAAGAAACACAGCGATTGTTGTGTGCACGCGTTGTAATATGACTGCGAACTTAACTTAAACTCATTGAAAAAGGACGAGGTTTTTGGATTTCTTTTATATTCATTACTTTATGAATTTAAATTTTTATTTAATTTAAAATCAATTTAATTCATAAGTTGTCAAGTTTTTTTAAAAAAGTATTTTACGATGAAATTAAAAAAAGTTGAGGTATAATATATATATTTTGGTGTACATGCAATTACTTTAAAACATAAATTCCAAACTCATTTTTTATTGGTAATAAGAGCACAAAGCTTTATTTTCCTTTATTCTCTAATAAGTTAATTAATTATTAGAGAACAATTAATAAACTTATTAGAGAATTAATTTTAATGTTCAGTAATATACCCCAGCATTATAAAGAATTTTAAATTTTTTATGCAGGAAAAGCATATTACTTGACTGCTATCAAACATGTTTAAATTGTTTTTTAAAAAATTCAGGAGAAATGAGCAAAAAGACATTCTTTTCTAATACTGACAAAAAAAAAACCCATTTTTTTAAAGACATTCCGTCTATAGTTTTATAATTTTTTTCTCAATGTCAGTTATAATTATATCGATTAACACTGTGTTTTTTCACTTAAATTACATTTTCGCAGCACTTATGTTACAAACTGATGTTTCAGGAAAATATTTCGGATTGATTAATTGAAATTTTTATTCCATAAATTATATTCCCTTTTTAGCGCGTTTTTCACGTAGTGGGACAAAAGCACTATTAGGACGCAAATTTCGTCTTCGTCTTCGTTCCATATTTTGTCGTACCTTTTTCTCAGCCAATAAGCAACCAATTGACCTTGGGTTTTCGGCATTTGGTAGCATTTGTGCCCTAGATGAGCCGAATCATATTTAAATTTTCCACAAAAATTTCCCGAGTTTTCCCCAAAATTTTCCCGAATTTTCCACAAAATTTTCCCAGAATTTTTTCTTTTCAGCTCAATAGTAGTACATATAGAGGAGTGGTACAGTACCACTTTCTGTTAGTAAAAAGTTCATTAGTTGCATTATTGTAAAATACAACATGTGAAAAACGCGCTAAAATTACTTGGCCATACCAATGATTGATATCTTGTTTTAAACTAAATATCTTATTTCCTTATTTTTATATTTTCAGTTTCATGCTAAATTAAAAATTAAGGAGCAATATACTCTTAAGAACGAGCTTTAAAATCCATTTTAAAGAGAAAGAATCATCTTTTTCTGAAGGTAGATCCTCCTAGTTCTGAGAAGGAATGCCTCATTAATTAGATCCTCGTGTTTGAAAAGAAGTGTGTATTTGCTTATGAACCGGACGGAATACAGTCAACCAGAAAGCAATCGAGACAGTTTTAATTAATTTCTTTTAGGATGTATGATAAAAACCCTTGGTTCAAGGGAAAACAAAATTAAACTTAGATATCAAGGCTTAATCTTATTAGCTAAAAAGGTAGAATGAAGCTCTGTAAATTAGGATTGGGAGCTCCTACTATTATATTTCACTTTTAAATCTGAAATCCTGTGTTAAAGATGTTTCGAAATTGAATAAAATGTTTTTTCATTATATATAATTTTATGTGTTGTGTTTATTTTTTAATACATATAATTTTAGTAATTTGAAAACGATTAAAGCGAGTGTTTTGGTATTGTTGTGGTAACTTTGCACCGAAGTGTACAGGTCCATTTATACCGAATAATTATGAATAACAACCTTAATCAATTACAGGAAACGTATAAAATATTACCTAAATATAATTTTATAGGTTGCATTCCGAGCATAAAAAATGAATTAGAGAGCAGTCATTAGAAAGCACACACACACAGCTTCCTGTTTAAAAAATAATGTGCTCTTTACAGAATATGTTTGTTTGATTGGTTAATAAATTGACCAAAACAAACTATTAAAATTGCTGAATATTGGTTCCTTTATTGAATAAGAGCACAAAAGATGAAAAAAGTAGAAAAATTAGAGAGGGCATTTCTCATTATTCTTTGCGTTTTTTTTTTGAGGAATTTTTTTCAACATTTTCATTTTTTAACACATTCTCACAATTCATTCATTCCTCTTTTCTTATCATTTCTCATCATTCTTTTCAGTTTCTTTTAAAAATTTCTTTCAAATATATTCAGTTTTAAGCAGATTTTCATTTATTTAGTTTTTTAATCGCATGTCATAATCGTAGCAATACATCAAGTATTTCTGTTATTAGACTGATATTAAAGCAATTATTATACCTACAAATTCAAAAGACAGTCAAAACTTTCTTTAAGACAAAAATTCATTACGGAAAGGATAAATTTAAATTTTTATGAAAAAACTTTTAAAAAAATGTCTCCTTTCATCGAATCGAAAAAAAATAACGTGTGTGGGAAATATTATTTTATTTTGGTTATTGATTCAACAATGGAAAAGAAGCTTGCAAGTACGTCTTTTAAATAAAGAATGAAGCAGTGTACCAAATGCATGACAATTGGAAACATCAATCATAATTCGATTTTACTCGGTCAATATCACGCTCCGCTGTAAACAAATTCCAGTAACGGGAAATAGATACAAATTTCTATGTTTTTTTAATCTTGTATTAAAAATACGATTCCCATATCGAGATTACACCAAAATCTCGTGTTCACTCGCTTACTGTCAGATTCACTACACCTTGAAATTGATCGATTGCTTTAAGGAAGCTGGTTAGTAAAGACGTCAAAATGAGCAGTTTTTCGTCACTCATTTCGCATCCCTCGCGCTTACTAGGATTGGTCGAAACGCTGGTAATCGGTCATTTTTATGATTGCTTCCCGTGGAGGATTTACATTCTTCCTTTTGTTTCAGACCAACTGGAACCCTTGCGTTCGGATGGACAGGACGACTTTCGCACGCGATCACAATAACACCACTGCATCGAGTGAGCAAGTGTCAAGCCGTTTGAATGAAATCTCTCTATCGCGTGTTCAAGGAATGAATGGGAAATTTGGACGTCATGCGTCCCCTGACAGGCACCTGGTTGAGACTTGATGGGCCTCGGAAAGGTCTTTGTCGTCAGACGCGTCTTATTACGCACTCTCTTGGGAGAGTAATTATGTGAGAAGAGAAAATTGAACTGTTGGAGTTGGCACACAAGTGAAGAAAGAATACAACAATGTAAGCTCAAGCGTAACCAAACGGCTCGGTTTCTGGAGGCTTGATGTCATATTTTGGTGAAATTTCTGTAATTGATGCAACTGATTGTGTTAGACTCTGATGGAATGAGTGAAAGGACCCACTTTAACGACTGTCTCATTTTCTCTTCGTCAAGGTGATCATAAATTTATAGATATTCTTAATTGTGAATTTAATTTTTCTTACTAAGTTTCCTGAAGTAGCTACAAGGGAAGCCAAGGAAAAACAATTCGAGTATTGGCTGCTTATGAGGAAGTGGGCAGGTGTTAGAATCTCTACTTAGTGTGGATCAGAGGATAAGAGCACTATTGAATGGGTGTCTAATATGTCTTCTATATTTGGATACTTAAGGTCTTGAATTGCTTATAAATCAAAATTGCCTATTACTGTTTCAAAATAGAGTTTGAAAGATTTTACACTTACCTCTCTTAAAGGGTTTCTTAAATTAATTGCTCTAGGAGGCAGGAAATGTCAACTTATGCCTTCAAAAGACAGACAAACTTCAAGAGTATCATTAGGGTTTAAAAAAAAGGATTCTGTCAATTTTTTTTTTTTTCATTTCAATATTTTTTTCAATGTCTTGTTTTGTGTCTTTTGAATTCAAAAGAATTTTCTCTATTCTAGAAGAAAACCATTTTAGGCTTGCAACAAATGTTCTGAAGTTAAATTGATGACAAGATGTAAGCCTTTTGTAATAAAATAAATGTGCCTTAGAGATATCTTATTTAAGTATTCGCTTTTTTTTCTCAGATTGCACGTATGATGTAAAAAGAATGCACCAGACACTGAAAGGAAAAGTTTTGCGGACTCTATCTCTGAATAAATCATTTATTACTGGCTCTAATATTACAGGCTTAGCTCTAAAACAAACAGTGGATGAATGTACGGGTTTTTTTAAAAGCAAATTACAGCTAGCAGTTCAAAACTTTTGTTTGATTTGATATAACAATAACTGTAATGCCCTAAAAATAAGAACTTATTATTATAATACTCTGTAGCTTTAAATTGGATAGCGAGTTTCAAAGGCAAAATTATGGAAAATTTTCGGTTAAAGCCTAAATTATACTATTGGGTAAACCTACCACAGTATCATTTTATTTACAAAAAAAAAAAAAAAAAAAAAAATTATATTTGCACAGGCTAATAATCTTTTTACTTCAAGAGCGTTCAATTATTTATGCAACTCTTCCAGGTGTGAACTAATTTTATTAGACTTAACTCTGCTATTAGTTATTCGTCTGAGCTCAAACAGCGAATCGATTTGTACCTCTTTTGCTATTGTTGTGAAACCTGAAAAATAAAGCCCCCCTCCCCCCCAAAAAAAGACACGTGTAACTTGATTATGCCTGTTATTAATTCTCAGTAGGTCACTGGTAAATGTTTTAGTCAATATATATTGTAATTAGTCAAATCCAAATCACTCATTTGTATTTTGAATTTCTTTTCAAAAAGTGGCATGGAGGACTTCTTTCTTAAAGTCAATTTGAAATACTCCGTAAGACTATTCTTTCTGAAACGTATTCTTAGTCAAGAATGATGGACTTTCCTACTAGAATTTATTTATGAACAGTTTTTAGTATCAGTTCTCTTTCAAATAAAATTCACGGCATAATCTGTTAATGATGCGAGTGCTCCGTGTTGATGAGCACTTGAATAACAGCTCTACTTGATTAACCACGAAGATTTGCAATGGGCAAGAATCTTTCATAACCCACGATACGTCAATATAATATCATAGAATTACTGTACCGATACAAATCAGGTACCTTCAAATTCAGAGAAGTTTTTAGTCAAAGCATTGTCTTAGATAATTGGACATTAAATTATAAAATGATCATCCACAAAAGAAATGTTACGTATCTCCATTTGTTAATTTCCAGAAAGTGTTAGGTTTGAAGTCTTAGAGACATTTATGAAATTTTAAATTCATTTCAAAACTTTCATATTTATTTTAAATATAACTTCAATTTATACTTTAATTGTTAAAGGCATTTCATTTATTCCGGAAATCCCATTATTAAATTTTCATTTTCTTATAAATTTTAATTGCTAAGCAATTTATAAAATTGGCCATCGATCTGTGATCTAGAAGTTGGCGTACAGCAGGAAGGAAAGAGATTATTCTCTACAGTGCAACTTGATTTTTTTTCAAAAAAAAACTTCCAGCAAGGGACAAAAATTTCATTCCATTAAGTTTTATACCTTCTCAAATGAAGTGAATACGTTATCGTTTAAAAAGGAATTTATTTTCTTCCCTATTTCTCAGATCACGAAATGCTTCCTTTAAATATGATTCTTTCCGACTCTCTCTGAGATGTACTTCTAAACGTATGTTACGATCATAAATTTATTTATTAGAAAAAATCTATACAATACATTTTGAACATATTCTGAAACATTGCTATGATAATAACATTTCTAATGACATAATATTTAACGAATTCTGGGGTCTTCATAGTTTTTAAATTTTTGCTTTTCGCTTTTCCTAAAAGCAACATATTTCATGAAAAACATTTTTATGACAAAAAGCAATTTTTCATCGAAGAAGAAATTCATTAATTTTGTGCTTGATCCACCCGTTCCCCTTTTAATATGTAGAATACTTCAGATCTAGAGGAGGAGGGGCTTCAAAATGTACTCAAACGATATTTTCTTAACCTTTTCTTTAAAATTAATTGCGATAATTTAAAAATTTATGAATTAATTTGTATAAAATATATTCTACATTGCTTAAACTCTTAAGAATTACATAAAAAGAAAGAGTCTTTGTGGATACTGCAGCCTTGACATTCTAGAAATTCGCTCTTTTTGGTAGTTCTTTCATGAACTTTTTAGATAAACATTTGTTTACAAAACAATAAGACCGGAAATTCGATGCTGAATCATCCGGAAACGGACCCATAATTGTTATTATTGTCACACTCTCCGTAGTGATAAGAGGTGGTTAAAAAGTCCCTTCGACATTTATTTTCCACAATAACTGTAAGGCTGACCAACCAAACGATCCCCCCCCCCTACCCCCACTTTCAAGTTCTGAATGTTCTCCATGATTGGTAGAGCGAAGTTCTTCTGAGAACGTGCGAATTATTGAAAGTCTAGAAGTGTTAGTCTAGAATTAGACGACCGCTCTCTATGATAGGTTAGTTAGACGGTTAACTTACCCGTCGAAAGTCTTCAACCTGGGAAACAAGATGGAGTAGAAATTGCTTTTCGAGATCAACTCTTAGACTTTTCTCGAATGAATGATCCTGACACCTCTACAATTGTTTGATGTTGGTGGAAATAAAAAGACGGATAACGATTGGGGGTAACCCCCCCCCCTCACGATTACGTTCAAAGAGCCGTTTTATCCAAATCTTCTTGTCAAACGTAAACAACAACATCCAGTCTTAAATACAGATTATACTGCGATATTATCTGTTAAATACTTAATGGCAAAGCCTAAATAATTACGCTTTATTATTTTAATTATAATCAATCTCACTCTTAATTTACAAGTTGGTAGCGTATACTTAACAATTGCAATGTCTAGGTATAACTTGCACAAATTTTCGACCCCTTTCGATAATTATAGTTTCAGTATTTTGATTAAATCGACCAGCTAGCTCTTATTAAATATTTAATTATTAAGATAACTATTTGTGCTATAAAATCCTAGAATTCGATTATGCTGTCTTACTTATTTATCAAAAAATGAAAAGTAGACATTCTCACAGATGCAGAAAAAAAAAATGAAAAACAAATTTATATGTATTAATTTAGCAGTTAAATTAATTTCTTTTTTGTTTAGTCTGTTGTAAAGTAGTTTTTAAGCATCCTATAAAAATCTTATAAAAGATAAATAAAAAAACATTTAAATAGACAAATATTTTAAGCAAAAGGAGTACGAAGACAAAAAAAAAGAACATTAAACGAATGCTTTATCAAAGAGAAAAATAACCAGAAAATGTTTCCTTGATGACAAAATATTTATTGAGCAATAAGATGAATTGAAGTGATTTAAAATATAAAATTAATGTGAATAGTGTTAATGCGCTGAAAGGAAGACAGATTTTTCAAAATAAGAAAAAGTCCTCTGCTTTTTTTGGTCATATCTTGATATTTTTTATTTCTCATTTACAATAACAACATTTCAATGCACAAAAAACACTATATTGACGCATTCTTCTTTAATATAATGGATCTTTGTGAAAATGTGTGATGCTTAAACCTCGCTGAAATTTTAATGAATGTTTTCAAAAGAGTAATTGAAAAATTCAGAGAATCGATTTATTAAGAATATAATCAAGTACATATAGAATACAGAAGCTCGAACTTTTGCATGTCTTTTAACTTAGACAAAAACTTTATTTCATTCTGAATATTTTACTCTTGACAATAAAATTCACTAATGGAAACAAAAACAGACAAGAAAAAATATAGAAAAAGTGATTCGGTGGTCAAATTTATAGAAGTATTACTCGAAAGGTACTGAATTTCAATTAGATTAATATTTAATGAGTTGATGAATAATTCCTTTTCACATTCAAAGTTCTACCGATTTTAGAATACAATACCACCCACGGCGTATTTTTGCTGTCCTTATTCCATTTTTAAAATATCCCTGATTGCTTCCTTAGCTTTAAAGTTGTTTTAGTTGTAATTAATTGTTTTGATTGTTTATCTGTTTAATTTTAACTTAACTTTTGCTTCTTTTGTCATATTTCAAATTAGTGATTTGGAATGGCAGTCGCCCGAAAGAAACTATAGGGAATTTTAGCCTTTCTTCTATGAAGATACATAAGCCATAATAAAGCAAATATAGAAGTTAAAAAATCGTCAGATTAAAATTCACCTGGTTTGGATATATTGAAATGTAATTGGCAGCATTAAAACCAATAAAGTCCTTTACTAGTGCTCTAAGTTTTTTCCTGTGATTTTTTTCTAAGTTTATTCATACTTACCGAGATATCGGTATAATTTATTCTCGTACTAGTGATTTAAAATTTTCAACTTGCTCTTTGCATTCCTACTTGAAATTATTACTCATAATCTGGCACCACTAAAAATTTCTTACTGAAAATATTACTTTTTTAGCTTTCTAGTTAAAATAGTCTGTGCAACTCCAAGTCTTTCACTCAATTTAATTTCTAAATCACTCTACAAAATCAAGTCATTTAATATGAATGCATGGGAAGTACAGGATTTACAAAGACCTTAAGTATTCGTTGACTTACACCGCTTTGAAATAAAGCACCACCAATTTAGGCCCTATTCTCCGTGATTACTCTTTTAAAGCTCCCCCTTTTTTTTTTACCAGGATACCAAATGAGATTTACGTGGGGCTCACGTTCGACTAGTCGGGGATGTTTCGCTCTGATACCTCTTAGGGCATTCTCCCATTAGAAATGCAGTTTTCATATCGCGTCATCTCATTTATTGATAACAAATAGCACTCCATCAATATTCTGAAAGCTTTTTCGCTAATAAATGTAATTTACCGATTATGTTTTTTAAAGTTTTTGAACAATTCCTAACGAGCTCCGCTGGAAGATACAACTAACAGACCGTATCTTCTAATAAGTACTGCAGCGCGTGGGCTCTGAATGACCACTTTATTAGCTTTTAATATGGCTACAAATTACTCCACCTCACAGCACGTGACTTGAAACTAAAAACGAATATCCAGATTGAAAATTAATATATCTTATAATTTTTGCTGCCCAACTCAGGTGCCTGCTTCACCGTAGGGACTTAAATTAAATGGAATGTGCAAAATACCTTTGCGTCAGATGCCCTTAATTTATCTTGGGTGTAATATAACTTCATAACTAGCTCATGATTCCAAAATAGATTCGTAAAGCGGTTGCATGGATGGGTCTAAATTAGATGTTCCCTGCGAGCATCATTCATCATTTTAAAGGCGCCTTAGCTTTGATTTTCACAACTGCGAAGTTAAATAGAAGCGCTCATGATGGATTAAATATAAAAGCTAGATATTGATTTCTAAATAAATGGTCAGTTAAAAGAAAAATATGAAGGGTTTTTTTCTCTTTGGTAGAGGTTTTATTTATAGTATAAGCGTTTGACACAAAGTGGTAGGGAACCATTCTTTCAATTCAGACTAATTATTTCATTTTATGTTTCAAACCGGACGTAAAATAGCTGCTATACTCAAGATTCTTTTTTTTTCTTTTTTTCTTTCACAAAAAACTTTATATTATTACATTTTCTAGTACCAAATTGCTTATTTTGATGACATATGTTTATTCTTTTTCAAAACGACCCAAAAAGAAATTAAAACTGATTTTTTCAATTAATTACATTTGTTTTGTTTCTTTTTAGGTATGGTTTTACTTACGGAAAAGAATTTCTAAAGTTATCCCAAGGAATTTATTTCGCATTTATAGTTGAAATCTCTTTTATAACTATATATGTAAGAAAAAACTCATCATGAGAGATCTCCGAAACTATTAGGCCTACAGACTTGAAATTTGACAACAATATTTCTTTTGTTGAGCAAAGATCTGATAAGAATGAGTTTTGCGAACGTTTTAGAGATTGCCTTTTTAAATCAAGAGACTATGTCTGTAATAATGTTTTTGAATAAAGTCGAAAGCTTATTGCTAGGACTTAGATAACAGTAACTTAAAAACAGTACATGGTTATACATCATGAAATATCCTATGAAGCGAGTGGGTAACGTCTAATGCTTTTATAAATTCCGTACTTGTTTGCGTTAACATATTCCTAACGTGTTTGCATTAAAACATTTGTTTCATTTTTACATTAATTCGATTTCATCATTTTATCAATTGAACATGTTTCAATTAGAGTACATTGAACTATGAGTATTCGTCTATATTCGAGAATTTTGCATGTTAAGATGATGATTGCGTAAGATGAATAGTTGCAGGACTAATTATAATGATGCATTAAATTTTGCATTCCATATTAAACGTTGCATTCTTTTCCTAACGTTTACTTATTTCATGTATTTATTTTTATAAAACGAGCTGAAACGTTACATTAAAATAAAACAGTTTTAAGTGAGATCAGATTGACTCAATACAGTGTTAATTATTCTTATTTATGAAAGTTAAAGATATATATATTTTGTATTCTAAAAGATGTGCGTTCTGTTCTGCAGTCCAGTTTTTTTAAAGCTTGATAAGTACTATAAATATTCTAAGTTCATATTCAGTTACTGGTAAACAAACACAAGAAAAAAAATCAAGATACATTTCTGTTTTTGACAGGCCCGTATATCATTTAAAAATGTTTTCGATAACCTCCGATAACAGATGTCCCACAGAAATGGAAAAAAAAATTCTTTTACAAGTTCATTATTTGATCATAATATTCATGAGAAGATAAATCAGCTGTTAAGTCACTACGTATAACGTAAAAAATATAAAGAGCGAATTGAACACCTGATCTGTGTACAGAGGTTTCTTTGCTCTTCCATTTGAATAAAAAATTTGATTTTTATGCAAACAATATTCTACCTGTACTCAAATATATTACTCCTATGGCCTGTTTGATGTGCAAATGAGACAAAATAATTTTTAACCATTCACATGCAGCATATATTGATGTTCATTTTGGGTTTTTAGTATTGCTTGGTTGAGTAATTTTAGTATAATGTTGCTCTCGCTCATATTGGAAAACAGCGTGTTTTTGTCTTTTTATGCTTAAATTTTTTTACCCGCTCATGTTCTCATAAATCTGCATTTCAAGATCTTGTGGCACAGATGTCTTGATCACCTGATTGAATACCTTTAATGCTTTGCAGTAATTGCCTATAATAGTAGGAATGGCTATGGCAACCAAGTGTCGTTTCTGTGAACTGGTTGCTGTCGTTATTCCTGTCGTGCTATAGGTTCGAGCCCTAGTACTACTAAATACCCGCCGTACTGTGGTTCAAGGACAACTTCAACTCTGGTTTGTCTTCAACACTTGAACCACCACTCACTCCATACTCGCCATATTTTAAAATACGAGGATAATAAATTGTCAAAAGTAGAACATATAATTCACTGTTTACAAATTTTAGAGTAAATCATATGCTCATAAATGTAAATACAAGTCTAGAGGAAATTTGATGTACTTTAATAATATTTGCTATTATTATTTTATCAGCTGCTCTAGTAAATACCAAAATCTCATACATTATTCCATTCTAAAAGCATAAATAGTATTAGCTTTCCAGTCAGGTTTAAATATGAGAAAAGATTTATTCTTCCATCTCCCCCCCCCCCCTCCGAAATATTTGGACACATAATTAGAATTTTCCGAGTCAAACCCATGTACACTTTTCAGCCAATGATTCTGAACCTGCTTGAATAGTACTCTGGTTTCTGGCAGTTCAACAAAGGTAATATTGTCTTATATATTCGAAACAAGATATCAATCATTGGCATGGCCAAGTAATTTTAGCGCGTTTTTCACATTAAAATTTGAGAAAATTTTGTTATAAACTAGCGAAATTCAGGAAAATTTGTAGGAAAATTCGGGAAAACTGTGGGGAAATTTAAATAGGATTCGGCTCATCTAGGGCACAAATGCGACCCAATGCCGAAAACCCGAGATCAATGGGTTGCTCATTGGCTGAGAAAAAGGTACGACAAAATATGAAACGAAGACGAAATGTGCGTCCTAATAGCGCTTTTGTTCCACTACGTGAAAAACGCGCTAAAAATATGAGTATTTTCACCTTAATTAGGGAATAATCCATTGAAGTGTATCTAATTTAAGAATTATTAATTTGAATTTATTAGTATATTCAAAATAAATTTCAATATTTAAAATAAATTGTATCGAATGTTTATTTGTAGTATTTAAAATTTCTGTGTTAATTCCATTTATTTTCTTTTGCACTATATAATGTGTTGTCAAAAAGGGTGATTCTAAATGATTGTCCAATCGTGCGTCATAAGTATTTGTTGCCGGAATAGCTGAGTGTTCATGATCTCGAACACGTGATCGGTGCTTTTGAGTTGGGTTCGAGCCTTAATGCCACTAAATACCAACCGGTTCACACCGACCGCGGTTCACGTTAAACCGTTCTAGGCTTGAGGTTCTCAGGAGTCCTCGTCACGAACGAGATTCAAAATTACGAGATCCGTCGCCAATGGTTCTCGTGTAGTCAAAATTGTTTTGGCACATATTTAGTCTTTGTTGCACATAGCACTATTAGAAGAAAGTAGAATTTTTCTTTTCAGGAAAATAAATACTTTTCCAGCGTTTTCTTTTCAGTAAGACAGGAAACATTGGTAGTTTATTGGAAAAAAGCGTGTGTATTAAATAAGTGTGACACGTTACAATCCAAATTTACCCCGAGAAGAGTACGCTTTTTTTCCCCCTCTTCCTAATTCAGTCATTTGATTTCTACTTGAAATAAGTATAGGTTGGGAGTTCCAATGCCTCCTCCGCAGCTTTCGAAGCAAGGATAAGAAATCATAAGAATCTAAAATGCGTGACAGTTTCTTTTTTTTTTTATCTGTGTGTATAAAATTTAGATTTTTGGATGCCAAATTATTTTATCTTGTGCATCCTTACATGTTTTTAAAGCTTGAATGAGGATTCACTGGAATTATTTGTGTGGCTTGCCTATATACCAAAATATGAAAGAAAAATTTCCCTCATTGAATTTTCTTTAGAGCAGAAGTGAGACTACACAATAAGTTTGAAAAAGAATGTCTCTCAATTACATTTTTATTTCACAGCTTATAGTGATGGATAGAAATAAAGAAACCCTCCGTATTTTTTGAAAGAAATGGGAGAACAAATTCAACGATTTATTATTTTTATCAAACATATATTGTTTGATAATCTTAAGGATATTTTAAAGATAGCTGCAAAATTTTAAACTGAAATTCTAAATAATAACTTGGCAAAAATAAGTGCAACTTTTGCATCCATCAAAATGAAGAATTAATCCTTTATCAACCGACGGTACTTATAAGTACCAATCACTTTAAAATTACATAAAATAACAATTTTTACGAATACTCTGACAATATTTAGCAGGAATATTCTTTAAAATTCACTCTTCCAAGATATATGGCAACAAAGTTTCTACTATGAGTATTTTAGCGGGTAAGACGAATAGTTTTGTAGCAGAAGTTGCGTTTTCAGCTGACATTTGGATCGGATTGCGAAGATTGTCATTTTTGTTCCGAAAAAGTAGTTAATTTCAAAAGGTAAGGATCTTTTTTTTTTTGTATGTTAATGAAGACCTTACAAAACGGTTTGACTATTTATTTTAAGTGTACAGTGTATATAATTAATTTTACAGTTGAATAACTTTGTGGTACTTCTAAGTACCGACAGCACACTGGGTGTTGGAGCAAGAGTTTTTTTTCTTCCGAGTAGCTTGTAGTTGCTTTTGGTTGTGGTGAAGCGTCATTACTTGAGTGCAATAGAGTTATGCCTTTTTTAGCAATTTTTTTTTTTTTTTTTTTTTTTTTTGCTTAGCTTATTTATTTTGCTTTTAACATTATTTATTTTGTTTTAAAGTTTTCAAAAAATTTGGAACTTTGAATCTAAGCTTGTTTTTCCCCCCACATAATTAAATGAAATATCTACTCCTATTTTAAAACTTAACATTTTAATTTCTGTATGTATAACTGAAATGTAACAATAATTGGATATTTTCAAGGTTCTAATATTATTATTATTATTTCCTTTTCTTAGAAAGTCTGGAAAAAAGAAACTTAGTCTTCAAGAGGCTTTGGATTTATTACAGAACCTACCATCTGAAATCAGTGATGTACTAACAGAGGATTTTTCAGATGGAGAAGTCCAAGCCAATTATTTGCTGGAAATGTCGTTAGATTATTAATATGACAATCAAGAGACTGAACTCAAGCTGCAGTAGTTCATTTGATGGAAATACAGCATTTCTTACCCCAGAATGTAGTGCTTTAAAAAACATTCAATCGAAACCTCACTCAAAATGCATGACGTGTAATAAATTTTCGTGTATTAATGAAAAGAAAAACGGTTTCTTTGACTATCATCAAATTAAGTTTATGTGTAAAAGCTATTTTTCTGTATAAAAAAATGTAAATGCATTTTAAAAATTTAATAATCTTTAAAAATAAAAATAAGTATTTTGCGCTGTAAAATATTAGTGTTTTCTGGTTATTTAGCATTTTTAAGAGTTAAAACTGCTTTAAAAAAGTCATTCGGTCTTTTCGTATTATGAAAATATTTTAGACCTTTGTGGACTGACGAGTTTTTTAAAGTACCAATTTAATTAATTAGCTCTAACGAATTAAATTTCCGATAGTTGAGTATTTTATTTATGTATACCCCTTAATTTTCAATGTAGTAATTCAAAAAAAAAATATTGCAAGAAAAAATGTGCAATAAATCCTAATGTGGTAGATAAAGGGTTAAAGTGAAAGCACGCGGTATTGAGTTTTATGCAAATTAAGACATATTTCCTCATTCTGTGTTCATATTAATCCAAGAGATAAAAGACAAGCAACAATTTGATCTGCCTCAACTAACACTGAAAGCTTAGCTATTTCTGTTTAGAGTTCATTGAAATTTTGAAATGACTAATAAGCGTGTGGAGATTTCGACTGAAGGAAGAAAAACAATCACCCTTTTATATAATCTGGAGGAAAAAAATCCGTGAAAGAAATTGCTAAAATTGTGAAAAAATAATCAATACACAATAAGAATTGTGCTAAAAAAATTTCAATCGTCTGGTAGCGTGACAAATGCCCCGAGATGTAGCCTCCCAAAAAGCTGACTCTTAAAGAAAAGAAAAAAGGTATCAATATATTGTAAAAATAAATCAAAACATTTCTTCAAGTATTATCGCTTCAACACTGAAGGAATAATTTATCCAAAAACTACCCGCAAAATTCTTCGTTAGGCTGTTACAAATCTAGAGCCCGTAGAAAATTATTTATAAAAGAAAGTCAATCGAAAGAGAAGCCTTATTTTTGCTAAAAATAATTTGAAAAATAATAACACATTTTTCGTCGAGTGCATTGTTATCAGATTTAAGAAAATTCAGCTTAATTCATTGCAATAGAAACTGAAAATGGAAAAACGTGCAAATAATGTTCAAATAACTGTAAAACAGTATGGGGCTGTATGTCAAGAGAGAGAGAGGTGCTGGTGTTAATAAACTTGAGATCATTGATGGCATGATAAAAAAAACATGCTTCAATAAGCGTGTATACGCGAGTGTGTGTGCAAGACAATGATCTCAAGCACACTAAAGCATTGTTCATCTGTGACTTCTTTACACACACATGCCACACTCTCTCAAACATCAGCTCAATTCCCTGACTTGAATTTTATCAAACATTTGAGGATAGAAATTGACAGTAGAGAAATAATCCAGTGGCGTGACGTACATCCCCACATTGCGGACGGAGCAGGGTTCTAGAGGCCCCAAGGCCTGACTGACACCAAGTTGCAATCCTTTGTAAGATCCGACTTGGGGCCCAAAACCTGACTTTGCTGGAGGGGGTGGGATAATATTATCCTTTAAGCCAATGGAGTAAGCAATCACATTGCACACATGCAATTGAAAGTGAATCATTTGAGAATACTCCTTATAGTAGAAGGAAATGGAATTTATTCTCAAACAACAGCAACAAATTGGGGATAGATTCCCACAAAGTATACAGCCCATTTTATTCTGATATTTTAATCACTGTGCTTTTATCTTTCACTTTGACAAGTAGAAAAATTCTATTTATTTTTGCCAGTTCATTAATTTAAATTAAATTTTTGTATATCTTTATAATATTCTAAAGTCTATACAAAAATCTCTGTTCCGATAATAGCAAAGAATTGTAAAACCCTTTCACATTTTATACAGAAAATGTAAAGTGTGTGTGCTTTTACCTACAGTAGAACGGCGTTTATCTGAAAGTTTATTATCCGGAGCGTCAAATATCCGAACCAAGAGAATAAGAGACCTTGCAACGAAAGAACGAAGGTGTACAATGGTTACAGTGAAAAATAAGTAATTATTTTTTACAATAAAGGTAAAATTGCGACATTTTTGACCTATTTTGCTTTTTCTTCAAGCACATTTCCTGCATATGATGATTTTCAATATTCGTATAGTGTCCGGTTTCATATACATGGATCGCATTCGGTTTTCGGTTACCCGAACAATCGCGCATCCGAATGGTGTCCGGTCCCTATTGATTCGGATAAACGACGTTTTACAGTATCTCCATTACTGTTTTACTGTATCTCCATCACATTATTACGATTTTGCAAGATTCCTCATAAAAAAAGTGTATGCTTTAATTTTCTTAGAATTATTTCAAAGATATAGTGCAATATTTTAAAAAAGTTTTTAAGGTATAGATTTTATTCAGATACACATGAAGTTCCGATTACTAAAGAATTGCGATATCAATTTTTATAGTCCAACTGTCAAATTACATTGATCAAGACAACATTTTAAAAATTTGAAGAATAAAACAAATTTATATTTAAATAATGTAAACAGAAAGAGCAATAAAAATAAAGATTGTAAAAATTAAGTAAATCAAAGAAAGATACATAAATAAGCATGCAACTGAACACAAATGAGTTATTGATTCTCCGTTATGAAAACTAAAGCTCTGCTTTTCATTCCAATTAAATAAATATTTATACTATTGCCTTTGGATACAATTAGTGTGAACTCTGTACTTAGCACTGAATTAATGAGTTCAACAAGTTCATTGAAAAGACATGTTATTCATTTGGAATTGTAACATCTATATCTTTGATGGTACTAAGTGTTGATGGATGCTACTGTTACTTGTTATCTGAGGTTTTACAATTATTTTCACTGGGATTTTCGTGGATTTTGATACTTAGAAGGATATACTGTTCTACTAGAATTTCTTTTATAAACTGTAAATTGATTGTTCAATTAAAATAAAAATATTTATAGCTGCACAATATTTCATTAATTTGGATTCAAGTATTTAGGAGAATGATTCATTTTCATTTATTCCCCAAACCAGATATTATTTCACATTTTTTGTATTTTAATTTTTCCCCATAAAAATCGTTTTTTTTAAAAAAATTAAACAAAATTTAATCTGCCAATTATGAATATAACTTCCAGCTAATCTTGCTCTAAGAGCCTTCTCAGGAAATATGCAATCGTTTTTTTTTTATGTTTTTCAAATTTTTTTTTTCCAATTAATTCTTGCTTATTTGTGGTCCTTGGAATAATACTTAGCTGCAGTAAGGAGAGCAACTTTTTCTTTTACTTTCAAAAAAAACATAGCAAAATAATAACTTGTCATAATTTTTCAAATAAGTATTCATGTATTGCTCTAGTTTAGTGTTTCCCAACCTTATTATCACCGCGGACCGGTCAACGTTTGATTATTGTACCGCTGCCCGCTTTGTTCGTGGGAGGGAGTTGAGAAACGTTGATTGTTTATTTTTTAGATTGTTTTGATTTAATGTATTTAATTTAATTGTATTGAATAATTCCTTCAGAATAAAATATAGTTACACCAAAAAATGAATACAAAGTGATTTTACATGGCATATAAAGTTTTTTTCATGGAAAGTCGCCCGAAGATAAATATACCACAGTATCTAAAATAGAAATAATTTAATGTTCCTTATGCGGACTGGTACTATTTGATTAACGGATTCATGCCGGTCTGCGGCCCGGAGGTTGGGAACCACTGCTCTAGTTGATAAATTTTTCAGCCAAATTTAATTCACTTCTTTGAAATCCATCATCCGATATCAAGATAATTTTTTTTATTAAACTAGTACTTGGCTTTGAAAATGTAAAATTCAGTTTTAGCACATCTTTGATGAGTTCAAAATAATATTTATTTACTTTTAATTTTTATTAAATTAAAAAAAAAACTTAATTTCTAAGATATACTTCAAAAATTAAGTCATGTTTCCTTCATGACTATAAAACGTTAATTTATTTAATTCAGTTTCTAATGCTAGTTTTTTTTTTCTGTTAAATTTTGTTTTATTATCTTAAGAAATTTCGAAAATTAAAAGTACAGTAAAAAATTATCTGTGTGTGGGCTAAGCTACTTCTTTTCTTTTTTCTTAAATAATTATTGAATACAAGGGGAAAAAATCAGTCTAGCAGTCACGCTAACTTGTACGACTTGAAATGATGTATGTATCCGATAACTGATACACAATTTAATAACGATTCTAATTATTTACTGAATGTTAGAGAGAAATAGAATTAATGAAGGGTTTTATTTCCAGTGTCTTCCGTTACGTTCTAAATGAAACCCAACAATTACGTATGTCATTTTTGAGTAAGAAATATTGATTGATAAGTATTTCAGTTTTCATCTAATAATCTAAATAAAGAAATACGTTAATACACCTTTAAGATTCAATTTTTTTATTGTTGTGTCTTAAGACATGATAAATGAACCTTGAAAAAGTAACTGAGCGAGGTATATCATACAATTGTTTTCTATTTGTATTTTCAAATACAAGTTACATTTCTTGAATGAAAATTAATTCACTTTGGAAGCGAGTGTATATATATTAACCTATTTTCTATTATTAAAGCGGTACAAAAATTAAACTTTAACTTGATTCTGGATTGAGGCAAGGGGGTTGTTTCTCATTAACACTTTTTTTTTTAATCTGTTAAGTACACTCGGCTATTACCGGTTAATTTCATTTAACTAACACATTTTGAATACTCGTGTCCAGCAATGTCGCTGTCTGGTAATAATTCCTCTGATAATAACCAATTTTACTTTGAGGTCTCAAAGGGGGGTGTGCCCAAATTTCACTTTAGACAGGGGTGCGGTCGTCTATTTTTTTCATTTCATGGAAAGAAGTGCACGGGCCATAGAAAGTTGCACACCCATAGTTTACACCCCTTCGGTGCAATGCAGCTTCTTCGATCGGAAGATTTAGCAACACTTTATAAGATTAGCTTCCATAATTACGCAAAACGCGACTCACCTTTTATTATACAACTGTCTCAGTAGTGTGAAAGCTCATCAAAAAACTGCCGGCGCCTAACAATTCGGGAACTGTGGTGGTGTTTATATAGGGAACATCTGCTGCAGTCCGGGGGGAGGGGGGTGTCGCTCGGCGTGTCACACAGACCTGTTATTATCTTCAATTGCTTTCGCGCCCCTTACCTTTCCGTCCCTTCCCTTTGGATGGAAATATATTCCCCAGATTGGTTGGCTCGGTAGCAAATCTGCACCTAAGGTGTTAAAAAGGTAGTCCGTAGAGGGAAAGAAGAGTGTAAAATTGCAATTTTCTACTAATTGGAATAGGGAAACTTACTACGCTTTATAAGATTGTATTTTGCAAGGTCTCTCTGAAAATGTTAATTGAATAAAATGAGGACATTGTTTAAAAAAAATAATGGGTAATAATTTTCAAATTTAAGAAAAAATTAAACCTTGGTTTATATATTGCGCGGTATACTAAATAATCTTTATAATAATCAAACTATTCCCTTTTTAAAAATTTATTTATCGTAATATTGTATTTGAATTATATATTTCTAATAAGAGACAGTTAATTCTATTAAATAAAATATCTCTCCTGTGTGCATGTTGAAGTTAAATAGTTTTAAAATTATATCAATAAAATTTTAGGGCGTTATATTTAGAATGTAAATTAATAAAAATAATATATGAATAAATTTAAACATTTTTAAATACCACTCGTTATCGTAAGTGATGGCGAGATCGATATAAACGCTTTTAACTTTATGAAAAAATGACTTAATTTTTTTTATATTCATATATTAATCAGGATTGTAGAGATTTAAAGAATTTTAAAAGCTATTAAAATTTAGAAGCAAATTGATTTCGTGATCATGATGTATGTGCCTGGTGAACACATTATAACATTTCCCCGCCTCGCAGCTGCAAGAGCTGCTTCTTTATGCAGGTAGAATTACACTGTTCATATCCACACATGCTCCCAAAATTTTGCAAAGTCCTTTCATCTGACATCACGCCGACAATCGATGACCGTGATAAAATCAACGGCTGGATTCCACCTGCAAGCAGGAACCACGAGTGAAATTTGAGGTGTAAGAAGGAACCATCCCCACCCCAAGAGAGTGGAGAGACGTGATGTGTTTTGCTTCCCAATCTCAAGTAACATACTCTGTAGTATTGAAATACTTAATAATTTGAATAATTTATATCTAAATGTAAATATTGTAACTAATAGAGCTGTGGACGTAATAAATTAATAATTTAATTTCTTAAGTCTCAAGCTATTCATCATTTTCCTCAAACGTCACAGCATTCAAGTGTGACTATGAAAGAATCACCATCAAGAGTGAAAAATGTTGATTTCTTTTTGTGTTTTGCATCTTATAAAATTATATTTATTGCATTTCTCTCTTAACACTATTTAGTAAGTGAGGGAATATTAACGCCATACTGTTCAACTACACGAGGGCTTTTGGTGACGAACCTCGTAATTTTGAACTATGGTCAAATGCCAAGGGCGACACCTGAGCTGGCACCCCCTTTCCTAACTATGACACCACACCTACGGGAGGACATTTGAGGTTTCGACTGAATTAACGTGCAACGCTCCCTTACACGGCGGGTCTACAGTGATACTAGGCTCGAACTCATGACACACCAGCCACGAATCTGTTACCTTGACCATCAGGCTACCGCGGCCATCACCATTTAGTATAAAAAAGGGTAAAATTATACATATTTTATAATTGGCTATCGAAGCATCAAGTAGGAAGAAATTTTTTCGTTAATAAATATTAATCATTTTAAATAACTGCATAGGTTTACAAAAGCTATCAAATACTTCTTTCATCTATTTCACTAATTTTTTTCAAATTTAACATTTAAGAAGCACTAATATGCAAAAGAGAGAATTACAGTCACATTTAATATTTGAATATTGAGAAATATCAGTATTAAAATGTCTAGATTGTAGTTGACGACTTTTGTGTGTCTGGGACATTATATTCCTTGTAAAAAATGTTCATACACGAAATAATATACAGCATAAATATATTCTTAACTATTAAGTAAAAACAAAAAATTTTTTTTGGTGGAAACAAATAAAGTATTATTTTCAGAATAAATAAACTGTGCAATAATGACAACAAAGAAATTTAATCCGAAATTTTATTAACCATTGCATCAGCATAATATATGCATAATTGATAAAATAACATATTTCTGGATTGCACAAATACACTAAATAGTACAATTTAAAACAATACTTTTTGGAAATATGTACAACTCACTAATTGCAGAAGAAACAAAAATACACATAATATAGACACTTTAGTTACCATTATACCTATTTTTATGCTACGATTTGAAAGAAACTACAAATTTATGATGAGAATAGTCGAAGTCCCTACTTGCGACTTAATCAAGTTTCAGTGGATTCAAAGGAAAGACTTTTGTAGATGTTGTGTTGCCATACTTGCACAACTGGGTCTTTCGATTGACAGAAAACTAAATTTATACGAGGAGTTTCATTTAAACTATTTTTGCTGTCCACCTTCAATGACTAAAGGAACCAAAGAACTCTCAGAGAATGGCACGACTGATTTATTGTATAGATGTGTTAAATAATAGGGTTGAAGAAGCTCACTGGCAGTATCTAGTAAGAAAAATATCAATTGACTAAGCGTAGTAAGAAAATTGCTTCAAATATCCTTGGGGGGTAACTCGTCAAAATAAATTAATATTAAGATTCAATCCTGATCATTTCCGAAGGTACAGAATTTAACTTAGCTCTTATAAATAATTACTGTATTTATTTGTATCTAAACCGCCATTGATTTTAAGCCGCACCTAAATTCTTGTGAAAAATAACAAAATAGTGTAAAATAGTTTATTGATATCCAATTTTACGAAATTAAAATAAATTTAAAATGAGAACTGATAAGAAGTAAATGATTAGTTATTTTATCGGTATGATAAACTTTTAAATACATACATGAACCTGTAAGTGATCTAATTGTTTCATCCAACTGTTTCCCCCCCCCCTTTCAAATCTAAGCTGCACCCGATTTTCAATAGCATTAACACTGGGAAAAAAGTGCGGCTTAGATTCGAGTAAATACGGTAGATGAATTTATAGGAATTTATCAACATCTTTTTCTATTTCCCTAGCATTTTCTTAAGATTTCAGTATGGTATTGCGTAATTTTGACCAATTGGTTTATTTTTCTATGCAACATAATATAAATAGATTGAAACTAAGCCGAAGTTAAGTCTTATGAAACGTTTTAGATACTTTAAATTATAGAGCCCTGTTAAAACTCAAGTCAAAATTCTCTTAATTTTATATTATCATTAGGGAAATTTTCTTTTTATTTTAATTTAAAGGCAGAATATTTAACTTCCAACATGTAATGTTAATATTCAAGTAGCATCTGTGCTCGGTAATTAAGTGTTTGACTATAAATTGTATGATTAATAAAAAATTTTATATTTGAACTGAATTTCAAAATTTTGAATTAATCCATTATCTCTCCTGTTAACTGCCAAAACCTTTAATACTTTCGACGACTTAGTTCTTTGATTACTTTAAGAAACGCAGGGTCTTGAAGAGTATCAATAAAATGATAACTTGAGAAAAATAGTTTAAAAATGTTTTCATGTTATATAAAATATCTAAGAAGTGTAAATTTGAAAAGAAATAAGCCCAATGAAGGCTAACGATTTTCATAATATCACAAAACGTTTCTATTCAAAAGAATAATAATTCTTTTTCGTTGAGAATTAGAGAAAAACATTTTATTCGTGATAAGTCAGGAAATCAATTATAGTGAGTTTCAATCTCAAAATAGGAATGTAAATTGTTGGTGTATTTATTTTCTCACGTTATGAAAAGCAATTCTATAAATTTACCTTTGCTTTCTTAAAAAGTAATTGGAGTAAAATAAACAAATGTGTTGAGAAAATGAGAAAAAAATCAGACCGAGTTTGTATACCTTTACTAAGTGAAGTATTTGAAATATTCGTAACAACTGAAACAAATAAAAAAAAACGATGAAAGGAAATTCACTGGTATTAGATATTGCACAAAATGAAATATTCCATATCTATGTTCGTTTAATATCAATAATTATCTCACAAAAAACCCTCAAATCTTGAATTTTGTCATGCACTACAGAGTAGATTTTATGCACTTATTTTACTAACAAAGCATTATGAAAACAAATATCGAAAAAATTACATTCAATTCAAAATTTTATTTATTTATAATAATTCTTTTTTTAAATTAATTAGGGCTCAAACGAAATATGTTATAAATTTTTTTGAGACTCGACAGTAAGTTTAAATAGTGAAAAGTAGATTATTCACTTAATTCACTTAGATTATTCACTTAAGATTTTGCATTTCAGTCATGTGTTATAATTTAATAACGTTGTGATTTTTATGCAACAAACCTAAAAATGAACCTCAGAGAATTTGTAATATAATAAGCGAAAGTATTTTTTTAATATGATGTAGAATAATTAAGATATCATTTAAGTGCTTATAAGACAATGGATTCAAAGTTAATTAAAAAGTATACTCTTTGGCTGAACATTGAATAATACTCTGTCTTCACGGGAATGTTACTATGTGATAGTTTCAATGTTACAGCAAATGCAAACAATTGCACCACATTTGACCGAAACTGAGAATAATCGTAAATCCACGAAATGCTTTGCTTTTTCATTATTTCATGAATCTGGAGATTTGCTCAGGTTTTGTTGGGTGGTATTTGTCATCTCGTGCAAAGTAGTTAGAATGGCTCTTTGGCCAGATACTTTTGCAGCATCTACGTCTTTTTTCAGTTCCTCCATGTCTCGTTTCAATTTGGCTCTTCGATTCTGGAACCATGTGATTACTTGGGCATTCGTCAACCCCAAAGATTGTGCAATTTCGTCCCGATCTGCCGGAGACAGGTATTTTTGGTACAGGAACCTTTTCTCGAGCTCGAAAATCTGATGATTGGTGAAAGCTGTTCTAGATTTTCTTTTTTTCTTTGGCTGTTGTCGATTGCTGAAAAGATTTAAATGATCTCTCGTCGGATCTGAAAGATAAAGAGAGAGAGAAATGATATTATTAATTTTATTTATAAAAGGGATATATTTTCTTCTTATTATAAATGACATTAATATACTGGTACACCAAATCATACTAACACTACAACAAATCACTGATTTTTTGATTGAATAAAATTAAACATAAAAACTTCAACTATATTTCCGTTTAAAGGTCTTCAATGCCTATTATAAGGAATCATTTGTGTCTTAATTGTTTGAGAAAATTGTTTGACAATTTCAAAAATTATTATTTTTATGACAATTTCGATATACAGAATAAATATCATAACATGAAACTACATCGCAAGAGATTGAATTCTCCGTGTAATTTATTTTTTTTAAAAATTAATTTTTCTAATTTTAATGTAGAAAAAAAAATTATCTTCAAAACAAAAATAAATAAAGAAAAATTATCTGATTAATAATAACATACACACTTGATTTAAGTTCTGAAAAATTGTTATATAATAACTTGTATATATATATATATATAATTATTGCCTTTGAAACGTGATGTTTATCAATAAATTCATCAACCAAGATATAAAAAGTCTTCAGAGAAGTTAGTAAAAGATTCAGTAGGAATATGCCCTCCATTAAAAAACAATTATTATTTTAATTCGTTATTTATTTTGTTATTTAATTGCTTTTGTTTGTTATTTAATTTATTTATTTTGAATGTATTTCGAGCTTTCTTGTGTTTTTATGCTTTTAAATTGTTTTTTTATTATTATTATTATATTTCCAATGACTTCGTTACAATTTATTGTTATTCGGCTTTAGTGAATTGCAAGAACATTACCTCTGTTTTACTTAAAATTTGAATATATTCTAGATAACAATTAAAATTTTTCCTCTTCGGAGTATGAGTAAAGAACAAGAACAATTTCCTATACTGAATAAATTATGTAACTCGAAAAAAAAAACATTCAATCTTGAGATCGATAATCGACTTGCAATTAAGCTCTTCATCGAAGTAATTATATTTTTATCCATAAGTCCTAATCAAACATCAAATTATCCCCTTTCCTCTTATTTTAACCTCATTATTCATTTCTCCTTTCCGTAATAACAATAATTTATTTCAAGATTTCTTGAAGTTATTCCTTCCTTATTCAGTTGATTTTCAATAAGGAAATATAAATATTATAAGCAAGGATTTTTTCTCTGTATGATAAAGAATATAACAAAAAAGCAGTCAAACTGAAAGCAAAATCTATTATAGCTATCAAGCTGATAAAAAAAATATTAAGGGATCTTTTAATCTTTTTTATTTATGTACTTTATTCATGCTTTTTTATTTAATAAATATATTTCTTTCCTTTCATTCCGATTCTTTTTTACCGCATCATCAACTCTTCACAATTTTAATCACGTGTTGGCTTAGCAATTTTCAATAATTATCTCCGGATACTTATCTCTGTCATTATCAAAGATTATTAGCACTATACATTAATTATTGCCACTTCTTGAATGAGTAATGCATATGGATATACAATTCACTCGAACAGCATGCACAAAATAGAATCTTAACTTGAATTACAAAGAACCCTATCTCCACAAATTTATTTTTAGAGTGTTATTAAGAATTTTATGTCTCATTTTTAAACAATTATAGTAATGAAAAGAATTTTGATAAGAGCAGAAAGCATCTGAATATGGATATGATAAATGTAAAATTAATATGTGGGCAAAAAATGGAATTCAGATAACAAGTTGTTATAAATGAGCTAATTTAAACCATAATTTACAAGACTGAATATTCATTTAATGTTATTTCTCCGTTTAAATGTACTTTCTTTTCTTTAACTATATTTTTGTGCACACTATTTCCCGTTTTTATTACTTATTAAAGAATAAAATAATAGTGATATTTTAAGTATTGGTTGTTCTAAGGTTATTCAATGAAATAGTCTTCAAGTTTATGTATTTCATTTATACTGATCCAATGTAGTAAATGATGTAAGTCTGTCATTGCTTAATGTTAAAGAATAGGAATATTTTTTTAAGATGTAAATGTACTCCAACATTCATACTACATTTTGGCTTCACTGTTTTTTATAAAGCAGCATATTTTTTCATTCTACTCATTTTTATCCGAGTTTTGATTCCTTTTTTCTGATGTAAAATGTGTTTCGCATTCTTCACCTATGTCATCATGCTAAATGAGCTATCCCTTTACACGTTAAAAGAAAAAAAATATTAATTATCTATGGAATATTTTTAAAATTTTTTTAAATGTTATATTATAAACAGATGTATGAATTATAACAATGAAAATTGAGACATTTTTTTTTCTATTCGAAAATATGCTCCACGTTTAGTACAGGCTCTTATACATTTGGCGAAGACAACCTTAAGAAGAATAAACTAGAAAATTGGTAAAGCAGCGTTCAAGTATTATTTAAGATAAAAAAAAAACTGTAAAACGGGAAATAAGGGGTTGTGTATAGTTAGTTAATTATTCATAAGGATAAGAGCCCCAAAAAGCAGGAAAAGTTTTTTAGTCAAGACATAAGCTATTTCAAACTCATTCAAATATATAAGAAGACAACCTTAAGAAAAACAAACTAGAAAATTAATAAAGCAGCGTTCAAGTATTATTTAAGATTAAAAAAAAGAAGAGAAACTATAATACGGGAAATAGGGGGTTGGGTATATTAGTTAATTATTCATAAGGATAAGAGCCCAATAAAGCAGGAAAAGTTTTTTAGTCAAGACAAAAGCTATTTCAGATTCATTCATATACATAACCAACAAATTTGCATCTTGCAGCTGCAAAGTATATAGATCTGCATTTAACTTTGTTTAAATTAATAAAGTCAATGATGCATGTATGATAACATCACAAAATAAATGATAAATTCAACACAATAGCTGCAGTCGATCGCCACTTAATGGTTTGGCATATATGTGCCTCCTTTATTAAAACATCTCTGTGAGCTCTACTTATCACCTGTCTAAATGTTCGAATCATGATAACACTTCCAAGATTATTATGCGCACATTTGTCATGCTCATGTCACAAGAGACCGCCCAATGTCGATTCCGAAAACGAAAAGGCGTCTTTTTTAATGAATTTCGTTTTTTGCTTATAATTTATGAAAAGCATCATTTTAATCCCCTCGAAAGTACCAAAAGCAGAAAACGCCTTACTCATTCCACATTGCTCTCTTTGCTTACGTAAGAAATGTTGCTTTTAAGTTATGTGCTAATTAAGAAACTTGATAAGTGCTTATTATATAAGCACTCTGAGTTGCAAGAAACGTCTTAATTATATACGATGAATCCGTCATTTTTCGATCAAGTATCTTAACATTAATAGGTCATGTTGTTTAAAGCATTTGTGCATTGTGTGTAAGCTGTCGATTTGTCAAGCAGGAAATGGAAGTTTTTCTTAATTGGCATAAGAAAGAACATTTTCTTGGCAGCTGCTTAATCATTGTTTATCTTCGATGTAATTACAATAAGCTTCTTTCAGAAGAGAATATAACCATTTTCCGAATGTTTTTATCGTTGTCAAGGTTAAGAATTCATATTTGTTTCAGACATAAAATCAGTCATTTAAAAACTCAATATTTAGATGTTCTTTTCTTTGAATTTGAATGCGTAACTGTTTGTTACGAAATAAATCTTGTAAATAGAAGTAAAAAAACAAGCCTTCTTTTTTATTAAAAAATAAACAAACAAAACATATAAAAGTAATAAAATTATTTTCATTAGAGCCGAATGGAATCAATCCAACTGAATGAATAAAATATCCACTAATGTTGTGACAGAGCTATTCTGAATTAGTAAAATTAATAAAAACTGACATATACACAAACATTAAACGAAAAATTTTAAACCCATGTCAAAGTTTTTCTTGAAGTTTAATGGTTTATTTTCATGAAGGTAAAAAAAGACAAAATATTTTGTACTTATTAAAAATCAATACACCTAAGCAACTTTAAAATAGTTTCAAAGGTTTTAATGAACAAAAATAAAAGCTGAAATTAATAAAAATGTAGCAAAAAAAAATGTGACCCGGAAGTTCCTAACATTTTATAACAGTATCTGAAGCTTCATATTGTTCCATGTCCATAACAGAAAGTATCAAGGATTTTATTCACATACATTTGGGTTTTTTTTAAATAATTCATTAAAAAATTTTAATAATTTATTTCTGTATTATATCTATTATTTATATACTTATTTATATATTTTTATTCACAAATGCCAAGTATGAAAAGTTCATAATTGACAAAAAATGTCTTAATTTTTTTAAAAAAAGTAAAGGATTATATTATTGTGTGATCGAAAATGATATGAAAAGAAAAATATAAATGCAGACGAACTAGAGAAATATAATATAACAATCTCAGAACTAATATATAGCTGTCTTGTGCTCTCTCTGTCTCTCTCTCTATCTCTATTTCATTATAAGATTATTTATGTATATGTATAAATCCATTCCATTTTGAAGTGTTTTTGTAGCTTTATAAATAAAAGAGAAGGAAAATAGCTTAACTTCAATCATTTTTAAAATGATAACCTTTGTTATTGAATGTATATTCAGTTGAATTTTCCCCGAACATAAGATGCAACTCATTGTTTAGATAACGTCTCCAAAGAATTTCTAATATTCCATTAAATATATGATTTAGTTCAGTCATTTGAAACAAAGTCTATCTTTTGAACATGATAAGCTGCAAAATACCGGATTGAAGAAAGAGAAAAATTCTGTAAAGAATCATCTTGAAAACCCAAGATTGCGAAAAATTAGCCTCAATCTTCAACTCGGAACTGGTTATTTACTTCTGCTTCGCTAATCAAGGAGAGAATGTCATTTATAAAAAGACGAATAGATGCGGTATCACTGCAGTGCGGAATAGATTTTCACCTCATTATGTTTATCTTCGAAGCAGTTGATAAAAAATAGTCTGAGACATTTTTTTTAGATGAAAAGGATCTGCCTGTCGAAAAAGGGGTATCAATGATAAATTAAAATTATGAAGTATCTTCACACTTCGAAAAAAGGCAGATATACGTTTATTAAGTTTTATATTGCCTAACTAATTGTCAAGAGTTAATATTTGACAAATAATTAATCCTTTTGAAAGAAACGCACACACATATATATTTTAAAACACAAAATAATAGAAATACCAAAATATCAAGATGTATGCTCATATCTATCTGTAACATCCCTTAAACCCTCGCAACTCCCCTTGGGGGCACTTATATATAGCAAACCTCTTTTGTATTGAATCTCTACTTTATGGAAGGAACGCGCCTGCGCAATGTCAAGTCTGTAGTTCTAATGGTTCAAAAATGGGAATATTTATCTATAACACCCCTTTACAGACTAACGAGTGCTTTCTGGGGTTAAGACCAATTTTAGTGGCTGTCCCCTCTTCCCGTTCTATTTATAGTACTGAGTGAAATTCTAAAACTCATAATGGATAGATGTTCTGAATCCATTAAAAATTATCACATGAAGACATTTACCTAAAATGTATTTGGAAATGCATACAGCAATTTCTAATCAAAGAACAAGAAAGTTATAATCAAATTCAGAGCAAGTGTAATGCAGTGAAGCCTAAAGGCTTCAATTTACAAGTTCGTTTCATTCAAAAAGTATACTATGAGTATTGATAAAATTTATAAGAAACCAGAACACAAAATATATTTATAATCCTAACTGAAATACCCCTGTACTTCGCAAGGGTTATTTTTTTTAAATAAAAAATATTATTCTTAATGTAACAGCTGAAATGCAAGGAGAGTGAAATTCGGTACAAAACAATGTATAGAAAAATATAAAATAATTTGTAATGAGAGCACTTATTATTTATCTATATATATACATATATAATGCCCCTTAAGCCATCACAACAACCCTTAGGGCACTTTTCGCAAATTGTCTTCGAGTGTAGTTGTAATTTTTTGAACAGAAACTTGAGTTTTGTGTGAATAAGTCTGAATTTTTGGTGAATAAACAAAACAATAATACTCCAATTCTTAAAATACTAAACAGCCATTTCATTTGACTGCCAAACCTATCATTTAACTAGATCTAAAAAGTTTGTACTAAAATATTATTAAACGTTGATACATTGTAGAACAAGAGAAAGCAGAAAATAACCCTCAAATTTCTTCAAAACATACATCAGTAAAACACAGAGCACACATATGAACATATTTTTTTTTAATGAACACAATTCCATAAAACGTAAGTAAACAGGAAAGGAATTAAAATCGAATATACGACCTTCTAACCGTTGAATGTTGCGTGTGAACACATTATAATATATTAGAAACAAATCTGTAGCCTTCAGATATGTTATATATTACGTGCTTGTTAATCTTATCTGAATAACGGTAGCTTGGTTATTTGTAAATTGATGAATAGTCTAAGCACACATTGCAATGAATCATTAACGAACATAAAAAAGTTTTTTCTTTAAAAAATATTATACCCTTACGTGCAAACGAGTTAACTAAGAGGTGGACTCTCCCCCCCCCTTTTTTTTTGTTGATAAAAAAGCTTTTTAAGTATATAACATTTTTACTTGGAATTCTACCAATTCTTGCATTCGAAGGAAAAGTAAGTGGATCTACCAACAGCCTTAGAATATTACGGTCTCGTCGATTGTAATAAAATTCATAAAGGTTACTAGTAAAAACAATTAATCTCGAAACTAAATTTGGTAAGGCTATCTTAATTATATGTCTAATGTTCAAAAACAGCACCCAGATCTATATTATAAAATGAAAACTGCATGTGTATATTGAATGTGCAAGAATTTTGCAAGAATTTTGATTCTTTTGCACTTAAAAATGTTTAAGGTATCCGTCTACTTGCGCCAACTTTTTTTTAAAAAAAAATGGAGGTATGGGGATTTTGTTGTTGTTATTGTTAGATTTGCTTAGTACATTTTAAAAAAATGCGCTAAAATTAAAAATAGAAAAAGAAATTAGTATTACTAATGGGAAAAAATGAGTAAACATTGAAAAAGCATAAACGCGGCCCATTCTGTATTAAAAGTTTATAAACAGATTTTCAATTTTTCAGTTCTGATGTGTAGCTATGTTATTTATTTTTGAAATGACCTTCAGAATAAGAGACATCTTAATTTTTTTAAAAAAAACTACAGTACTTTATCTTTGTTATTTCATGAAATTTCTTTAAAAACAGTGGTTATATTCACATAAAGGACTGTAAATTTTGTAATAAAACAGTGATTGATAAATCTGAAGGTTAAAACACTTCTACTATTATGCGGAACATACACAAAAAATTTCAGTTAATTATTTTCAAAACTTTTTCAGCAATTCCTGGCACCGTTTGTGTATTTTCAGAAAAGCACATTTGGAGTAAAACGCTTTTTAAAGTATGGCATCTTGCTTAAAGTAACGTCATCTGTTTTTACTAAAACACTTGTAGTTTTTGTTCTAATGAACGGAAAATAATGAACTTGGTATTTTTATAAAGCTAATAAGATGGCACTACAAAATAAATTATGCATAAAAATTTCAATTTTCGGCAAAATTCACATTTTTAGGGTAGTCGCGCGCGCGGATACCTTAAAAGTATTAATGTAGAGCAGTGGTCTTCAAACTGTGTTCCATGGAACCCTGAGGTTTCCGGAGGTATACCCAGGGGTTCTACAAGTCAAAATAAAAATTCGAAAAGTACTCTTCAAATGTGTATGCAAAACAGATTAAACATACTCTACGGAGCTGAGACAACTGAAGCATAAATTAATGTTATTAATGAGTATAAATTGTAATAATATTACACTAAAAATTTATAATATAAAAAATATTTTTTAATTGCCTTTACATAAAGAAACTATAACATGTTGATCTACTTTAAATATTTTACTATGTTCTAAGGGTGGAATGGGTCTCCCCGAAAACACCTTATAATATTCTAAGGGTTCCGCGAGTCGATAAAGTTTGAAGACCACCACTGGTGTAGAGCATGTCATTTAAATATTAAATGGGAAAAGAAGAAGATAGGGGATAGGGAGCGAACGTGTGTTTGCTTGATAATTTATTTTTAAACTATAAAAGCAAAGCAACTTCAACATTATCTTGATGTATCATTCTTGTAATTCTAAGGTATAATGTTTCGGGTATAATGAAAATATAATCCATGTTTTTCAACATTTAGCCTAGGAAATACTCAACAATCCTCGTAGGATAAGAAGAAATTTAGGTTAGCAAAATTAATACATATTTAGTAAAACTTAATGTAAAACAAATTTCTGGACATACATCATTTGAGGAGCTCTATCTTCTTCTGAAAACATTGTATTTGTAGATTATACATTGAATGATATTTTGTTGTTGTTGAGTACAAATACAGACAATAGGAAGACAGTAATTATATATATATATATATATATACTTAAAAAGAAAATTTAAGAAAATAGAGATTTTTTTCTTTAATATGCTTTAAAGACAAGTGAACAAACCCTTCAAAGTTTCAGACTAAAATTATCATGTCAAATTATATCAAGGGAAGAGGAAGACAGCAATCCATCTTCGAGGTTTTTTCGATTCTATCCGCCCAGGTTACATCGTTTTCAGCAACTAATGATAATAATTTTTGTTACTCTTCACTATCATTTATTGGAGTAAAACTTCCTTCTGCTTTGGTCGAAATCCTGGGGGGGGGGGGGGAATTTCTTCAAGAGCAGTTTTTCTTAAATAAAATCCTCATTATTTTAAGATAAGGAAATTTCTATGGAATGAGACGAAATTTAGTATTATATATATGAGAGGATAATATATTCTTTTCAAACAAATCAGCACTAAAACTAACCAGAGTTTGTCGGCTAATGTTATGTAATAATACTTGTACATATTGTCATGGTAATTATCGGATATTTAGGTCTTTAAGCGTGTCATAAATGGTCCTAATCATCAAAAATTTTACATTAAAATATCCAGTGGTGCACACACAAGGGGTTCTGACCCCCCATTGCCCTTGATTTGTTTTTCGATTGATTATAATCCTCTGCATGTAGTACGCAAAATTTAATTAAGCATTTGTTATTAATAAGTAATTTTATTAATTAATGCTAATTATTTATTCAATAATTAATTTTTTACTGTTTTTGTTCGCGGAAACCGACAAAATCAAAAGAATATGTTGTGCGGCGTATTGCACGGAGAAAAAAGAAATACTCAAAACTGAGCACATGGACTTACTCATTCTGAAATGAGTTTGTTTATATCAGATTTGAACGCGTGCCTTTTCGAATATGAAACATTACATGTGCTCAAAATTTCAAAAAATGGTTAATTAACACTATCAAACAAATTTTAAAAAAAATTCAGGATTAAAGAAGTTTTTTTAATATACTGGCTACATATTTTAAAGATAGGCGTCCAACAACAAATTTAGTTCTCATAAATCTTCCGAACTATTTTTCCTTTCTACCACGCTACCCACGGACGAACACATGAGTACTATATTGTTTTGATTTTGTTATGACTTCAAATCAAACAGTCTTTTTCTTGACTTTTGAATTAAAGTTTTCACCTATTTCTTTAAAAAAGTATGTGCCTTGTTTTTAATATAAGGCTTTTTTATAGGAATTTAGCGAAAAAATGTGATAAAAATCTATTTTTTTTGGCGGATTACTTAAAAAAACAAATTTAAGGTATGTGGCTACATTCGGAGCATTTTATTGAAACACATTTTCAACTAAAAAAACACTTTTTTCTTTAAAAAGGATGTGCATAGAACTAGGAATTAAGGTTAAAGTGTAGTATGGGGGGGCCTTGGCGATGTCAAATTTTTTTGGTGACCAAAATCGATCGCCAAGCTACTTCACTTAGCGATAGGTTTCCCGAAGCCAGAATGAATTCATCTCACCATAATATCTATATAAAAATCCAAAGAAAAATCGCCAAATCGAAAGCCCCCCCCCCTATATTACACTTCAGTCAGGAATTAAAATACAATTCCACAAAATTTTAAATTATTTTGGATAGATTGGGAATTTTTAGTGAAAAATTGCAGTTACAGCAAACCTTGTATTGAAAATTCTAATTAATATATTCAAATAATATTAAAACTGCACAAAAATAACAACATTATCTGTGCCTAGAGCGAAAAAATTTATAATATTTTTTTTTGTCAATTTTTTTAAAAAACATGTTTTTTTTCTCACAAATTGTATGTGCAATAAAATGCATAAATACATACATAGAGATTATAGTCTATAATACAAATAAAAATTTTCTGAAAATTTCAATTCAATATCTTAAAAAGAAATCCATTTGTGAACTTTACCGTGAAGCCAAAAAACATAGTTTCTCAGACAATGCTTTTAAAGATTTAAATACAATATGAAAAATATTCTACTCGTTGTACATTTCTTAAACTCGCCATATTTATAGCTCAAACTCTTTAGCTTCATGTTTAACTAATTTTTTAACCCTTTTGCTGTTTTCTGGAGAGTTTTATAGTATATAAAAATTGTCGAGTTTAGTAAAATTTTCATCAAAAATACCAATGAGGATCTTTTACACAAAATTCTAATGAATGTATTCAAATAATATTTATACAACACATAAATAATGGAACATCTTTATATGTATTAGGAATTAAAAGTTTTTTAAATATGCCAAATTTTATGCAAAAACTCGATTTTTTAAAAAATTAATGATTTTTTTTCCATTTAAATGCAATGAAGTACATAAATACAGTGAACTCCAAAAGTGTTCGTACACTTGCAGTTTCCTATAAAATTTAACGATTTCGACTAAAAAAAAATTAATGTATAGAAATTGTAATTTTTTTATGATATCTGCAACTTGTTCTTAATGGAATAACACAATTATTTTTTTAAGAATAGTATAACTATTATTTTTAAAAATTAATAATCAAAAAGCTACTGAAAAATTACGCCACAAAAGTATTCGTACACTTAACAAAAATCTCAACATAGCTTTAAACATTGTATTTCTTTCTTAATTTAGAACTTAGTAGGATATCTTTTAGTGGTCCACAACAACTTTTAAACATCTTGGTATAGATTTAATCAGTTTTTTGTAATTTCTGCATCGATTTACCTCCATGCTTCTGTGATTATTGTTTTTACTTCCCATTATGTGTTTATATGTCATGTTTTCTTTTTATTTTAAATCTAGTTCTCCCCAAATATGCTCTGCTGGGCTAAATAAATTGATTGAGGAGGTGTTTTCACAAAATTTTGGGGCAGTTATAAAAACACCAGCAGTGTACATTGAGAGCATCATTATCCTGTTAAAAAATTAAGTCATATTCAATATCAAATTTTGGACAGACAATTTAAAATTTCTCTTTAAAATATTTAACTAGAGCTCATGATTCTCAATACCATCAAAAATTACCTAATTCTGTAGCTGATTTACGCCCCCATACAAGAACACTTCCACTTCCATGGTTCATTCATCCTACTAAATTCTTGTGACTAAGTTTCAGAAAATTCAAAATTGTCAGGAAAGTGATTGGGATGACAGAAAATTCATCATTTTTGGTTCTGATGGGCATATAATAGTTTTAAAGGAAAAAATGAGGCATTTAATCCCGTGAATTTATGTGGAACAAGAGCTCCTCCAACTCCATGCTTTAACACAGAGGTGTTCTTGCAGGAGAGGGTGGGTGTAAATAGGCTTCAGGATTAGGTAATTTGGTATTTTTTTATGGTATTTAGAATCATGAGCTCTATTTAAATATTTTAAAGAGAAATTTTAAATTATCCTCTCAAAATTTGGATATTTTAGACGACTTTATTTGTTAACAGGATAATGACGCCAGGCGAACTGCTCTCAATGTACACCGCTGGTGTCTCTAAAACTGTACCCAAAATTTTGAAAACACCTCCTCAATCAATTTATTTAGCCCAGCAGAACATATTTGGGAAGAACTAGATTTAAAGTAAAAAGAAAGCATGACATATAAACACATAATGGGAATTAAAAACAATAATCACTGAAGCATGGAGGTAAATCGAAGCAGAAATTACAAAAAACTGATTAAATTTAAAGACATTTAAGACAAGACATTTAAAAGTTGTTAAGGACCACTAAAAGATATCCTACTAAGTTCTAAATTAAGAAAGAAATACAATATTTATATATATATATAAAGCTATGTTGAGATTTTTGTTAAGTGTACGAAGACTTTAGTGGCGTAATTTTTCAGTAGCTTTTTGATTATTAATTTTCAAAAATAATAGTTATACTATTTTTTTAAAAAATAATTATGTCATTCCGCCAAGAACAAGTTGCAGATATAAAAAATTACAATTCCAAAATATTAATTTTTATTAGTCGGAAACAATAAATCTTATATAAAATTGCAAGTGTACGAACACTTTTTGGGTCCACTGTATATACACAGAGATTAGATTTTGATTCATAACACAGATACAACTAAATAAAACATGTTCTAAAAATTTAAATTCAATATCTTAAAAATATTTTGTGTAGGGATCAGCATCTGGTTTTGTTAACTCCAATTCCAGTTTACTAATTATGCTATAAATTTGCTTCTAGATATCGTAGAAACCAAAATAGAGTGTTTTATGGAATCTGAAATGTATTGGCTATAAAATAAAAACACAAAAGTAATTTTGAAAATTTTCACCAACACTGCGAATTTTGGGTAGTCACATATCTTAATGAAATTAACTTGATTCATAATAAGTCATATTGTTTGATTTTTTGGGCACTTGCTTATAGGAAAATAATAATTTAAGTATTCCTTTGCAACAATGGAATAATTTTAGTTTTATTTTCATATTGAACTTTAAAATGGCTATTTCAAGAATACCTTTATTGTGACTATAGTGTTTTGTTTATTTGGATGAAAATAAATGAAGTATATATATCAGATTCTTTGTATTTAACCCAATATAAATATATTTTATACTTTTTCTCATTAAAGAAAGGTAGAGAAAAATTATATTCTTACCGTAAAATCTGGCATATCATGCATACCATTGTATAACATGCACTTATACTTTCAAGTAGCAATTTTTAATTTCTATGTTTATTTGCTGTATAATGTGCACCCCCTTTTTCATGAAGAAACCTGAGATATATGTGAGCCATGCTCTTAAAGTTTGAAAGTCATTTATTCTAAGCTTTAGTAAAAAATAGTATACATCTAGAAGTGCAACCTTTTAAGTTCATAAGGAACGCCATTTCTTTTAAATGAACAACATTTCAATCTATGTAGAAATCTAATTTTTTTCCTATGCTCATGTTTTTTTAAAGCTTTCATTTTTATACCTGGCATGTAACATGCACACGTAAAATTCAATCTTATTTTTTGTGTTAAAAGTGTACATCATACGCCAGATTTTACAATGCATATTACCGCAACAATGACAATGTTCAAGATAACTTGTTAAGTTGGTGACCCAGAATTTGCATGAGTTGTATGCGCCAGATTGACAACCATGTGTTTATTACATATAATTTCGACAATATGGTTGCACTAATAATGTAAGTACCAAAAATTAATACGGCTTTGGTACAAAAACTCCTATTTGCAGGTATGTTGTACACAAGTGGGAAAAACATAAGAAATCTTGGTACTTATGTATTATCGCAACCAACTGGCGACATATATGAAATGAAACACCTGTTTGCCAATTCAGCACATACAACTCACAGGAAATTGGAGGATACTTGCATATTATCGCCAATTCTAAATAACTCGCTGAGTTGGCCACCCAGATTTCCTATGTGTGGTACATGCTGAATTGGCAACCAAGGGCTTAATTTCATATAATGTCACCAATAGGTTGCAATAAGACACAGTACCAATCGGGGTTTCCAACTAGGCAAGTTATTATTAGATTTGGCATTTGTTGTGATAATACCTAAGTGCTGAAATCAGTAGTCTGACACACATGAAGACCCAAAAATTTAAAATATAGTTTTAAAAAACACGCTTTTATCGAACTAAAATCTCAATATAAGAATAAAATGATTAACGAGAAAATTAATGTCATTGTGGTAAAAGCGTGGGGGCCTTTGTATTACATTTTTACACTAACTCTACATTTTGGAATAGAACTAGTAAGAAATTATAACAATATTGAGTACCCCACGCTTTTATACGCAGTTATATATTTCCGGGTTCAATTTCTTTATTTCTTTCTGCTTCTTTTCTTGGCATTTCTAATTACCTTGTGTTCTATTCTTTAAATCCTGGCACTCATATTTTTCTAATTTGTTTTCTATAAAAAATTACTTACATTTTTCCTTTTTAATGTAATTCCTTTTTTGCCAGTAATAAGCCATTCTTTTAAATTATTTTCATTTTGAGTTCGTAGTGGGAGACTGTCATGATTGATTGAAAACTATCGGATGGCAAAATTTTATTTACAGCGATTTCAAAACCACTTCTAAAAGATATTTAATGTGTAGTGTACTGATAACAAATTAGTTCCTGTATATATATATTGTTCCAATGTGTGATATTTTTTGAACTGTTGTTTTTATCCTTCATGTGTAATATTTATAAAATTGTATTTTTTAAACCTTTTAGCTTGTTTCTAAATTATGAATGCTTTATTTTTAATTTGCATTAATTTCATTTCTGCTTTTTAGCATTAATCTTCATTTTTAATACTTCCACTCATAATTTATTTTACATTTTGCACATAGTTCAGAATTTTTCTCTTTTTTTATATGTATATGTTTTTGTGGATAAAAATTAATCTATGAATTTCATACATTTTGCACTTTCTGCCAAAGACCATTGGTTTCACATTGTAGCCTTTGTCCTTATGTTCTAAATACTCATACAGGTATAGCATATCACTACATGTGTTATGCTAAATTTTGTAGATAGTCATTTCGAAAACTATATAATTATGAACAACCTTTGTAAAAATTTTACTCTAATGAGAAAACTTTCAAAATTCCTTTCAGAACCAGCTATCTATAAATTCTGCAGTAAATAATTTAGATGACTCGCATATCCTAACATGTAATTTATTTGAAACAACACTGTTTGAAAGGCATTTTCACTCACATTTTGTAACTCAAAGATATGATTTGATAAAAAATTAAAAAGTTATTTATTTATGTACTTTTACATGCTTTCCTATATTTACAATGATAATTCAATATATATTACACTAAAACATAATCTGTTCTGCACAAATAAGGATGGAGTTGACTATAATATGGATTAGATAGTGTTTATAAAAAAAAATTTCACAAATTTCACTTATATTCTTGTTTATTTTTTATGTATATATGTATGTGTACAATTTCCAGAATAAATATTTCAACAATATGATTTTGGTTTGTTTTATTTTTCTTGTTAACAGTGAATAATTGAAAATAAAATGCTGTATAAAGTAGAAAAATGGCTAGATTATGATTCTGTTGCTCCTTGGGATGTTATTTTTTCTTTTAAATGGGTGCAGAAAACTTCTCTAAAAACTCTTTCCAGTTGGTTAAAAACTTGTTTATTTTAAATGTTTTTTAATGCAAAAATCTACTGTTTTAGTTGTTTTTACATTCTTCTAAGGACTGAAATTTTTAAGTATTTTAATTAAAAAAAAAAACCATTAACTTAAAAACTATAATATTTGTTTTCTTTGGTGATAGGAGAGTGTAAAATCAGTTGATTTAACAAAAAACGATCTTAATTTTTAATATAGCAATGCATTTTCTTTATTTCCATGTGGATAGATGTTTCTATTTAAACAAAACAATTGATATAAAGAGTACTTACACACCTGGGCCTAATGAGTGTTAGTTTAGTCAAAAGGTTTTTTTCTTCAGGTTACATAATATGTAAAAAAGCTATTTCTTTCTGGCATTGTTTTGAAATTTTTACTTAGAAAAATCTGTTATTTATCATAATGTTTCCTAGATATTTCTAATAACTTATTATTGAAGGGCTGAATTTTTTTAAATAAAAGTTAATTTTCTGCTTGTATATGATTTTAAGGAAACAATATAATGCTTCTAGAGAAACATAAATATAAATAATCAAATTGCTTCTGGAACTAGTTCAAAATGCATACACATTTGTTTAACTATTACATCGAATTCATTTTTGCAGTTTTCAAAGATTTATATTTGCGGTAAAAGTTTGAAGACATGCAGTTTGTGATCAAATAATAGTTGCATTTTTTTTTCTCGAAAAGTAATATTTTTGTTGATACTTGCGTATTGTCGCCACCGTATTGGCGACATTATATAAAACGAAGTACATGGTTGCTAATTCAGCGCGTAGGACACATGCGAAATCGTTACTGCCAATTTGGCGAGTTATCTTTAACTTAGGCACTTTCGCGATAATATGCGAGTACCTTTTTGTTACACACAATAAATGTAAAATGAATTTTGATTTCGAAGTTAAGTGTAAAAATTTCATCAAATGAAAATAAAATAATACGTAAGATGTAGAAAGTGAAAATTTACAACTCAGGTATCACATTTTTAAATCCCTTAAGATTTGGGTTAATAAATACTTTTCTGTTAAAAATTCATATTAGATACAACAGTACCGAAAATAAATGCTATACATACTCATTTTATTGTTTTAACTCATATTTGGTACATTAACAGATTCAAATATGAGTGCATTATATACTCATATCGATCTTTCATTCTCAAAAATTTGATCCCGTAACAGGTTCAAAAATGAGAATGTACTTGTGTCTCGATATGAGAATATGCGATTCTCAAATTTGAGTAAGCGTGCATCGGAGCTATTTTGAGAATGTGAAGTACTCAAAAGTGTGAGCTGTTTGCTCTCAGTTTTGAAAATCGTTTCTCGCAGTGTGGAGCATGATACGAGAATGATGGAATTTCTACCTCTACCCCTTGAAAAGTTCTTGTATGCGCCACTGAAAATATCTTACAATGTAAAAGTTTATATATATTTATGGATATTTTTTCTTTTCCCCTCGTTTTTATTCAAATATGTGCTTCTAGAACAGGGGTACTCAATCCTTTTTTCTGCCTGGCCGCATACATATGTTAGCGGTTTCACGCGGGCCGCAACATGAGGATTAATGGAAGGGGGAGGGAAGAAATACTTTAAAACCAAGTTAACATAAAAAATTTAAAATGTAGAAATTGATCAAAATATTAAAACTCCTATTTTGCTTTTTTTATTATTATTTTTTATATTTTTTTTTATTTTTGTCACTGAATTTTTCTAAATTGGAAGCATTTAAGAATCACTCTTTCACAGTATCTGCATCAGTAAACGGTTTCATATGATTACCAAAAATATAACAAATTTCATAGGGTGCCTTTGTTATCGCTGTGGCATTACCACTGACAAAACACTTTTTTGCTGTTATAAAGATTTTTCAAGAAAGCCTATTTATCATCTCTTGAAAGAGATCACCAAGGAAAAGTGTCATTGAACGATTCCTGTTTATTGGTATGTTTTAAATAGACTTTCGTGACAAATCAAACAATTGCTGAACCATGCTTGTTTTTCACTACAAAGCAGTCAGCTTCCCAATCGTCTTGAAACAATCTGTTTTCTTCGAATATTTTTTGCTTGCAAGATATGAAAGATAGTTAAAAATTAGTTCCACTCATAAAATGGTCGCTACTCCACTGTTTTCTATTATCTCTAATCAGAAAAAAAAATATATCAATTCGCACTCATACGATATCAACAGCAAAAAGCTAAATTGATATATCTGATTTTCTTAACAAAGAATTTTTTCACCAAATTTTCATAAATAAACGAATTTCTTAGAGCAATGGACCATGGCCGAGCCACTTAAAAAGGCCCGGTGGGCCGCAGGTTGAGTATCGCTGTTCTAGAACATATGAGGTCTTACGATATTTCATAAAGTTTATATCTTAATTCCATATTTAAATGTTTTACTCAACCTATTCTGTTTGAATTGGCATCAACTTAGAAAAGCAATTAATTTTTTGCATACACACATACTCACTGTAATACTTAAATTAGGGTAATAGAATCTTGTAAAAATTTCTAGCTGTTTTTTCAACATTTTACAAGCAATCTGAACAACTTTTTTTCTCGAAAATTTGATTCAATCTCAAAGTAAATATTTGGAGAAAAATGGTTCGAAGAGTTATTTAAATGATACGGTCGCATGAGTTATGTTTCTACCAATCTTGATCCCACAATCTTTTCGATAATTTCCTCCCACGCGCTTTGTTCTCTCCAACTAATAATAGCAATCTCATATACGCTTGAAAAGTCACATTACCTGTAGTTTTCAAATTGTTCTCATATTCGATATTTGTTATTCTGAATTTTTCTAATTGAATAGTCGAACTCAATATAATTCCACACGTACTTTTCCAAACCCGACATTTAGACGATGAATAGAGAGTTACATTCATAGTTGTTTTTATAGATAGTGGAATTTTTTCATATGGCCATAACGTCAGCGTGAATCTAATGAACAGTTTATGTTGAATTTTTGAAATGAATGCAACGCACATTATAAAAGGTTTTAGTAATAATACAATAATCATGATCCCATTTTTCACTTTCATTACGTATGATTTCCATTTTCAGAAATTTTTTCACTTGACGATCAAACACTTCCCCAAGTTTAGATATTTCCAGCGTCTTCTAAATGTATTCATTTTCCCATTTTAAATTTTTTTTTCTCGTTTATACTATGAATTTTTACTAAATTCTAAGAATAAATTTATAGAGAATGTCGAATCAGATTCTCATACAAGTGTGACTGAGAAAAATATTTTAGCACCATGAAAATTCACCTCATAGTCTATTTCTTACTGTATGACCCAGAAAGCTTTTATTTCTGACTATGAGAGAATTTAAAATATCCAATACAATTTCTATAAAATTCAGAGTTTATCATTTTAATTTGCTGTTGAATTAGAAAAGTATTGTTCTAGTTTGTAAGCATAAAAAAAAAAAGATTTTTTCTTGTCATACTGGCCCACATGTTACATTAACAAAGTTGTTTTTTTTTTTAAAAAAAACTTAAATATAAAAATAAACGGATATATTCTTCAGTATTGTATGAATCTCACTAGAAAGTATTGAAATATTTTGCGGATATATCAGTATTATAATTTTCTTACGGGCTATTGAAAAAAGCGTCTCGTTATATAAGATCTAAACAAAACAACAGTGTTAAACGTATAAATTCATGTGATAGAACAGATCTGTCGACAAAAATATTCTGTTAAATGCCCATTCATAGTGTTCAAAGTTTAAAAAATACGTCCTGATTTATACACGTTTACAAAGAAAGTAACACATCATGTCACCAAAAGAAATCCCATTCATTTTATTTTCTGTCGACTTTTGGAATTCCAGCCTAAAATCTCTCTATATGATTAATGTTATTTTTGGAAACTTTTTATCTGACCATTTTTTGTCTTGTGATGAAAATATCACAATCTTTGACACTTGGCCATCCTTTCGGCCACTTTCGGCCACAGCACCTGCTTTCCAGAAGAAATATTGAAAAATGCGTAATTTATTCTTGAACGAATAGACTCGGAAAGTTGTCTAATACATTATGCAGGACACGATAAACGGTACAATCATAGACTTTGACTGCTTGTTGAGAAAATATCTAGGCCCTAAAGGTATTTGCGCGAAGATCACTGATGATAGAATTCCGTGCCTGGAGGCAAACTACACCCTCGTCCCAATTGGGGTGTAGTTTCACTTTTGGAGGCAAAGACTGAACGACTCCTATTGTTTCAATTACAGTTATAAGGAAAATAAAATTATTATTAGCTCTACTATTTTGAACTCTATTTAAGGGTTCTGGATCCTAGCTTTGGGCAAGATTCACACTTCCGCCGAACACCTGTCAAGGTACAACGAGAAACATCCATTAGTAAGATACTTTGGTGCGACTAAAGGACCCTCTCAAGACGATCATTTACTTTCTATGTTTTAGACTTGAAGAATCACGAAGAAAGTCATACTTGTGTTGCTTTTTTAAATAGGTAATAGCTCCCAGAGATGAAAGTCGTAATTTTCGATTCAATACAACGAAAAGTCACGGAAGGTACATTATATGGTTTTTTTAGACTATGTGTATATTTGTAAACATATTTAAGTGAAATTTTGAGCACTGTCACAACTGTTTATCTGTATTATAAAACATATCATATAGTAAAAATAAAGGTATGAAAGAGAGGATCTAAGATTGTTTTTTTTTATTTGAATGGAAATATTCATACTACTATTTAATTTTTGAAAGCAGTAAATTGTACGTATAAAACAGAAAGAGAAATTACAAAAAGAAAGAAAAGAAAAGTGTCCTTAGAAAAAATAATAATTAAAAAATCTCTAATAAAATATTTAGCTTCAATTTTTTTTTTAAATTTAATAACCACATATCATTACAGTTACCAATTTTGAGTAAAAGGATTTTTTTCAAATTGACAATAATAATAATTTAAATGTTTTTATGGCTGTTTTTATTTTTAGCATTCTGGAAATATTAAAATATGAGGAAAATTGCTGTATAAAAATACTGTTTTTTAGTGATTTCTTAGCATAATTTAAATATAATTTCATGCCGTATTAAAAAAGTTATTTGAATTATTAATTGCTCATTTTTGTTCAAGTGAAAATAAATGAAAGATTTCAATGCCTGCAGATAAAAAGTTTTTTTAAAAAATTAATCACAGTAGTACATTTTTGTTTATTAGACAGTTGCCAGATTAAAGAATTAAAAATTGAGTTAGTAAATAATTTTTCCAGTTTTTTTACATAATACGTCATAATTATATATTGAATCAACTAATAACAATATTTTTTTAATATCTAGATTAAAGTTACAAAGTTTTTTGAATACTTCTGCGTATTTGTAAAATTAATTATATGTCATTTCTGATGAATCAAACTTTTTTTCAAGTATTTAATTAAACAACGCACTTTTTTCCTATTTTTAGCAGTAAATTCAGTAAAAAAAATAATGAAATACTAGATAAAAAAATCCAATCGTAATTGAATTGAGCTATTCAATTTAACTCTCCCCAAAAATGTTAATTAATTAGAACTAATCTCTAACAGCAAAAATCTAATAAATTTCACCGTATATTAGTGAGAGAAAACAATACTGGAACATATAAAGCTGTTTAACCCTATGATTAATTTTAATTTTTAAAGTAAAGACCTTTTGAACTAGGAATTAAAAATAACTACATTTGAAAATTATAAGAAGTTATTCGATTAACAGATCAACAGTTATTAGCTATATAAGTAAACATTGAAAAATAATCTTTTACGTATATTTATCATAAAACATTTTGGCTTTATTTTAAGTATGCAGTTGAATCTTATTGTAATTACAGTACTTTATAGGATATTTTTTTGTCACTTTTCTGCCAACAGTCGAAATTTTTGAATAATCGTCTAGTAATTAAGAGAAATTCAATGTCAAATTTCATAAAACGAATAAATGTGCTTAAAATATAGAGAATTTATAGAAAAAAATATCTTGTCTTCAGACAAAATGGCAAAAATTCTTATTTTATAGTTTTCACCGTTGATCAAAAATGTTTATCATGTATATGTGTATGCGCGTGTGTGTAAGTGTGTATTCAAATGCTCTTGAGAGGGCTTCTACTTAATAAATTCTGGTCCTGTTTATATATAATTCATTTTAATTTCCTGCTTAACTTGAGTCCTTTATCAACTCCAATCTTAAATCTCAAAAAGCTCCAAGTCGTCATTTTTGTTTAAATTAAGCTTACGCAGAGTATTTCATATTCCTCCGAATTCGACGAATTGGGTTGCAAGGAGTAAAATCACGCGATGTTTTAGAGCATTCTAAAAATTTTCGTAGATTGAAATAATCTGAGGTCTTTTGAAATAAAAAAATAGGTCCTAAACCCTTTGCATGTTTTCATATTATAGATGCGGCCTTTATATTTTTAAATATCTTGTTTCTGAGTAAAAATCCATCCCCAAATTATCTTATCATAGTCAATAAACAAATGTGTGGTCACAACTTGCTTTCCTGAATCTTTTTAGATGTTACATCTAAACTGAATTCGAAAAACCACAACATCAGTGACGTAACGTACGACCACGTAACTCCCGCATTGTAGGGGGAGGGGGGTGCTGGATTCTAGGGGCCCCAAAGCCTGACTGACGCCAAGTCAGGATTGGGGATAGGATCTGACTTTTCAGGGGCGCCCTAATATTCTCCATTACTCCACTGCACAACATTCCATATATGTATTTATAAAACAAAGCATCATCTATTTCTACTAATTTAAAGAAAAGTAATTCATTTATGTAAACCTTTAAGCTAAGTGTTAGTTACAGACATGCATTATAATGTTGCTTTCATGATAGAATATTTATTGGCAAAATAGCTTTTTGAAATCAAACTCTTAAGAGAAATATAAAATTTTCAACTTATTGATGCCCTTATGTTAAAATCCAAAATATTGCTCTTATATTATCGTTATTTTAGCTGTATGTAAGTTTAAGCATGTAAACGTATTTTGTGATGTAAATAAACAACATTGATTAACATTTTGGTACATATTTACGCGTAAGTTTAATAAGAAAAACAGATGCTTTTTTATTTTCGTGCAAATCAGTAATATCGAGATAATACGTTCATGCATAATTCAATGTTTACTGATGTATTTCGTGTGAAACAATGTTCCAAAACATGTATATAATTGTAAACAAAGTTAGAATGAATTCGTTAATGTAAAAGATTGATTTTTCAGTTATATAATGCCGCAAAAAGAAAAATTTCGTAAACAATTCGAAGGCAATCTTTGTTTGCAACTAGCATCAATATTATTTTTTGAAACATGGTTACCCAACACCGTATAATTCTTTCTCACAAAGATAAATTTTTAAAAAAAATATGCATTAACACTAAATTTATAGCAAATAAAGAATTCACCCTTTTTTTATTTTAAATGGCTCAAACTTATTTTTAAAGTTTATTTGTTGCCACGAGTAATTTAAGAAGGTGTAATGTCAGAGGTTTATTTAAAGTTCATATAAGTTTTGAGGAATACAATAGTAACTATTTTATATTTAGTATTATCCGCTCATACACAATTACTATCCTTTTCCCACCCACTTCAATGGGTATTTCATGTTGTTGTAAGACCATGTATTGATTTTTTTAAGTTATTGATATCTGTCCTAGCCTTATGTATTAAATTGTACAGCAAAAACATTCCTCTTGATTTAAAAAGGACAGAACTTAAATTTCTAAAACGGAAATACATTTATGGCTTAAGCTCTGTTATACCCCACCACTCGGAGTCTATTTTCACAAAAAATATTTTTACTTCTGCTCAACAAAATAAAGATGTCCACCAAATTTCATGTATGTCTGTCTAATACTTCAGAAACGGATGATTTTTTTTATGTATAACACCCCCGTTACCTTCTTGGAAATCGATTTCCAGAAAAATCGTTCTTACTGGATCTCTACTCAACAAGAGAAGAAGTCTAGTCTGTAGGTCTTATAGTTCAAAAATGGAAATTTTTGTCTTTAGCACACCCTACCGTCCCCTGTTGATCTTGTAAAATTTTCTTAGTGCATAAACCGCATTGTTTCAAAAATAATCGACAACAAATCGTTGCAATGATGAGTTAAAGCGAAACCCAACACAAATACACAGAAGCAGACAAATTGAATACATTCCAGACAGATTACTACATCATATTTTGTTTGAAACATTATAACTATCGATGATGGATGGTGGATGTTTTACCTGTTCAGTCCTCGGAATACTATACAACTAATTATGGGCGGTAAAAGAATCAAGTAAATGCTTCGTTAGCTTTCTTCAAACTTCGTGAAGCTTACTGAAAAGCAAAAAGTTCCTTGTTGAAATCAGACATGCGTATCAAGAAGAAAGGAGATGCATAGTCCTTATTCTGGAGTATATAAGTGGAAGTAATCAATCAAGATAAAGCAAAAGAAATCACACATTTTACGTCGGAAGAAGTCCTCGTTACTTTCATAACATATCCATGTAAAGCAATTACCTTGGACTAGTGTTGAAGTAGGAGATACAAATGCACAGATGATAAGAAGTAATAATATAGCAACCTTGTTTCAGAATCTTGTATCTTATTTAGAGCTGTTGTATATCTCTCATGCATTGCATATCAGCCATCAAATAAGACAGTAAAATATTGGAATAATCCTATTACGATTGAAATTAATAACATAGTTATGACTGCATTGTGATTGTTGCAATTTTATCAGAATCTTAATCAGGGTGAGTGACATTTCAATATTTGTGCAATTTAGTTAGTAGCCAGAAAAGATAGATATGAAGTAGGTAGAAAAGGTATGATGCATATTAAGATTTAAAGACTGAAATCATAAGAAATTATTAATTTTTCTCTTATTAGATGCAATGAAGGGCTAAATATTAAACATTGGTGGTAATAAGGTAATGTTCTGTAGACTGAAAATTATATTTATTGCATCTCTGAACATTTATTGTAAAATTAACAATACATATGCGTTGTTGGAAAAAAAGGAAAGCTCAGTTTTGCTTCGAAAGTCTAATCATTGAATAATCTAAACGATTTCTTTCGTTAATGGTTTTGTGTTTTCTTATTAGAAAGGGATGTTTACTTTTATTTGAGGTAAATTTATTAGGAAGAAAGATAAAATATATGAAATAACAATCATGCTTTTGCTCATGGGAAGGAAGATGTCCAACATTATACATAAAATGTGCTATTTTTCTCAAATGCAATACTATATGTTTGTTTTATATTTTATAATCATTGTGCTGAAATCAACATTATTTTTTTTCTTGGACATAAATGGGATCTTTTAACTTTTTATAGCATCTGCTCTTTTAAAAATGTTCAGCTACATGGGAATTAATTCCAAAATACACTCATGTCCATAAATTAAGGATAATGAAGTTCAGGCAAAGAAAGAGACAGAAGCAAAACAAATTTGACTTATTTGTAAAGTCTATTTATTAAACAAAAGGTAAAGAGAAAAAAAGATGCTATATGTTTAATATAATTAATAAAAATTGCGATTTTTACTCCCTGGAGCAAATTTCAAAAAAGAACCTATTTACAAAAAACAGTATAACATGGTTAGTATGATGATTAATACGGAGTATGTCTCTCGGACGTTGCAATACAGGCCTTACAACGCCTACGCATGCTGAGTATCAAACTATCAATCTGATCTTGGGGAATATTACACCACTCATCAAGCAATGCCCTCCGAAGCTCCGGTAGACAGGTGGGAGGGGGTTGACGGGCTGCAATTCGTCGGCCAAGCATATCCCACACATGCTCTATGGGATTCAAGTCCGGTGAGTATGCTGGCCAATCCATACAGGTGATATACTCCGATTGAAGGCATTCGTCTACAATGTTTGCACGGTGAGGACGGGCATTGTCATCCATAAACAGAAATTCAGCACCCATGGCGCCCCGAAACAAACGTACATGTTATTCCAGAATGACATCTCGGTAGATGTGGCTTGTCATCGTTACACTCTGAACATGCAGGTCAGTTCTGGAACCAAGAATAATTCCTCCTCAAACGAGCCATCCTGCACCACCGTAACGGTGTCGTTTAATGGTGTTCTCTTAGTGGTAACGGGTACCTGGCGCTCTCCATATGAAAGTCCGGCTAGAATCAGACCGCAAACTAAACCTGGACTCGTCGGAAAACATCACACAAGACCACTGTTGCGGTGTCCACAATGCATGCTCTCTACTCCAGGTTAATCGCATGCGACAGTGAATTGCGGTAAGGGGAACACATCTGACAGGCCTACGAGCATATAGACCAATGTGCCCTAAGCGTCTGTACGCGGTCTGCCTTGAAACTGTCGTACCGGTAGCTGAAGAGAGCTGACGAGATAGGTCTGATGCTGTGCTCCGTCTGTTTCTTTGGCAGTAACTGCCAAATACCGGTCCTCATTCGGCGTTGTAACTCGGGGGCGACCTGTGCTGTAACATCTACTCACATTACCATCATCTTGGAATCGTTGTCAAAGCCTGGAGATGACACTTTGGGCGATTCCAAGTTCCTAGGATACTTCCAGCTGGGTATGTCCATATTTCAGTCGTCTGATAATTCTACCACGTAAAAAATCTTCCAAATGCTTCCTTTGTGCCATAATTATGCGGTTATTACACTGAAAGGTTTTTAAAGCGCTTGTGAACAATTTTACTTCTTTGCCACCATTCCTTATATACCCCTCTCTTACACTCTCGTCATTGTGACGTACTATCCGCGCCATCTGGTGGTTTCCTGTAATTTGCATATTCTTCTTCAAGATGTGTGTGATAATTCTACAGGTGAAATTTTTATTTTAGAGTTCAATTTCTGGGTGATTCTGAATTATCCTTAATTTATGGACATGAGTGTATTAAAAACGGGAGGATTCAGTCAGACATCAGGTGTCGCATTTAAGGTTGTACAGGCTTATATTTCAAATCGAAGTGTGACCCGCAGGGTCAAAGCCGCGAATTTGAGGCCGACATTATCTTGGTTAGTTCCTGGGACCATTAAAGATCACTATATAGAAGAGCTGATGCACTTTATATCTATCGAGGCTCCAAGTCCATCCGTTGGCATGGTGTGGAAGCTTGGAGAAAAAGCAGGGGATCAGCTCAGATGTCGTCCTCGTCACTTGAACATTGTTCAGAATTACGAGTTCAATCGCTAATAACCCTCACATTTCTGCAAAATGCAACGCTAAAAAGCCATCATTCAATTGAGAATTGATTTTATATTGTCACTACTCTTAAAATTAATGGGTTCCAAACTAAACTCCTCGTACATAAGCAAGCTAATGAGTCATTTTAGTATCGTGATTTTCTCCTAGATTTGTCAACAAGATAAATTAAGGATAAGTGTTCAGATTTATAATCATATATATAAATTGCAACCTTAGACTTGTGTATTAAGAAAATAACCATAAAAAACCTTCCTATATTTGGCTCTGTCTTAAATTTTTGGTTCCATTTTTTTTTATAATAAGAACATATTTAATGAGCGAAAGAATTTTCAAATGGTATATATATTATTATATCACCTTGATTTCATATATCTACCGAAAATAAGTTTTATGATGGATTTTTTTTTGTTTTTGTAAACGATATCACTAGAAGTATCTATGAATATATTTGGCTACATTATTCTTTTAAGTCTTTTTCTAGAGCACATCAATTTGGGGTCATTTTTCGGAAAAGAATACAATTGTCAGTTCTATATTTGTTTGCTTAAGCAAATTACAATTGTTAGCGCCAGTAAAAATGTTTTATCATATCAATTCGTTCCATAGTAATTGTTCTTTGCATCTTCATACACACACAAATCGGCTTTCCTTCTAGCTCTTCTTAAAATTTACAACAGAAACATGCTATCCAATTTTAATTAAAAATTTTAAAAAATTACAGAGTAGACTCCATTAAAGTCATATTTTTTTCTTTTATAACGAACGCAATTGTAGAATTTATTTTTTATTTTTTAAATAATAAAATTTTTTTGTTATTGGTGACCTATTTGGGGGGTTCTTATGCATTGGCTTCAATGCTTTTGTTTCCTTCAAATCCAATATAATCCATTACAGTAGAAAGTCGTTTATACGAATCAATTAGGACTGGACACCGTTTGGATACGCGATTGCTCAGATAACCGAATGCGATCCATACAGTATATGATATTGGACACTATACAAATATCGAAAATCATCCTATGCGGGAAACGGGCTTGAAGAAAAAGTTAAATAGGGACAAAATGTCGCCATTTTACCTTGATTGTGGAAAATAATCACTTATTTTTCGCTGTACACCTTCGTTTTTTCACTACAAGGTCTCTGATTATCTTCAGCTGCAGTAGTTGAGTAGGACAGCACTCTGATTGTTGTCCGTACCACTCCATAGCAGTCTCTAACGCAGAAACGCGTCAGCATTTGCTACTTTCGTTTTTGTTGTCCTCGTCTTCATCCGTTTCATCGTCGACAGGGTCGAATTCTTCTTGCATGGAAATCACTATTTAGTCATTGTTTAGCATTTGAAATCCAGTCTTCTGCACCGCATGCCATCCAGGTTTCTACACCAACAAAACTCAACAAAAAAGAACATATACACCCCCTCACTTGGAAACAAACTGACCCAATATTCTGCACTGATGTTTACCAAATCACACAACTGAAATTCCCCAAATATCCCTCCCCTTGGGTTTTTCCGTCACTTTTGGCCTCACTGGAAACAACTGTTGAGCATTGCATTGTTCGAAAACGTATCCGGACTTTGGTTCGAATATTTGACGCTTCGGATAATAAACGTTCGGATAAACGACGTTCTACTGTACTTCCAAATTTTATGTATATTTCATCGTCTTTTATTTTTAATGGTAATGAGATCAGAGCTTAAAATGAATCAAAATCTTATGAATTTCGGTTACATTCCAACTCTCAGGAATTTAAAAAGGGAGATGCCTGAGAAGATTTTTATAAAAAGAAGAGAAAAAAGTCCACCAATGTATGTGTCATTTATGGCATTAATCCCCTAGTAAATTTCGCCAGCTCCGAAAGCTTTCAATTTTTCCACATTTCAGAAAATAAAAAACTATACTCGTTCCGGGAGAATGGCTCCAGGTGTTACAAAGCTTTCGTGCATTCAAAAGAGTTACTCGATTCATCCTTACCATATCAAAAGAACGACAACTTAACAACTCTGTCTTATTTCTCCATAATAACCACCAAAACGAATGAACAAATGCAGTATCGCCTTTCGAATGGCGTTTACTCGGGAAATATCCCACTATATATTATTGTCCGGTAATGAATGAGTTTTTCTTTACAAAAGCGAGATCGACAGATCTATTTATTTGCTATTTACTAGGTTCGGTTAAATAGGTACTGTCGTGAGAAACTCGTGGCAAGTTGGGTGGAGAAAAGAATATTGATCTACTTTTACCCGCCTCCCCCGAACAGTCAGATAACTAGATATGAGGCAATTGAAGCTATGGTTTATTGACATCAAAGAAATCAATCACTTTGTTCCGATGTCAACCTCCATCAATGTCTCTATACAACTAGGTATCGAGCGGCCAACTTGTTGCATTGCTATTTTGCTAGTAACAACTTCTCGATAGTTGTCTGGTATTGCTTTTTAAATTATCTTATCGATGGTACATGATGAGATGAATACAAAAATGTGTGCCCCACCATTTTGGTCAACACGCACACAGATACACGAGTACAATCATATTTTCAAAAATATTCCACTGTTGTGGTAATAGCTCGGACTCTTGCTCAGTTGAGTTTTTAAATTGACGCAATTCACTACAAGTAGAATAAAAAGTAGGAAAATTAATTCGTCAAATATTCTTTGTAATCAATAACTCGGAGTGAAAGACTGATAAGTAAACCTACAATGGAAGAGAAAAAAGATTACCTTTCATTGAGCTGCAAAGAGTGAAAACGTAGTTATGTATTTGGATATCTAGCAAATCAGATCAGGGTATTGATTGATCGTTAGAATTAGATGGATTGGTTACGCCATAAGCGTTTCATTATTAAGTTCTATTTTTGATCGATTATACATCAGCCATTTTTGTTCATATTCTTAAAAATAGAACTTAACTAGAGTTCTTTTTTTATTGCTCAGGATAATAGTTTGGCTGCTTTTTTAGCTATAATTCGAATATCCGTCAGTGTATCTCTCTTTGTATTGCGTATACAATATATTTAAGGTCAAGGGAAAGATTTTAGTTGATTGATTTCTTATTAACTTCACCCTCAGAAGCCACCCGAAGGCTAATGGTGACGAACCTCGTTTTTCTAAACCACGAGCAAGAAACTAAGAAGACACCCCAGCAGGCTTTTCTCCAAACTTCTACAATCCCATCAATGTTAGGAGTCTCGACAGACTTAGCATGCATCATCAATTCTACACGGTTTACACAACAGAAATAATCCCAGACACGAGTTTGAGACCATAATTACTAGATTTCCACGGTTCCGGATAGACTTCGGAAGCAAACTTTTAGAATATACATATATTAGAGCTCCATATAGAATTTTAAATTAAAGAATAACATTGCAAAAGAATAAAAAAAATAACGTAGATTACTTTTACGCAATTTATTTACAATGCAAAACTTTTTTAAATTTAATCTTCAATATTATTAAATCAAAGTATGATATTACATTTTTAGCTTGTCATGTGCCTATGACATTTACTAAATGCAGTTTTCATAAAAATTGCATGTTTCAAACTTCTACATAAGTTAATAAACAAGAGCTGTTGAACGATTTATAATTTTTTCCCCTCTTAGAAAATTATTTTTCCCAAGTAATAAATTCATAGTTTCATTTTTTTTTTAAGCTGAGAGAGCTATATTTATTTTTAAGAGAGCTGATGTTCTGTTTTTCGACTTGAAAAAATGTGCTCAAGGTGTAGAAATCATACGAGAAAGTGACACAAAAAAAACGAGACTGGTCCAAAAAATCATTGTACGTACAGAATCAATTCTCCGCGACATTATCACCTTCAAAGTACAGTAGAATGTCGTTTATCCGAATCAATTGGGACCGGACATCGTTCGGATAACCGAAAACCAAATGCGATCCATGTAGTATATGAAACCGGACACTATACGAATATTGAAAATCATCACATGCGGTAAACGTGCTTGAAGAAAATGCAAAATAGCTAAAATTGAGACATTTTGCACCTTTATTGTGGAAAATAATCACTTATTTTTCGCAGTACCATTGAACACCGTTTTTTCGCTGCGAGGTCTCGGATACTCTTGAGCAGCAGTAGTTCAGTAGGACAGCACTCTGTTGTTCGTACCACTCCATAGCTGTCTCTAACGCAGAAACGCTTCAGCATTTGATGGACCCTTGCTACATTCGTTGTTGCTGTTGTCCTTGTCATCATCTATTTCATCGTCGACAGGGTCGGATTCTTCTTGCACGGAAGTCACAATCTCGTCATCATTCAGCATTTGAAATCCAGTCTTCTGCATTGCATGCCATCCAGGTTTCTACATCAACAAAACTCAAAAAAAGAACACGCATACACCCCCTCACTTGGAAACAAACTGATCTAATATTCCACGCAGATGTTGACCAAATCGCACAACTGAAATTCCCCAAATATCACTCACCTAGGAGTTTCCCGTCGCATTTGGCCTCACGCGAAATAACTGTTGAGCATTGCACTGTTCGAAGACGTATTCGGATAGTTGACGCTCCGGATAATAAACGTTCGGACAAACGAAATTCTACTGTAGTTCCCTTCAGCATTCAAACACTTCTGCATTCGGTGCTGTCATCGCTGGTAACAGTCCTGGAACGAGATTTTTGGAAGGCTCTTCAGGAGATTCTCCGTTTTTGCCTGAACCTTTTTCAACTGAGGTTAAATGGGTTCCCTTTCAGAAAGATTTAACTGATGGAAATAAAAGAAGTCGCATGAGGTCAAATCAGATGAATAAGGAGGATACCTCATCACAGTAATGTTTTTACTGGTCAGAAACTGCTTGACAGATAGGGTCGTGTGAGCGGGAGCATTGTCTTGGGGTGCAACAGCCATCCATCACTTCCCAATTCTGGCCCTTTTTTCCTAATTTTTTCACGAAATCTTTTTAGTACTTCAATGTAGTAGTGTTAATTAACAGTCTGACCACTGATGTGAGGGGGAGCCCACTCATATCACGAATTTTGGCAATGTTTTGGTCTGTAACAGCTTACCTTGAGCACCCAGCACGTTCATCAATCTTCCATATTGCCCCTTCTCCTTAAAAAAAACTACTCACAGCTACTCATGCCATATAAACACATGTGTACGAGACAAAGTTTTATCTCCATAAGCCTCGGTTGATATTTGAAATATTGTCGTGGCTGATTTCTTAAATTTCACAAGGAACTTGATATTGATTCGACATATTTCCGGCATAATGCAGTTGCACGTGTTCACTCGATGATGCAGTACTCCCAACTGGCGTGCCACATGGCAAAACTTGCCCCATGGATAGAGGAGGTGCGTGGGAGGACGTTACCAAAACAGTTATTGCCAACTCCACCCTTTTTTCAGGCTACTCACTCAGTCTCGTTTTTGTGTGTGTGTCACACCTTGTATATTCTGAGTTATAATAATATTATATCTGTATCTTTTTAAGAAATATGACTGTTATCAGCTGGTGACTTGATGAATACTTATCCAACTATTCAACTTATTTCAAACATAGGGTAATGACTAATCTTTGCGCTGGCATTTAAAGGCATAGTCTCAACGATGCTATGTGGGAGAGTACGTGATCAACAGTCAAGATTCAATTTAAATGAATGTTGTGGGGTGTTGCAACAGATCGGAGGAGATGAGAATTAAAGGGGGAGTTCTGAAGCACGGAGACGAATCGAAATCTGTATCTAGGGATCGAATGCATATTGAGTAGTTGATTTCCCACAAGGGGTGGGAAAAAATCATCTCGAGGGAGTGAGAAAATTAATCCTAGCAGTATGTTTGTATCATTTTTATCCATGTAAAATAAATTATATACATTACTTTTATTGCTAGCAATAAATAGAAGACATATATACAAGCACAGTTGATTAAATATGATGGTTTGAATTTTTTTTTTAAATGTAAAATACAAAAGTTTTAGATTAATGAATATATTTTAAGAAAATCCATTCGCATAATTTTTCAAAATTATTTTCAAAGAATTTTTTTATTATATTTGTATTTAAAATAGATTCAAAAGAATATTTTAACTTATAAAAGGGTACAAAAACATTTAAAGAGAGGAAGTGATAGATTTTCTCAAGCTATTTTTAGCCTGCATCAGTGGGGGAAAATAAAAAATGTATGCTCATAGCCAGTGTCTTTTGTTTTCCTTTTCACCTTTGCAATACGTTGAAGCGATATCTGTCTCTACAATGAAAGAAGCAAAAGTCTTATCAAGATAAGACTACCACTGACCATCAGACCATAAAAAGGATCCTAACCATCAGATTTTTCTCTGTTATCTACTATGTGGGAATAGTTTTTAAGAAATTTAATTGCTACTGAAAAGAAAATTGTGTTCGGACTGTGATTGTGGATAAGAAATTATTCATGGAAAAAACTGTAAGAGAGGACAAAAAGGAAACACGCTGTTAAGAATAGTTGACTCCTTTCGCCGTCCAGAGATGGTGCCACGAACTGAACTTCGTTTTCTGGAAGCCGGTGTGATTTCGGCGGGAAAATGACATTCGATTCGGATTATTCGGTTGTAATGGTCGCCATTCTTGTGATTATGTGTTGTGAAATGTTTTTTCTTTTATCGTACATGTAAAGGCATGAGTGTGTGTGTGAAGCAAATATATACATGAAAAGTCGACTTGTGAAATCATTGGTGTTATTCATTAATAATCTTCATTTATATATCTTTCATTCAGCTTTATAAGAAATACTTCCACAGTGTTCATACGCCCAGCATGGAAAATGGCGGTAAGTCAAAATCCGTTCGTTATACAATTCATAATTGCATTCTACATCAAACTCAAAATCTAAAGTCTCATTCATAACACACGCTGTGTGCATGAAAATGAGAATATTGTGAATTCTCGGTATAGTTTAAATCTAGCAAGCATTCCTGTACCGATAAAAAAAATGATAAGAAAAATTAGACTCAAAATATAATATACTCAGAGAGGTAGAATTATAAAATGATTTTTTTAAAAAAAAGGTATGACTGATATATTTATACTATTATGATTAATGTTTTAGTAGTATTTTATTACCGCCATTCGCAGAATTGATATTTTTGCTTAAAAGAATATTTTATTTAAAAAGTATCGAAAAGAGTTCAATCGTAAAAAGGAATGATGTAAAATATAATAAGAATATAAAGTGTATTGTATTCCATATATGTTAAAATCAGGGTTTGCAATCCCGTGTTATATTGTCTATTCCGGGATTTCGATATTACATTATTGAAATAACGGCGTTGGTCCCGGAATTAGGATTGGACTATTGATTAAAAGTACTTACATATTAGCATAGTTGAAAAAATTGCATAATAAAGCTAAAAATATAATTACAAATTGGATTAATATTAATTGTATTGCGTGTGCGTGAAACAAATAAAAAAAAACTTAATTCATCATAAAAAAAACAATTAAAATAGTACAAAAGGAAATTTAAAAAAACATTTCTTTATTTCTTGAATTTCTGTAAATAAGCTTTTATAAAGAACACAGCTCGTCCAGCGTTTTATCGTTCAAACGGCTTCTTATATTTGTTACAAACTGACCAACCGAAGAAAATTCTCGCTCGGATTCTATACTAGTAGGTGTTATCGTCATTAAATAGGAACATGTTCTTTCCAGGTAATCACATCGTCTCTCTCCATTTTCAAAAAAGAGACATTTCTTTTAGAATTTTTAATTACAGTGTCTCAAATCTAATAGACTGCATTAGTGCACATATATTTCTTTGATAATTTAATCTAGTTCTTTGCTACACGGAATGGTTTTTGAGTATAAATTGATGCAGCTATTGAATCAGAATGTGAATGAATTTCAAGTGTTACCTTATTCGAAATATCGTACCTTATTCAGTACCTTATTATTCGAAATATCGTACCTCAGTTGCATGAGCTGTTAGTAATGCAATATGATTTGAGAAGTGGCTTAAGTCTTTCAAGTAGGTCCGCTATTAATTAGCGGTATTTAATTGAAAAAGGATCTGTGATAAAATCTATTCTCGAGATGTTGCATATATTATTGTGTAATTATTGCAGTGAGCCACTTAGATCTGTGCGACGTTCTCCCTTTCGAGAAATAAGGGGGGCATATATGTTTTTACGTAAAGCATTTATAATTATACAAAAAAATTCTACGTACACATTTCATAAACAAAATATAAATTTTTAAAAATTAAATTCTTAGAAAATTTTGATGAGAAAAATACTTAAAATATAATTTGGACAAAAATTAAATCCCGGGATTAGTTATTTTAATCCCGGGTTTTCGGGATTGGTAAAAACACCGGGATACACACACCACCACACCACCAGGGGCTGCAAACCCTAGGTAAAATAATACAGACAGCAGTTTTCAGAACACCACATTAATAACTATCATAATTACAATTCTGTTCTTTTGCATCACTAATATGAGTATTCAATTTTGCCATTTTAAACCTCATGCTTAACCATTTACTTATCAATCCACGCTGCCTTTCACAGCATCACAAGAGCTATTGGTGATGAACCTCGCTATTTTGAACTTTGGCAAATTATTAAGACACACCTGTTCATCACTCTTTAAACTTCCATACCACGCCAACGTGAGGACTTTTGAATTCGACAGATTTAACGTGCTTCAATTTCTCAACCGGCCATATCTTTTGTGGTACTAGGACTCGAATCCATGACGTAAAATACATAAAGCTAGCCACGAGTTCGCGTCCGGGACCCCTCGGTTACTGTGGTTATATTAAACATCCTACATTTCTGTATTTAATTCGCAATATTTTTTTTAAAAAATATTGATTAGAATAATATTTGGACAAAAGTATGGGAGTTTTTCCTTGAATGATAATCATGAAGCTCAGAAACTTTAAAAAAATTGGGTAAATTAAAAAAATTTACTTCGAAAAAAAGGTGTGCTTATTAAATCATTTATAAACAAGTGAGGCAACGTGTTTATTTAGATTATTTCGGCTACTATTATACTGAAATACTCTGTAATAAATTTTTAAAAAATCTTAGAAATCATAATGTTACCAACATTCCCCCCCCCCTAAAATTTAAAGAAAAAAGAATTTTTTAATATGAAAATTATCTTAAACAAGTTGATTCGAAGTTTAAGAGCGTGTTCCAGTAACACATTGTTATGTTGTTGTTGTTGTCGTGTCCTTCCAGCAGGGAAGGAATGAAAGTTGCCATTGCCTGTGAGACAGGTTGGACTTCTCAACGATAGACGCGACACCACCTATTTCCACCTCCACAATTTTGGCATGGAACTGAAGGGGAGGGAAATATTCTCCAGCCCCCTGCACTCGTGGTTTCTGCTGCGACCGCCCACAAGACTTTCAGAACCACTGATTTAACGAGCACGTACTCCGTCTATACTCGGTGGTATTTAGTGGCATCGGGCATCAAACCCAGGCCCTCGGGTCTGAAGTCCGATGCTCTAACCACTAGGCTACCCACGGCCCCAACACATTGTTATAAAATGCCTTATAGATGTTCAACGTCAAATATACATCAGGAACGTTCAAAAGCTTCATTTACTTAAAATGGGGAACATTTTACAAAGAAATATAAATTTAAATGAAACAAAAAAAATAGCTATAAAAAGGGGATGTGAGAATAAAAAATCTGATTGTTGATAACCTTACCCTGTACTTGCACAAATAGGAGGACTCAAGGACACACAGCTACTGGAGTATCAGCCGTATCAATGATACAGGGCTCCCAAGCTACAAGGGCCCCTAAATGTGTAATATATTGATAGTTTCAATAAGTTTTATTAATGTGAGCATTTTCATTTATGTTCCAAAACAAAGAGCCCCCCTAAAGAATTTTGATATAAGGTCCACTCACTACTAGCTACGTCAGTGGGAATATTTTCATTTCTTTCTTTCTCTTTTCCTCAAACTACATTTTTATATTATATTATTACAATGCACATTAGTTATGAAGAAACAGAAGAAAAAGATGTCTAAATAATATTTTTGATTAATAAATGACATCTATGGTTCCTAACTGTAAAATAAAAGTGATCCATCCTTGCTTGCAGCATCTGACCTCCAAATAAAAAATATTCTATCACCAGAGGTCCCCTTGGCTGTGTGATGTGTTCGGCATGAATAGCTCCGTTCATTTAACCACAAAGACTGCGAATTCTCGCGCCAGCTATCACGTTTTCCCCCGTAGCTTTTTGATGCCTTTTGAATTTTGATAGGAATGGGTGGGCACGTGGTTCCCGTAGTCTGACACCCTGCTAATTCAGGGAAGATTTACCGCGCAAATCTATCCGCAATTAGAGCGCTGAAATACGGGTTTCTTACGACTGAGGGAAGGTGGTGTAGAAATGGATAACGTCAATGCAACATTGCCCCTTTTTGGACAAGGAAGCCAATGAATCAAATTAAGTTGTAATGCCTGTGTACATTTATCGATTGCATAAATCAAACAGAAATGGATATTTAAGGAAGGGATATTTTTCAGGGATCTTGAGTTTCTAATCTGGCTGTGTATGTGTATGGATAAGACTTGATTACATATTTGAAAGGGACATATTGTCTCTTAATGTATCCGACTATATTGAAGGTAACATTTTTGGTCAGGGGTCTTACAATTTTAGAGTTCAAATAATTAGCTTTCTAAACCTGATTTAATTTTGAATATGTGATAGTTAGGGGAAAAAATTACAGATGCTTCAAATACTATTATATGTCAAAATTACTTTTTTATAAAGTATAAACGTGTTATCAACCAATTTCATAATTTTTAGTCAGTTAGATAATAAAAATTTTTCATACCAATGGGTTTTGAGGTATCAATTTTTCAAATTTAATCATTTTATCGAAGTTATAATTGAATTTGAGCACTAATATTGACAACTGTCGAAAACTCCTTTTTTTAAGAACTTTGAAGAACTTTTGATTCAAAAGAAATAATTTAAAGTTTTTAGTTCATTCACCAGAAATCTATTTCAAAATATCTTACATGATTTTTTTTAGAAAATTTAACTATTCTTCAAAATTCAACGTTATGAAACATTCCAAAATTTAATTAAAATTTCCTAAAAATTTTGAAATTACTCATATGTTTCTTAACTGTATGTTTTATTTTTGTGCATAATAGTAAAATTAAAAGACATTAGGGAATTTCGGAAAAAAGGATTTCAAACCTAGCCATAAAAAATCCCTCTTTTTCAAATATTTTGAAACAGTTTAGCATAACAAACAGATAATTATTACAAAACACATTTGTAGGAACTATTTAAAATATCTGAATATCAGCAACGAAATTTTTAAATTAGGAAATTTAATTTAAAACTTACAAATCCTTTGTTCATAATTTTTTTTCTTTAAATGATATCAAGAAGCTTCGAAACAGAGATGCTTTCCAATATAGTTCAGGGTTAACCACATATTTATTAGCAAAATATGGAGCAGTATATCGAACGTGTTAAATTATATTTCAGTAAAAAAAAATCTAGTAATTTGATTTTCATTATTAAACTAACGAAATATCACCATAACCGCCCTGATTTAACGGTTAAAGAATCAGCTAAGAGGTTTTTAAAAATATAGTAACTTTGTCATGATAAAAAAAAATTTATTGAATTAATATGAATACAGTAGAACGTCGTTTGTCCGAATCAATTGGTACCGGACTCCGTTCGGATACGTGATTGTTCGGTTAATCGAAAATCGAATGCAATCCATGCAGTGAATGAAACCAGACACTATACGAATATTGAAAATCATCACATGCGGGAAACGTGCTTGAAGAAAAAGCAAAATAGGAGCAAAATAATCAGGAGGAAAATAATCACTTATTTTTCACTGTACCATTGTATACATTCGTTTTTCGCTGCAAGGTCTCTGATTCTCTTGAGCAGCAGTAGTTGAGTAGAACAGACTGTTGATTGTTGTTCGTACCACTCCATAGCTGTCTCTAACGCAGAAAAGGGTCAGCATTTGATGGACCCTTGCTACTTTCGTTGTTGTTGTTTTCCGTCACTTTTGGTTTCACACGAAACAACTGTTGAGCACATTTCACTGTTTGAAAACGTATCCGAACTTTGGTCCGGATATTTGACGCTCCGGATAATAAACATTCGGATAAACGACGTTCTACTGTAGTAAATAATGTGCTCATTTCTTGCCAAATACTTTACTTTATTCTGTCCTTATAAAACATTTCAATACTTAATACACTATCCGTGTTGAAAATAGCAAGATAGACTTTAAAGTATTTCATCAACGAACCTTTTCTGGAAAAACACAAGGAATATGGGTGACGGTATTCGTAATTTTGAACCATAGTCAAGTGACGAGGACGACCCTTGAGCTTCACTCCCTCTGCAAATTTCCGCCCCAAACGAAGGACTGAGAGCCTCGATAGATTTCACGTGCATTAGCACCTCTACACGGCGGCTCTTCAGTGGCACTATGAGTAGTGCTCGCGACTTGGCAACGCCGGTCTCGAATTCGTAAGCACGATCACTCGGCTACCACAGCCACATCGAATGGCAGAAGAAAAATTTCTAAGCAGAAACTTGAAAGGGGGGGGGCATATTTACAAAGGATTTGTTTTACTTGAAGATTTTAAAAAGATTATAAGAACATATTGTTACGAACTGTGTGTAATGAATGCTTAAAACAGTTATAATAATTTATATCTGGATGTGTAATACGTTAATGATACTCTCTGTATTTATATATATTTTATGCTAAAACTGTAATGTTCGCAAGCAACGCCGTTCCTTACATTATAATGGTGATTCAATGGAAACTTGGTGAAATATTGGCTATAGAGGCCAATTGGCATCATTTATCAATATTGGCATCATTTTGGCAACCATGTTAGTGACCATTTTGGTGAGTTAGCGACCAAATGGAAGCTTCTGGAGATTACTGTAGAAATCTATTAATATCACGGTCTCTGACGTAAGCGGATCTTTCTCGAAAGATCCATCAGCTTATAAATAGGAGTCACTCGCTAAAACTGAGTCAGTATTGTTTTGACCGTTAAAGAGTCAATTAGCGATTAGTTATTACTCCAGTTGTTGAACAGGATTATCAAGTGCTTTAACATACTTATATTTTAAACACTAATAATTGTGTCTGAAAGCTGTGGAAGGTGTGAAAACTTACTGAATTTATTAAGCGAAATTTAATGCTGTATCCTGTATTTCAAGGATTTTTTTCTCTTCAATAAATTTTCATCGCTTCTGAAGAACTTTCTTACTCTTTGAGACTAATTACCTAAAATCCTCGAGCCCCGATCTACGTTAAAATATTTTTATTATTTTATATACCCCGGCGAGATATATTTGCAAAGAATAAAAAAAAAATAAACTTTCTACCTCAAATTATGGGATTTTATAAAAGTTAACCCATTATGGACCCACCCAAGTTTGCGCTTCAGGCTTGCTCCATACTGAATTTTTAGACTTATTTGAGCATAAATAACACAAAAAATAATTTTTAAAAAAAATAAAATCCTTTGATCTAGGTGTGTAAATGTTGCTAATTAAAAATAAAATTAATTTATAATAAGCAATTAAAGAGTGAAGAATAAAATTAAAAGTTTAGTTTAATCGAAAAGTAGAGTAGAGACAGATAAATGTTTACAAAAATTTGGAATTCAATGTTGCGTTTTCGACGCGAATCCTAAATGGGTCAAAATGTAATTTTAAAAAAAAACGTGTAATACGAGATGTAAATATTAGATCTCATGAGAACATTTGGTATTGTTATCTCGAATTATCACGAATTCTCAGGCGATATTCCATAAATACACCAGTGCTCTTTGATATATGTGGTTATACATAATTTAAGACTATTTGAAGCATTTAAAAAAATGAACTACTTATAAATTTGAAAAACACAACAAAATATTTACGATATTATTTTCTACAGTTAAAATGTATTATTGTCATTGGTAATATTTTTAAATCTTAAATTTTTCCCTTATATTTTTTGACTGTTACATGGTGTAAGGAAAGGGAAATATTATTTGTTCCTTCTTAAACTCCAAAGAAAAATTAAATTTATGTTATAAATATTTTAAACACAAACAGAAATAAATTATTAATAATAAGAGCACGCTTAACGCTTGCTTAAACGCTTCCCAAATTATTTGTGAGTAACTGGCATTCGAGTTTCTTAAATCTAGATTTACTAATGAAGGAAAAAAAGTCCATGGTTGCCACGTGGTCATAGTCGTGAACCAGTGGAGCACACAGAAATTTTTCAAGGGGGGGGGGGGTCCAGGATCGAAAGTCTACCTTTCTCGTATCATACCCCTATACACCCAACAACATATTCTTTTAATTTTGTCGATTTTCGGGAACAAATAACAGTAAAAAATTAATTATTGAATAAACAATTAGCATTAATTAATAAAATTAATTATTAATAACAAGTACATAATTAAATTTTACGTTCTTTATCCATAGGATTATAATGAATAGAAAAATAGGGCTTTGGGGGGATCCAAACCTGGAGATTCCCCCCCCCCTTGTGTGCGCTACTGTAGTGAACTCATAGCTGATAATATTTCAGCTGAACCACAATCCATTGGTGCCACAAGGTGCCATTGTCTCGCTAAATTTGTCGGCTGTAAAATCCTCATTTTGGAGGGGTGTGGAAGTTGGTAAAGAGAGATTCCAGCTCCGTTATCGTCTGATCATGATAATCTATATTCTAAGCATGAAATTTTCTAAGCAATCATTTCTGAAGGTTAAATTCATTCGTAGAAAAAAAATAATTCTTTTACGCATTTGTATTAAAAACTTTGTAAGTATATATGTTAAAGGATTTTCTTTCTCTTCTTTCTTACTATAAAAAAATACGAGATAAAAGAAAGATAAAAGTAGATGCCTTTAATTTATTTTCCAGAGAAAATAAAACAATTTTCGCACATAACAAAAATAAAATTGCAAAGTTTTATCCCCACCTCCAACTTCTCAAAGATTAAGCTCTTCGTGTGAAACAATCTTAAAGTCAAAATAAAATACAACGCTTCCAAAACTACATACAGTAAATAAATAAATCATCCATGTGTGAAATCAGATTCTTTATACTAGTTGCATTAGTTATTTACTTTGACAAAATCCATCACCACCACCAATAGGTTTAGACAATAAGGCATTGTCCAAAATTGATTTATTGATCATGAGATTTTTTTAACCAATATTATTTAGATCTAAAAGTATAACATGTTTCAAGTAGTGACTCGCATTGATCACGATATACTTTTAATCATATATGTTAAGGCTTATTATATTTTAATTACTTTTGAAGATATAGATTGTTATCCATTTTAAGATGACAGTTTTGAACTGATCTCGTTCAATAAAATATACCGGAATACGAGGATTCTCAGTCTTGCAAGCTCCGGTTTGGAATAATAACCTGCTGATTAAATGAATTTTCGGGTGTCCTCCCTTCTCGTTACAGTGATTTTTGCGTAACATGAGTCGCGTGGCTAAAATGATTTGAGAATTTGGCAGCACGTGGCACGCAACACTCCTTGTTTCTTTTTTTGAAACGAAGCAGACAAAATAAGTCACGAATTCATAAAATATTCGAAAATATTCCGGTGACAAATGGGAACACGTTTCCATTGTTTCCATTCCCAATCTCCAGCTCTTTAACTACGCGAAGTCACGAAGCCGTAATAAAGCCCTTTTCCCGAAAAAGGGCGACCGCATTTAAACGTTTTATTAATGGGAGAAAATACCACGGCTTTTCTTTTCAGGGGTAAATAGCCTTTAAACGCAACAAGATGTAAATTAATCCCCCAGCAACACGTCCCGAAGAAACGAGTTATTTGCTGAAGAGGGGGTGGTTGAGAGACCATCTTAGAGAGCGATAAATAATTCCATTAGGCGTCAGTACACGGAATGCAATTTTAAACAACCTCGGTACGAATATTTCGAGTTTCTCTATAGAAATAGATTTGTTTTTTGAAAGACTCCAGCGTTCGCCATCCCTTTATCTATTCCGGAGTCGTTGAAAACCTTTGTGCGGACGATCCTGGGAGAAGACGTGCTCCCCATTATGTCGCCCCTTTTCTAAAAGGGAAGCATATAAGTCACGTGTTCGTAATGGCACCAGGGGTAGGAAGCGCTGGCGGCCCCACAATTGTTTGCGATTAAGTGACAACAAATTGCCGCTCAGTGCTATGCCGCAATTTTTCCTTTTTCACAGAGTCTGGGGCGTCATGCCTAACATTCCAAATGAAATTGAGTTTACGCCCTGATTGCTGTCGGGTGTCCTCCAACGGGGCGCAAGCTTATTGTTAGAGATATAGTCATGTTGGGAGGGGGGGATGAGTAGCTATGCCGCACCGCCTGGAACGAAACCGCATCTTCCGGATGGATGCCGAATTCGAAGGCTTCCTTTTTATCCTTGCTTGCGGTGTCGAGGTTGCGCGCAGTAATATGGTAGGATAAATCCCGGCTATTACCATCGTAAGGAACAGCGCAAGGGTCGACTTTGAAAGGGGACCACAGCAATTCATGGCTCTTTCCTATAAAGCTTACCATTGTGGTAATTTACAATGGAGAGTAACAAAAGAGCTCACTCCCCAACGTGGTCATTACCTGTTTTGCGTTTACGTATTTATTTATTCATTTTCCTTTCTTTTTTGAAACATCCTTTAGAGAGCGGCACGCGTGACATTGCATGCGCAGGGGAAAAAATTGCGTTGGCCATCTTTCTTTGAATTTCTTTATTTCAAATACAACAGCTCTTCGGATTCCATTATTTATTCTAATAAAAAAGTATGCAAGAATCGTAAAAGGTAAATGTGTTTTGATCCAATTATGATTACTTGTTGACATTGAAATAAAGTATAAAATGTATTTAGTCACGATAATCATTTCATGCTGTACTAACACACGTCTTTTAGTATTCACATATTTTTCGCTCATGTCTTTCTTTTCAAACTGAAATATTAAACAATTAGGTGGTATGTACATACAGTCGACTCTCGCTAACTCAAACCTTCGATAATACGAATCTCTCTTTAATTCGAATTATATGCTCAGCCCTTAGAAACACTCTTGATATTTCGAACTAAAACAATACGATTTTTGGTATACTCAGTATTTCGAAGTAAAATCTGCAGTTGGCCAGACTACATCATGCGATAACTCGAAGTGATCTTAAATAGCTCTCGACAATTCAAACACTCTCTCTCCTGTAGAGTCCTGTTGCAAACAGGTTGGAGCCTACATGTTTTGTGTAGTATTGTCTCTGCGTGTCTTCCCTGTAGCGTACCCCATTTGATGACCATCCACCTGTTATTTTTTTTGTGTGTTTCCCGGTTCTTCAAGCAAAAAGGCACGTTTATTGCTTTCCTTCTTTAAGTGAACAATAGACCAGCCGCACTTGTCAGCCGTTCACATCTTTCGTTTAACACGTGGCCCTGCTACACATGTGTTAAAAAAGGACGCTCCGCTCTTGTGAAGAAGAGATGAGCTGGATTGTGTATTTTGCGTCGGAGTGACATGACGATTTATGATTTATCTGTGTGACTTATATGACATGTGGCATCAAACAGGGCATGGGCGGGACTGGACCTTACCTTGAAGAACTAATAGTGTTGGGGACAGTGTCTAAGGGAACCACTTTTTTCGTCAAAAAAGATTAATTATGTACAGTATATATTTCTTTAATTATTGTTTTTAATACATAAATGTATTTCTTAAAAAATTGTTTTCAACACCTAAATGTATTCTTTTAACACAGGACTTTTAACTTATGTATAATATTTATACTGCATAATATGTACTTTTTAAAAATACTATAAAATAATTTTATTCATTGCACAATTGTTTTTTATAGCATAGTTTCAAATTTAAATGTGTTAGGAAAAAAATTTCTTTGCGCGTATTTTGAGATTTTTTTTCTACCTTCTTAATAATTTTGAGTTTTTCACTGATCCCTCCAACTTCAAATTACCGAGAGTCTACTATATATATAGTCGGACCCCTATTTAACGAATTCGCTGAATCCCGAAAATAGTTCGTTATGTTGAAAATTTATTAAATAGATTCATCTTTCAATATATGTTTTTGTTTGGTTCCAGGAACAAATTGGTAAAATAAATAAATTCACAAAATAGAGGTTAGTAAAAAAGGGGAGTCCCACGATACATATATATATATATAACATTTGAGGATCGTTTGATTTAATGTGTGTGTGCATTTTAATATTTATTATTTACTTTACTTAATCATAAATGTCGCTAACAGTTAATTTGCTTATATAATTATCTGATTTTGTTATAGTTTATTAATTTTGATTTTCCACTTTTTTACGATACCATATAAATATTATATACGTATATATATAATATATACTGTGTTGAGAGATTACATTAAAAAACATTTTTTGAACAATCATTTCTGGAAATGCTACACAACGATTTTCTTTGTATTGTATGTCGATACTTTTTGATGCTCTTGGACTACGGGATTAAGATTTTCTTATAAATATATTTTATGTGCTTTTAAATTTTTACATTTCTTTTAACTGTATTTTATCTTCTAAATTTTATTTCAGATTAGTAATATAGACAAATCGAGAGCAAGGTCGATGCCTTAAAAAATTTTAACCTTGCAATCTTCGCTCTAAGCCTAAGAGTTTGCTAACGTAATATTATGACTATATTAGAGTTCGCCCTGTACTATCTTATTATTTTCTTTCTTGATATATTATAAGGTACTGTAAAGATTGTTTTAGAGATAAATTTATAAGATACAATTTCGAACATGACTATCTTGTTAATTTTCTTTGTGCATTTTTAGTTTGTTAAAAATTCTTGCTTATTTCTAATTAAGTAAGAATACAATTTTGTGATATAGTATTACGGAATTTTATATTTTTAGACATTATTTTTAGTTTTTAGAATTTTACCAAAAAAACCCAGCCTTAAACAGATTTTTTTTTAATTTAAGCCCAACAATATAACCAAATATATGAAAGAAAGAAATAATATTTAATCTCATAATATTAATCTTAATTCTAAGAGAATTTAGATTAAGTTTATATGAGATTCTCTGTATATTCTTATCATAATTCTGTTATATTATTGAGGCCATTCTACGTTGGCCGATACTGTTTTGCTGTATCCCTACATATTATTTAGCATTAAATTAGATTTATAGCAATTTAGTAATATATTTAAATATAATTTAGTTTATTTATTACTGTTATTACTTTATTAAATTACTGCTGACTAAAAGTAGCACGTCCGTCAAATCGACTATTATGGCGGTGATATATATATTTCTTTGGTTTGTGTGTATGTATGGTTGATGCAATTGTCATGCCTAAAAAGGCAGAATGAAATGACGAGAATCCTATTTAATGTCTCTTCCAAAGACAATTCACTTTCGCTTCCTTAGCTTACAAGGATTTGATTCAAAATGCATTAAAATGTACGTTTTACTGCTATATCTATTGATAGAATTTAAATATTAAAAGGGGAAAGCGTGTCTTAGATAAAAGTTAATACACCAGAAAAAGTAGCATTTTTGTTTATTTGTATGTAAAGCCGGACATTTTAATGTATTTAATTAAATAATAGCTAAATTAATTTTTTCCTCTCTAAATATGGTTCATATTTTTACTTTAAAACATGTGATTAAATTACAGTGCTATTAAATGTTTATTTATTTTAATTAATTTTATTCATTTCATTTGTTTTATAGTTTTAACATCTTATAATCATAGAACATTATAAAAATGAGAATTTTTCATTAGTGTAATAAATAACTTTTACAGAAATAAATAAAGACATTTATTTCTCATACTCAGCTCTTCCTACCTTTTTTTTTAATAGACTAATAAAAATTCATGAGTTTTATTTTAACATACATTAAATTAATTATTGATTATTATGCTGATATCTAGTACTTAACAGCACTATTATTTTACAGGTAATTATCGTTAACATATTTATTTCTATTCTCAATGCATGAAAAATTCTTTTATTAAATTTAAACAAAAAAAAAAAAAAACAATAAAAAAAAAACATTCATTGCTAACTGTAGAGACCCAAAACAAATTTTCCTTGGACTTTGATCAATTTAACAAAATTCATATTTACCGTCAAACATATAAATATTTAAAAAAAAATCGAGTTATAATTTGTCCCTTATAATTGCAACAATTTATTATCTTCTCACTCTCAGTCAAAAGTAGTTACTTGATTACGAGTAATGAATAATGATGAGACAGTAAGACATAACCTATGTTTATGTTTAACCCTGAGGGATATTATTATTTTACTGCTGCTGCATTGAATGCGAGTTAACTTGCATTATAGTGCCCTGAATTTTTAACTACAAGCGGTAACAAATTTACCAGCATAAAAATATCATTTGTTTCGCCAGCTTTCCTTTCGGTTTACCTCCATGCATAGCTCTTAAAATATAACCCAAAGACTCTTTCGTGCATAATATATATCTTTTATGTGGTCCCCCTCCCTTCCATTTTCCTCCGGTCTATGGCAGAATGTTGATATAAGAGACCTAAGACATTTTTTTTAGGAATACACCTTTCATCACCAAATTACAGTGGAGCTCATCCTACTATGTCTCCTTTTTTTCCCCAACAGCGAAAAATCGAGGGCAAACCCTGTAAATGATAGATCGGGAATCTTTACAAAGAGATTCATCAACAAACCAAAGACGGTTCTTCTCCCACAAACTGCGAAATGATAGAGATAATTTTCAGTTCCATCCCCAAAGCAATCTGAGCGGAAACCGATCTTTAGTATGTGGGATGATATACAATCTACTCAACTGTTTGGTATGGGGAGAGATTTCTAATCCCCTCGTCCGAGGGAGGGATGAGGGTAGTAGGAAACGGCAATAATTTGCACCTTTTTTTCCAGTTTTAATTATACCTCAGCATTCAGCTGTCAGCTCACGCAACGCTAAAGGCATTGCCGTTGGCGGATTATCGAGGCGGCACCTTTGTCCTCTAATATAAGTATAAAAGGTGACTATTATTACCGCCACCTTCAAACTCAATGTCGCCTTTTGTTGAAACATGAAGGAAGCGATAAACAGCCAATTCTGAGTACTTTTGCTGTTAAAGACTCTGATTTATTGTATCTAGTATTTTGTTTTAATCACCACCTTGCTCGCCAATCCCAACTTTTTGACGCCTAAGCTGAGTATGTTTTAAAGAGCCACTCAATTACTTGTTTTTCAGTAAATTTGAGCGTTTGCTGGTAGATATTGACGTATTTTTAAGCCAAATGGAATTTTATGAATAACGATGAATCAAAGTTGATAATCTCATTGCTTTTCTTAAGAGAAAAGGTAAAATATGCTTAATATATATAATAGCCGTTTCTTTTTTAATATAAAAATCCAACTAATACTATTATTGATTATCCAACAACAAATAAAATTAAAATATCTCACCCATTCTTAAATACAAGCTTCCTGTCATACAACTGGCTAAAATTGTTTTTGTAATACAATACTCATTTTTTTTTTAAAAAAGAAATTTCTTTTTTAATAAGACAAATAATCTTTTACTGAAAGAAACTGATACAAATATTGATAAACCACATAACCTTGGCTTAATTTTAGAATCCTCCAAGAATGACACACACACACACACACACTTGTTCAAGTCTGCCATTTCGGATCTTCGAATTCCACTATTCCTCGATTGTCATTCAAAGCGTATTATAATCACTATAATCTATTGCCTAAATAAAGGTTTTTCCAGTCGAACTTCTTGAAGAGGAAAAAGAAATTTTCAGGAAAGATCAAAACGCTTTTCTAAGATTAAATAAGCACAATATCCTTTCTCACAAAGAATGAATCCTCAATCTGTAGCTTTCTCTTCATTGTTTTTATTTGAAAACACAAAACGGAGAGAATATATTGGCGTTTAAAAGAGAAAATTTTCTATGGGATTCTGTGTTGTCAATGCTAAATAATAATAATTTTAAGCAACAGTTACAAATAAAAAAAATCAAGTATAAGTTTCTTCACAGTCAAAGATGAATACTTAAAAATTTGAATTAAAAAAAAAAGATTTTTGAAATTTATTCTGTGATGGACCTTTGGATCTCACTCTCCTCTCTCTCTGCCCCTTTTTCTCTCTATATAGTATTATTACATAAAAAATATTTTTCTAAACTTTAACGAAAAAAGGGAATATCGGTTTTTTTTTTTTTACAAAAATTTACTTTACTTGTTCGATCTCACTGCATATGAAATATTTTAATTAAAATATAAAAAAAAAAATCAATCAATAACTGTTGGGGAATTTTGAAGTACAAGACTTGTTCTGCTAAAAAGAAATATACTTTAAAAAAAATCTTTTTATGCGTGTATTTCTATAAGACATTCATTGAAAAAAACTAACCATGGAGTAATTTTGTTCTTATATGCAATCCTGAATAATAATCTGAATCCAAGAAATATATCCTACCAAAATTTCCAACTTTTCTTGAAGAAAAAAAAATCGCAAGTCAACCGAGACCGTCATTTCAAACAAAGGCATAATTGGACTCAAATCCTTTTCCTGATTCAGATCTAATCATTCGGCAGGATTCGCGTTATTCGGATTCAGTCGTCATTCTATAATGACCAATCGCAACAGAGCTGAAGAGGAAAAATGACAAAGTTTCTTTTTTTTTACAAAAGATACAGAGATTTATAAAGAATATGATGCTTACCTTAAGGAATAAAAGACGTGGATAAATAGATCATGATTGAAAAAAATGATAGAAAAAAAATCTTTCTTTTTCTTTTCCTTTTGTGTAAAAAATTCAGTCATTGTTTCGGAGAAAATTATGATATGCAGTGATGACATGAATAGTTACAGAAATCTTAATCGGAATTCTAAAGGTGGTTTATGTAACATGGATTGACTTAAATTTTGTGTACAAATTACATTAAAGCTACGCAGAAAGGTGAAGAAATATTAAAAAAATAATATTTTTAAAACTTTCAGTTGGAGAAAGAAGGTTATATTAATAAATAAGGAACATATAGAAATGAAAAATAAAACTCGAGAGAGAAACGATTAAGAAATTATGAGTAGGAAACTTTGTTTTCCATAATCATAACGAGAAAGAAAAAAAATATCACTTACAAACTTGATAACGATGGGAAATAAGTCTCATTTGCATAATACTAACCCAAGATTTCTTTATCAAATAGCAGGGGGGATGTGTTGTCTTGATTAACATTTATAGCAGCTGCGGATATCTATAAATTATGAAGATAGTTTAACGAAATCAAGGGCAATTTTTTATTACACTTCGTGATTTTGTAATCAGAAAAGACTTGTACAACAAGAATAATTTTCTCCACCTCCCTTTTTAATAAACATAACTATGTATTTTTCTGTCCAACACCAAAATTGCTTATATAAACTCGTTATAGTACCCGTCCTATAGTTAAAGAGATTCCAAGGAATTAATTTAGTTACATTTCCTTACGAATTATCAACTTAACATAAACGGGAAAATAAATTAATTCAATCTCTTACCTGGTAAATAGTTATAGAAATTAGATTTCAGAAATTTTTCTTGGCACTTGAAAAAATGTTACAGTACTTTAAGAAAATTTAAAATTTTATACCATCGTTAGATTTAGTGAAGATCAACTGAGATAGTTGTATGTTATATCCATGGTGGTAATAGAAATAAGAAACATCATAACTGAGTTTAAAATAAGTTAATGCACTGAGAAGAACAGAGGTTCCCAAACTTTTTGTCTCGTAGACCCCTTGCCATGCTTTTCGGTTTGGGGCAGACGCCTGCTTAACTAATATTGAGTTTTTGCAAATTTATCAACTTAAATGTCTTTTTGACAGTTGGTATAGAACTTCTTACTTTAAAGGATTTTAATTTCTAATTGCAGTGAAGGATAGTGTTTAAAACTGAAGAAACATGTGTTGGTTCAATTAAAATTTAGCAAATACAAAAAATAACTGATCAACAAACAAATTTTTATAATGGGAAATAATAATATGGTGCTTTAATAACAAATGTTCAACATTTGGCATTAATTTTGCAGGCTTAACCCTAAATCTCCTCAATTAGTATAGTGTCCAGTTTTTCTTTTTTTTTTCTTTTGGAGATTGGCAACCACGCTGAAACTCATTCTCACAAGGAAAAGCAATTAAAAACTTTCTCACCATGCTCCATAATTCGGGGGAAATAACAGGCATGTCTTTTTTAAGTCAAAATTGCTGACATCTATTTCTAAACTTTACTTTAAGATCTCCGTTACTGTCTATTCCGATCAGTTCCTCTTGTAATATAACATTTGTAATTTTTTTCTCAATGTGACCATATATGAATTCATCGCCTACTGTGGTGATAACCCAAGTCAAATAATTCTCAAACCTAGTTTCACACTCTGAGTAAAGAAAAATTAAAAAATTTAACGTATGTTAAGACGTCATTTTCCTGGCAGACTGTCTGTGCCCATTGAGGTAATGGGAAAATTCGCGACGTCTAATGTTATACTCCTTTAGCTTAAATCTGGAAAGAAACACTGAAATTATGGTCCTTATTTTGATAAGATTTATGCACCTTGTAGTTGCAAATTAACTATTAAATATAATAAATAAATCAGTTAAATAAATAAAAAATCTGGTTTTCATTTGATTAAATTTTCTTTTAAAATTAAATCCATGATCAGGTTTAATAAGAGTCACTATTGTAGACCCCCATTAAAACCTCATGGACCCTCAAATTATTTTTCGCTGACGCGGACCCTTTGCAGGTTGTCATAGAACCCCCTGAGGGTCGATATAGACCACTTTGGGAATCACTGGTGTAGAAGGATCGACTGATTGTTCATTAAAGCTGCATATTAGAGCTTCACAAGGGTTATTAGTGACATACCTCGTAATTTTGAACCCCGGTTAAATGACGAAGATGACACCTGAGCTGGCATCCCACTCTCTTAACTTCCACACCATGGCAACACGTGAGGACTGAACTACAACAAATTAAACGTGTTTTAACCCTTCTACACGGTAAGTCTTTTGCAACATCAGGATTCGAACCCAGGACCAATAGAAATAATACTAGCTATCTGTTCGAGACCAGGACAACTGAGCTACCTAACTCACTCGCGTTTGAGGAGCAATGAATTAAAAAAAATCATTCTATTTAAGCTGCTTGAAGTAATTATAACACATTGCATATCCAGGTTTCAATTTTTCAAATTTGTGTTTGATAATGATTGAGACCTTCCATGCCATACTCCATTCCATGGATTGCTCCATAGTAACATTACACGTTCTATATTTTAATGAATAATTTACAGTCTAAATGATCAATATGTAAAGGTAAAGGATTAACCACAATGTAAAATGTATAAAAATAACAAAAAAATATATTCAAGAAAAGGTAAAAATGTATTGAAATTCAATGATTCCTGCTCGAGTTCAATTGAGATTTTTCTGTGATAAGGGATTATGAGCTACTACATCAAAATCCCAATAAAGGAATGATGAAGATTTAACATTCTTTCTCAGGGTTTCTGTTCCACTCCATATCGATAAAGGAATGTAATATTCTTATAACGAAGTATTTTCTGTTTAAAGTGTTCTGTTCAAGCAAATTAATAACTTTCATAACTAAATGTAATCCTTTGTCAGCATCAAATTTTATTATATTTTTGAAGGAAAAAGGGTAATCACACAAATCAGCATTCAAACTGATAAACCATCAGTAGAGTGTAACAAAAGCTTTATACCAATAGCATAGTCACATTGCTAGAAATCAGTTAATGTATATAAGATCTTATACATCGTTTAGTATGCATCATTTATCCATATCTTTTTAGGTTTTAAAACTAGCATTAAACTTCTTTTAAATTAGTGTCTTTAAACTGTGATTGCACACTGTATATTCTATTTATTATTATTCAAAATAAAGGACAAGGAAGTATTTTTATTTTATTTTAGAAAAGAAGTGAACAGAAAGAAACTCGTTTTTGAAGTAATATTACATCTGTCTCATGTTTATAGAAATGTAATTTAATGAAATTTTGGTACCTAATTATTGTGTTATACATGTGTATTTTTAACGATTAGATTCATTATGAAAAAAATACAATAATTTTTACATTTTCCTTATACTAAAATTATTATGTCTTTATCGAGAAAAGTTTAAGTAAATGAAGTTAATTTTCTTAAAACACTCATAAAAACACACATTACAAAAAGAAATAAATTTCCAAAATTATTTGCGAATCTGAAAAGAAATAAGGTAATTTCTTGACATTTTTTCCTTGAAGGTTTTTTAACTTATTGCTCTGTTAAGACTCGTTGATTTTTTCATTCATACATGCAGCTGTTAATTTATGATATTCTCTTGTTCTTTATACTACACAAGTTTTTTAATTTAAAATTTTTTTATTTTCAACAAATAGTAAAAAAAAAAAAAAAAAAATTGAGATTATCTGATAAGTTTTTGCTTGTTTGGGGACATATTATATGTACGAGTTACTAGCCTTTCTGAATTTACCTATATGTAAGAGACTGTGCAAAAAGTTATTAATGATTAGCAGTTTAAATGTTAATCAGTTAATGAATAGTTTTAATGTTATATAATTATATTTTACAGAAGATTATTTCAAAAAAATTTCTAATTCAAAATCTATGAAGCTTTAGGCGGAAAACGTTGAAGCAGCTTATCAAGTAACCTCATCAATATTTAACAGCAAAATAATTTAAACTTAGTTCAAAGACCTCTCGATAATCTGCGGAAGCTTGTCTAAAGTTACATCAATCTTCCGGAGAAAAATATTTAAATTAAATATTAGTTTCAAGTTAACCACATGTCTAGAAGGCAAACCTTTAATATTTTTTTAAAAATTATAGAGTCCAGGGAATATGGTTGAATATGCAAAATTAAAGAACAAGCTTAAAAATTCCCCGAGGAAACAGCCTTGAACTGCAATCTCATTTATACAAGTTGTTAAATTAGACGGTTTATCACCTTAGAGTGGTTTAAATTTACTGAAAATATATATAATTAAGATTTTTCATCCATTTCATTTCTAACATTGAGCAGCTATTTGATTTTGAGCACCGAATGACTTAAGGCACTATAGTGAAAACTTCGTTTTTTTAATTTTATTTTAATAAGAATTACTTCTTTCTTCTTTTCCGAAATCGGTATTTAGGTATTTATTTTAACAGTGATTGGAAAGTGATCAGCGAGTTTTTCCGTGACCACAAGCTCAAAGACCTGAAGACTATCTTTGGACGCAACATAATCACAGGGAATTTTCAAATCCCTAGCATTGGTTCTGCACGCAATTTGGTTATCGATGCTATCGAGTCAAACAGCAGCTGATTTGGATATACTGTGCAAACAGCTAGATGTAAGGTAGGATGAAACCTCAAGCACTATAATGACGTTTTAACCATCTGCTTATTCATTCTTTATAAATATAGGCTGTCTAGATAGTTTTTGTACATCCAAAAGTCGATTTTTCCGCTGTATAGTTGAATGTTTCGTTTCCGGGAAATAGGATATATGTTTTTTCGGCCTCGTCCGAGTTTTTCGATTGGATTGTTGGACGATAATGAAAATAAGACACTCGTATCAGCACGCACAACCGCATTCAATTCACACTAACTGCACGTTTAATTTACTATTTGCAATCAGGACATAACCATTAATCATTCCGTTAACAGCATGATACGTTTCAATTTGCAAGGTTTGACATAACTAATCGGTATTGCCATCCATACTACAATCGGTAAGTAGTAATTCTTAGATTTAAAGTGTGTGCTAATATTTAAACTTTTCTGGATAGTGATAAGAAGACACCAATAATAATTTGAAGAAAAAATTATTTTCCTTAAAAAAAAATAACAGTTCTAAATTAAAACAATTCTGAGTTCCAACAATAATATTTCTATCCTCACTAACATATTGTACTATTTACAAAATTAATTTAATTTGAATCGTTATTTATTTTTATATAATGCAACTTCATTAATTTTTAAATTTTTACGTAAAGACGGAGGCAATGTTGTAATTGTAATTGTTAGATAGAAAAATTAATTTTTTATTGGTATGATAGTATTAGTGCATTAAAAAAATTATACTAATATTATTTGCCGAGATTTATTTAAACTTCATTTTTTTTTTGTCTTTGATATTCATTAAATAATATGGAAAAATCTTATTAAATAAGCTCTCTAATAAGATTCTTCATTTCGCTAAAAAAGAATTAGTAATTTTTTCAGTAAACCATAACAGTTTGGGTTATGATTCTAATTCATATTTCAAGAAAGGCTTCATCATTTATGTATCGAATTAAAATCAGCTACTTTTATACTATAATTAAATAATGACTTTTTTTATGTATTTCTGTTATTAAATGGTAATACAAAATTTATATACAGCCTTAACTTTTGGGACTTAATAAACATAATATCTTTGTCTCAGCCCAACTGCAGTTGAAAAAGAATAATTATAAATAAAATACTTCTAGTTACGTAATCTAAGCGAAAGAACAAATTAAATGGAATAATACTTGAGTTATGAGATGGGAAATACAAGTATGTGGATACTTTACATTCAGTCAGCAAGAATTTTGCCTCCAAAATTAACAAGATTGAACAATTCGATCGATTTCGAAACAATTTGGCCAAAGTTGAAATATTTTACTGATAGAATCATTATCAGAATTTTTTTTTAATTCACGTATAGGTATCCTAACAACGATTTTTTTCCTAAAAATACTTTGGAATTAAATACTTATGGAATCGCTTGATTTAAAAAAACTAATTCTTAGATTCTGTCCATTTCTGTTTTCCCTACAATGTTAATTCAATAATATACTACCTCGAGTGGTATACAACCCATTCATTGCAAACTAAAAGCATCGTAAGTCAAAGAAAAAGGCAATTTTGCTCCCTCTGATTTCTATGCAGCTCAAAAATATTATTCAAAGAAATGGAAGAAATTAAGCTTCTTAAAAATATCTTATCTTTCATTGCTTAAATATTAAAAAAATATAAGTTCACATAATGCTATATTATTTTGAAAATTTCTGCAAAAAATATAATATTTAAGCTTTCTCTTAGTTAAATTATAAAAGCCGTTAGCGAACATTTTACAATCTAGAATGTGATTGTTATCAAAGCGATTTGGTTAGATACTACATTAGTGTGCATTAATTTATTTCTCGCAAACATGGTGAATTATTGGTGTAATTTGGTGCCATCCCCCCCCCGTTGCAAATTTAATTGATTTGATCGTCGCACTTCAAAGCAACACGAGAGCTACCTCCGTTGCCAGCCAAAAAAAGGGAACTAAACTAGGACTTTTCCAGAAAATTTTATGTTTAAAATTAACACAAAACATTTAGTTTAATGTAGCTTGCATTAATTGCATTAACGACATGCCTTATTTGTTCATATAATTGCTTTATGGCATACACACACACGCATAAAATCCTTATTATATAATCACTCAGATGTCACGTCATTATCGAGTTATTCAATAGATTCATCTCATAGATACCTTTTGAGTTGTGATTGTGTGTAGGAGGAGAGAGAGATATAAATATAGAAACATTCATCCATTCAGTAGCGCTATGAAATTAGGAATCCTTTATATTTACTTTTTAAAAAAGAAATTCTTGGTCCATGTCATTCATTTCATTTATGTTTGTCCGTTGGGAATGTTACGTAGAAATTGTAGTGCCCCCCCCCCTTTTTTTTTTGTAAAATGATTAAAATTAGTTACAATAAAAATTCTTACCTATCCACCCTTGAAAATTATTATATATTTAATATCTTTTAATAGATAAATTGAAGATTAAATAGATATTTGAATAAATTGGATTTTCAATCTGAGAAATGGCAGAATTTTAAAAGTAAATTGTTTTGTTCACAAAAATATAAAAATTATTATTTAAGGAAAGATTTAATTTTTAACCACTTACTCAAATTATTCTCCAGATCCGCGGGAGTTGTCCTCAAATAAATTTAACTAACAGTAATTAGTTACAGAAATATCTTTCTTTTAAGTGGTTCTTTATTTTAATATTAAAACTTCTTTAAAATATCTTTCTAAATGGAAAAAAAGGACTTTTCTAAGCATGTATAATTGATAATCTTCTTAAAAATGGTATAATGTAATTTTTACTACAATATAAAAATACTTGGTATTAAACTTTATGGCAATATTTAAATTTGTAAGGAAAGTAATCAATTTTTTGTCTTTAAAATTAAGAGCTTCTCATTAAAAAACATCAAAAACTTCAAGTTAATATAAACAATAATATCATTAATATTTAATCTGTCTGTTCTCTATTTTATCTGAAATAAAAAATACATATTAATTTTTTAGTTATACATTTAGATGCTTTAATAGATGTTATCACTTTGTACATATAACATAATACGGTTTTTTTAAACAAAGACTGAATAAAATATTTTAAAAGTTATATTCAAACAAATTTTCATACTCTGATGCTTCATTAATTTTACATTGATATGTATTTCTCATAAATTGTTGAGTTTAGATAAAAAATGGATACATCATATTTGAAAAAATTGTGAACATCAAAATAAAGCTTGTTATTTCATGACATATATTTTTTCCTCTCTAATTAGGAGGAAAACCTGACTGAATGCATTACTGTAACTTTTTTAAAATAAATAATCAGATGAAAGAAATTCTTCCCTAATAGACCCTAAAAGGAAGAATAATTCAAACAACCTAAACATACAAACTCGAAAAATAGCATTTTTTTTTCTTTTTTTGTATGTTGAGCAAATTTTTATTTACATTAATGCATTATATATATATGGCCATTTCATTCTCAAAATGTTACTCCATTTCTTAAAAAATGTCAACTTTTTTCTTCATTTACTACATGTGTGTGAACTTCAGTATATTTCAAAACTGACAACTAATGGAGTATTATTATTTACCTATAAACGCTTTTAATTTAAAGATCATCGTGATTTCGATTAATCGAACAATGAACCTCTATCAATGCGATTATAATTGGAAAAATAATTTACAGAAATGGATGAAATGTGAAATATAAATTCCAAATAATCCTTTATTCAGTTACTTTTAATTACGGAACGAATTTATTTTCATTATGCAATAAATTATCAGGTGAGAGAATATTAACGTCGCACTGATTAGTAACACGAGGGCTTTTGGCGACGGTCCGCGTAATTTTGAACCATGGTCAAGTGACGTGAACGACACCTGAGCTGGCACCCCCTCTCCTAAATACCACACCACACCAGGACGTTTGAGTTCTCGACAGATTTAACGTGCATCGCGCCCCTACACGGCGGGTCTTTAGTGGTACTAGGATCGAACTCATGACACGCTAGCCATGATCCGATGCCTAGACCACTCGGCCACCGCGGCCGTCGCAATAAATTATCGGAAATTAGATTCATTTACTATTTTATGAATGAAATTTTGAGTGTTTTAATCATTACCAAATAAGTGTTTGGATTTCAAAATAGACTTTATAAAAAGCATTAATTAATTTATAATATGCGAATGCTTGCAAAATTTTTAAACACACAGTAAAAAAATTTTAATTAGTTTGCAGATAAATAATATTTAAATAGAAAATGAATTGGAAAACTAAATTAATAAAACATTTCACACATATTTAATAAAATTGATTAGCTCCAAATATGTAGAAGGCATCTGAATATTGTGATAAACTTTCTGAAAAAATTTTGTAATTTTACATCGCATGCAACATAAATATTTTAGTTAAATTACAAATATGTGAAAAATGTTATAAATTGTGAATAGGTCTCTTTAATGCAAATTAATTTAAGCATTAATAAATTTTTTTAACCTTATTGCTAATTGTATTTTTTCTTCTAAATTTTACCTCGTCCCAGTAACATAGGCAAATAAAGGTAAGGATATATATATATATATATATATATATATATATATGTGTGTGTGTGTTAGTTTACTATAAATTTAATTTAAAGCAAAACATTAAGCAAGAAAATAGCAAAGTAAAACAGTAAGCAATGTTTCCACAAAAATACATTAATAAAACATTAGGATTAGGAATAAGATTGTATTCTTAATCCAAATTTTAGTACAACAACTTTACCATTTGCTTGCTTACATAATTAAACTGAAATAAAATTTAGAAGAGAAGATACTTTTAAAAGAATTAATATAAAAAATTTAAAAGTACTCAAATTAATTTGGACTCAATTTTTTTAAATCACCTGATTACAGTAGTATATAAAAGAATTTGGGTTACAAAATAAATCAGGAACTATGTGTGTGTGTTTCTAAGTTCTAATGCAAAAATATGTGAGAAAAAAGTTGATTAATATACAAGTTATTAATTTGTTAACATTCCCCCAGCCAATGTGAATGTAGGAAAGAAAGCTCTCTTATGTTTGAATGCATGGCCCAACCATGAATTACTCGGCAACGGCATCGGTGCACGCAAATGTTGTCTTTGTTCGCAACTCCGTTGGCAGGGAAACAGCAACAATGTACTATAATAGTGAAGTAGATTCTGCGAGCGCGAGTATGTTCCTTGTCATAACACCGAAAAGCAAAACGTTAACAAGTCTACGCAGAAAAATAAATCTCGCGAAAGCAATCTCGTTACGCCTCCTCGTCACAATGAATTAAAATGCATCAAATAAGGAATAAGTATCTTATGGCGACCTATTTTTACTGATTTACTTCAAAACTCAATTCTTTCCAAATTGAAGGTTTCATTTTGTAATTTAAGTATAAAAGTATGTGTCAGTTTTAATAATTAAGTGGTAAAAGCTTTGGGAATAATAAGCCAACTTTTTACCTTTTTTTATTAAGAAGGTTTTTAGTGTAATCAAGTCTTGTTTTTTTCCTCTTCATTTTAATTTATTTATTGTGTAATTGTTCTATCGAAAAGGAATCTTTTTTAAAAGCAAAAGCTATTACTTCTTTGAATCTGTATTCATTTATATGCTTAATGTTCGCGGGAGTACATAATGGCAGATATTAATATGTTCATGTCTCATAAATAGTTAAAATTATTGTAATTTTTAGGAGACAATAATGTAATTTAATTAACTTATTGAGGTAAATAAGCATCTATTCTACTTTAACTGTATTGAAGGAAGATACACAAAAAATTTATATATATATATATAAATGTTATGCAATATATTATAAAGACACTGGAAGATTAAAAACCTAAAGAATACCAGAAACTTAAAACGAACGTTGCTACAGGAAACGTGAACAAATTTGTTACAACGGAAATTATAAGTTCATCTATATGATCTCTTCCATAGAAGCCAGTTCCTCATCACCAGTGAATGGGAAAGATTTATTTTAGGAAGTGGTAGCTAGTTAAGAGGCAATTAATACACACAAAAGTTGGATAACTGTTACGTCCTTCACGCGGCTTCATACATTTTGACAGGAATATGGGTGCATGTATTGATGACTTACTGCAAAAGTATGTTGATATCGCTAACAAATCGATGCGGGCAGTATATCTCTAATCTATACCTGCTATGATTTATGGAAAAAGTTTCATTCAGCTTGTACGCCTTACAAACCAGTCAATTGCATATAGATAAGTGATAGAAATCAAACTAAAGTTTTTTTAAATAATTCTTTCATTTTGTGAATATTGTGGTAAATTGTGCAACTCCACCAAGTCCGAATTGAGGAAGAGAGATTTTTAATGTATAATACCAAATATTTCAAATATTTCTGTACTCAGTCTTCTACAAACTAATTATTGCCTACGTGCTTTTCAAATTTAGGGGGAATAAACCCTTCTAGACCTAGATTGCAAGAAAATTTGACTAAAGTAGATTCTGAAAAAAGGATAAGTATTTATTATTTTTAAGTACAAAAATATATTAAGTTTTCAAATACTAGAGAAAAAAAATCATACAGACAGTTATAAAACCTTTGATCACTATTACTGAGTTACTATTTAGGTCAAAAATATTAAATGGCTCAAAGAGGGGAAATTTTCACAATGGTGTTAAATTTTAAGATTTTTTTTAATCTTACGAAGTGGGTGGTGATCTAAAAAAGTTTGGCAACCTATTTTCTGCATCATAACTATTTGGGGTTAACCTGATCCGAGAAGGTTTTAGCATAAATATAGTTTTTAAATTTTCAACTTTTACTTAAAATATGATCATTTCTTAATAAAATATTTGTTAAAAGATTAATCTGTAGCTATTTAGCTTTTCAGTTAAAACTAATGGCCTTGTTATCAACAACATACTAGTTCCTAGATTTTAAAAATTATGTTAAACAATTTATTTTCTTGAGAAGAGGAACTACGGGGTCTATTTAGTTTCAAATTAGGAAGGAATTGCCAGATAACTCGCGATATATATCACTCATGACGAAACTTTAAGCCAAATTAAGTTAAAGTGGTAGAACTTTAAATTTAATGAAATCTCTTCTTCACAAATAACAGCACGTTAGACACAAATGGTGTGGGGGGGGGGACTCACAAAGCTCTGCAGAACAATAAAGGGAATTTTTTTTTTTTACAAAAAAGTTGGCAAAATTATGAGAACTGTTGCCGAAATTTATTTTAACAAATTTGTTAGAATTGTCTCCGGAAACAACAAGAACTTGTAATAAATTTCTTTTATGGTTTTTAAAGAAATGCATTAAGCTCAGAGTGGAATTACTTTATTACGTAACTAAATTACAATGACGGAAGTTGCTTTTTTCAAGCGCTTATTTGTCTAAACTACATCCTGGACTGGAAAGGAAGGTGGGACTGGTGTTATTTTCTTCAATAGTAATGGGGGCATGGAAGTACATAAATACAAATTTGCTCTGAGGAAAGGAACACTGATTGGGTATTTATTTAGCTTTACACAGGACAATTTAGATGTCAAATAAAAAATAGGCGGGAAAAGAAGATATCTATGTTAGAGTGAAAAAAGATTGAATCAGTTGTATGTAGCAGATGGGAGAGAAAGAATAATAGTTACTGGAGAAGAGAGAAAAATATGAAATTGATTTTTTAATGGTAAAAAAAACTATTTTTACCATTAAAAACTATCAAAGAAAATTTTAATAAACCAGGAAGCATTTGAATTTCGTTAAAAATGTTTTTATGCATGAGTATCACAGTTAAAGAGAAAAAATAACTTTTTGAATCATCCTTCGACATTCATTTTAATTTTGAAAAAAAAACCAGTTATGCTTAGAACAGTTTTTGTAATAAAAAGGGATAATAATTTATTTCAGTATTTTATATTTTATAATTCTCAAAAATTAATTTTTATAGACATTAAATTTTTATGAAAATGACTGCGTCTGCGTAATTGATATATTTCGTACATTCTAATAATTTTGTGAAAATCTTAAAAATAAAAATAATAAAATAGTTATTTTTTCCCAACTCTCCAGAAAAATATGTTGTATTTAACAAATATCAATCTTTCTTTTCTCTTAAAAAAAGGTGACTTATATATTTCCTGAAATATAAAAATATATATATTTCTGTTGAAGCTCTTCTAATTCAAAGATGCAGAAAAGATCTGAATGATATTGCTGACCTGAAGTTTTGTATACCTTCAATAATATTAACTGAGATTCAAATCCATACTTTTACTTTCAATTGTTCAATTGGTCTCAAATAGCTTAAATTACTCGTATTGATATTTGAACCCATCTCTATGCAACTGAGGAAACATTATAAAATGAAGAGAAAAAATCCTTATGTATTTTAAACCCTCTAAATTAACATTACTGAGAATTTGGACCCAAACTGTTTCACTCTGAAAATCCAAAATAAGTTATATCAATTAATAAAAGTTTGACTTTATAACATCTCAAAATGCATACAATACAGGTTAAATAATCAGTTTTGCTTAAAAATTTTCAAATCCAATTTAAAACAGAATGAACGATTATTGTATCCTTGTCAGAGTACCTCACTAGTATTCAGCACTTTCACTTCTACCCAATGAAGCCTGTATTTTTTCAATACACCTGTGACCCTCAAATGCTCAAGATCTCGGGAAAATCAGTTGTTTATAAATTCAAGAAAAAGGCGTTAGGTCAGTAGGGAATTGTTTATGAACAGTAGTAAAAGAGAAGAACCACCCCTATGACCTTTCACCAAACCGTATTTTTACGAGGGAGGTGTCACCATGTTTAATGCAGCTCCCCTCCCCCCAGTGTTGTCTTAAGCGTGGTCATTTATTATTATTTTTATTTTTTTACTCTTTCCTTTCTTTGTCACCATCTGTCAGGCGACTTTCATTCTCTTTTCTTCGAAATCCCACCCTCCGTTTTACCTGGTCTTACTCCATCCTTTTAGCTCACATCCGGGAAGCACGTGGACTCGACTGACTGAATGCTAACGAGGGTTAAAAAAAGAAGTTTCATCAGCACTGAAACTCGATTTCTTTTAGAAAGACAGAGAAAAAAAAAGAGAGAGATGATAAGAAAACGATAAATAAACCTTGTTTATTAGGTAATTTAATCGTCAATCATTAAACGTTTTCTTTTCACCTCCCACCCCCTCTCTACTCACAAAGAAATGTTTTCTTACAATCCTGAATAGAATAATGTTTGACTTTTATTTTCCCTTCCCAACCTATTAGTCATCAGCAACAGACTCTAATTGAAGAATGAATAGCTCTCGGGTATCGTTGAATGAATCGATCCGATACAGTTGACTGCATCCAGAGTCGGAAAAGCAGCGAGCTTAAAGAAAACAAGATTGAATTGACACCAAATGAATCGATTGATTGCTGGTCTGATACGGATTTCTTTTTTCCTCCTCGTCTTAAATAAAGGAAATCGAATGATTGACAAGTGGAATGGGGTAAACCCAAACAAGGGGGGGGAATCTGTATTTTTAACATTCGTTTCAATATTTCTACCTTACAACTTACGTAGCGTTTGTAACAAAATCAAAACAAATATATTATTAAATAAGAAAAATATCTCACCTCCTATCGAGTTCAATTTTTCACTTGACAAAAAGATATATAGCTGTTAACAAAACATAAAAAGAGTTATAAAAGAAATATAGCATATTAAACTGAATCTGAAATTCTTATTTTGCATGCAAGATGATATTTTACACTAAAAACAAACTCGGTGGAAGAACTAGAATCCAATTTATCATATTGGTAAAATTTTTACAAGGAGGCAAACATTTTTTTTTTCAAGTAGCCACTATTAATGTTTACCGGAAAAAGTGTTAATCGCTTTTTAATAGATTAATTTTTAAACGTAATTTGTGTTAATCTTTAAAATAGAATTAATGCTTCAAAGTAATATTTTATTTACTTAAGTTATTATAGTCTGGCGTTAAGTGATTGAAAGAATATTTTTGAGGCTAATATTTTTATTTATTTCTAATGTATCCTGATTGTTAGAATACATGGCTGAAGCAGAAATTAAACAAATTTGTCTCTAGCTAGTCACGTTCTGGCATTTCAATATAAGGTCCTTATTTTCAAAACGTTTTGACTTATTTTAAATTTCTAATTTTAAATCACAGCTTTTTATTATTAGCTCGACATCATCTGTGTGGTTTTCCTTTTCAAAATTATAAGAGTGGCGTTTCTTAAAACTGCTGAGTCAATTATACTTTCAATAAATATTTTTCTGCCTCGTCTACTTTATCTCATGAATCAAATACATTGAAACTAGTGATTAATGCAAAATGTGGTACAATTACTTCTTAGGTAATTACTATCTGTTTCTCTGGCTCTTGCTCGTAAAATATAGCTAGATTTCTCTTTTTCACTAATGATTGTGTCTCTTTTTCTATTGAGAGGAAACGTCAAGTAAAACTTTTGTGTAAATGTCGTGACTATAATTCTTCCGAATGGTCAACTCGGGATTTTCATCACTTCTAATAAACGTCAGGTGCACAATACCTTTACCACAGCATATTACAAACCAATCTTGCCAGAGTTTCTGTTCATTTCACAAAAGGAAAAGGCGTTTTAATATATAGTACCGAACAGTTAACGAATGAAGCACGATTTCAATTGTGTCGTAACTTCATTTAATTCCAACCTTTATTTTTCAACCCCTCCTCCACTTTTTCTTTTGAAAGAGAGCATACCTCTTTCTTTTGATTTTGATGTGGCTTCTTTCTGTGTACCAGACAGTCTTTTGCATGATATACTGTTCAGCTACTTTCTCTGTATAATAAAGTAAAGGAAAACATGATTTTTGTTCCCTTGTTTAGAATGAAATAAGAAAAAATACCTCTTATCCGTCGATGCTTTTACAATATTTATTCATGTAGTTTATTCTTTTAATAATAATGGCATATACTTTTCTTATTATAACCAGAAAAAGACGGGATATTTTTTTTCAAAGAAAAAGGCTTGTAAATAATCCGTGTTGTTAAATTCTAGGAGCGTGTTTTTTCCCTTCGTTTTTTACTTTAACTTATATACGAAAAATGTATTCATCAATATAATAACGGGAGTCTACACTTTGTGATGTATAGAATATTAAACACATTTTTCAAGAGAAACTTCACACTTAATAAAAACAAAACAAAAAATTCATGGAATACTACATAGATAAATAAGAAAAATTTAATAAATAAATCAATAACAATTTTAGTAGAAGAAGCACTTTAGTAATAACTTGAGTAGGGCATAATGCAGATCTTATACAAAGAGCTTTCAAAGAATGTACGTGACGAAAAACTGAATCTTTTTATGTTTTTAATAGATTTTCGATAGTAAACATAGCCAAAGATCGTGCAGCATTGCTTGTAAGCTCTATAAGCGCTTATTCTTATAGAAGACAAAATTTTCAATTTAACTGCAGTTATATCCATTCCATTCAAGAAAACTTACAAAAATGGTAATTTTTATACGTTGCTATTATAGGCATTTTAATTTCTAAAATTCTCTTAAATGAAAATATATCAGTTGAATTTTAATAAGAGCTTTGCTCAATATAAGCAAATTTATAATACCAATAAAATATTTCAAGTTAAATATCTTAAGACTTCCCACAACTAAATACTAAATGTAAATACTAATCATAATTTATTTTAAGCATTTTGGGAAAGAAACTGTCTAAACTCTTGTTTTTTCTTTAAAAAAAAAAAGAAAGAAAGGAGTAATGACAGATGACTACAAATGACAGTAAATATAAATTTATTTAAGTGTCTAACAAAGAGGTATCCATAAAGAAATTAGCTAGTTTCATTCTTTTTTATGGTATGAACACATTTATAGTTGAAAGCTGTAAGCAATTTGATTCATCTGATATATTTATATTATAAGAAAAATAAAGCTATTCTCATTTAAGCTTTTTCGGTTTTAAGAAATGATAAAAAAAATCCAAAAATAAAAGTAAGCATGGACATTTTAATGAGGAAATCTAAACCATTACAAATTATTTGCCGGTCATACATTTTACTTAGTTGGTTTTTATTTATTTTATTAGTACCAGTGTATTAAATCCCATCCAAATAGTTTCAACTTAAAACATTGAAATGTGGTTAAGCGATTCGGGCAAAACCTGTCCAAAATAAGTACACAAAACAAGTAACATCAAAAATTACAGAAAAAGATTTACATACATCAAACAGTCAATATAGATGTAGTTAAACATTTAAAATATTTTATTCGATATTTGGAAAAAAGCCATCACTTTAAATACAAAAATTGGTAGATAAAAGAAAAGATATATAGTAAAAAATGCGTATAAAACACAAATGTTTATAGCACAAAAATATAATGAGTAATAGGCGCACTTAAAAGTAAATAAATTATGAACAAGCTGTAATTTAGTCTAATTTTATACAAATCACCCTTAGCAATTCATTTGCAGGAAATCCTGTTGATCTATGATTCCTGAATCCTATGTATATATTATTGATCGATCATTAAAAAAAACAAATATAACAGATAATACGGTAAATATATCCTGAAAAAGCATATTTCATGAATTTTTCATAATTAAATATATGTTAAACGCATCGGTATCCACTAAATATCTAGAACTATATTCGTCAGAAAAGTGTTTCCATTTATTAAGCCAGCTAATTATATAAAAAAGACACTTTTTCTTCTTCTGCGAATTGAAAAAAAATAGCATATTGTTTCAAAAGTTGTTTTTTGTAAGAAAAAAAAGCATGAGATAAGCGAATAACTTTTTCTTTAACTCTTAAAATGCATATTGTTGACAATTTGTCTACATTCCAGTTTCACTTGAATTGACACTTGGATGTAGTTGGCGATAAAGTTCAGTGTGTTACTAGGACATGTATTTTCTATTTTTGAGTTTCTTGTAAAGGATCCAATTGAAAGAAAAATTACTTGTCATCTGTTGTCAGGTCATCTATCAGTTGGAGGATCAATATCTGATGTTGTATTTGAAAATTATATTGGATATGCGAGGAGAAACACGAGATGGATCCAATAAATCATTGTACTTACAGAATCAGTTCTCCGTGACAGTATCACTTTCAAATTAATTCTCTTGAGCATTCATACACTTCTGCATTCAGTGCTGCAATTGCTGGTAACAGTTCTGGAACGAGGTTTTTGGAACTGACCCTTCCCCCTGAAAACCTCTCATACCATTCAAATACATGAGCAGTAGACAAAGTTTCATCTCCATAAGTTAATAGTTGAAATGTTTTTATGGCTGATTTCTTCACAAGACACTTTATGTTGATTCGCCATTTTCCCGACAGAATACAGTTGCACGTGTTGACTCAATGACGCAGTTCCTCCAGCTGACGTGATCAATTATGACGAAACTGGCCACATGTATAGAGGAAGTGTGGAGGAGGACCTCACTAAAACAGTTGTTGCCAACTCGGCTCTTTTTTCAAGCTACAGAGTCTCGTGGTTTTCTTTTTTTTAAGTCTCACCTTGTATTCAAGGTTTTTGAGAAATACTGTATATATATTGACAAATGTCTACATCCAACTTTTTTTAAAATAAATAGTCAGTATTAATGCCTGGATTTTTTTTATATTTCTTCTTACGTAATGTATGTGACTCAATTCCTATAAAAAACGATTTTTAAAACTCCTAACAAAAAATGAGGTATTTAAATATTTCAAAAAGGACATCCACAAATAGTTGAACAGAAGTTCGATGCATCTATTTTTAGTCACATTTCCCAATAGGATCATTTTGTTTTGAAATAATGCATCAATATTTTCCATGGAACAAAATGATACAGGAAAGCTTGACTGGAAACATACAATAGTTCTTAATCGTCGAACTTCAAGTTATATGCGTGTCATAAATTGCATTTTTTTTTTTTTACCTTCAATCTTTGAAGCGTAATTTGTATTGCTTTTCTAAACTTTTAAACATCCTTTGCGGCATTTTTCACGCCAAAAAACTGGTAAAGGATGACACACACCTAACTAGCATTATAGCCTGATTCCTTTTTCTTTCTTCCACCCTCGCAGCGCGTTGAAATCAAACTTGTCCCTTTTAATCTTTCTTGTTTATTCATTATTAACGAGCCGCTCGTGTCTGCAGCATTTTATTCCAAAGAAACGTTTCTTTTACGCTTAACCTTGCCTAAGCATCTGAAACCTTACATAGGGTCGGCAGCGGAACATGACATTAGTATCCTTCTACAGAGGATCGCTTGTAATTTGAAACTAAAAGCACATGCTGTTAACCAGTACTACTTCATAATGATCTATTTATCATTAAGTACTTCCCTGCAATTAAAGCGCGCATTTCGGGGAAATGAGATCACAAACACAAGTTGAAGAACAAAGGGAGCTATGTCAGTGGCCATTAATGATATAATTGATAACCAGAAAATAACTTATGACGTATTTTCCGAGTGTACTCGAAATGGAGCCTTCCATTTCTCCAAAAACGATACAACTGACGCTCAAGAAAACGCTGAGCAGGTTGCGGGACGATTTCACGGTTTTTCAAAGTCTCAAAGATCCCTATCTTGTATTGCAACGAGAGGATTTGTCACTGTTGTGACTTCACCGCGCTCATATAAAGATTACTGGCGTACAAGACTTAACTGACTCGAGAATTTGGCAATGAGAAAAGAAAGAAGAAAAAGATATTCGTTGAAAAAAGTAATGACTTTTGATGAGTGGATGATCGTTACATTTATTTCAGTCTTGTAACTTAAAAAATGCATAATTTTCTTTTTAAATCAGCACATAAAAAATGATAAATTCGTGTTCAAGATTTTGACCGAGTCAAAATTAATCAATATTGCATTAATCAATTAAGATTAAAAATATAATTCCTAGTTTTAAGAATTGGTGTTATTAAGTTTCAAAAGTTTATACTTTTAGAATTGATTTTTCCGCTTTGAAAAAATAACGTATTTTAAGCAACAATATATATTTCTTTTTTTATTTCATTTAGAGTATTTTAATGACTATGAGGTTAAATTTATTTGTCAAAGATTATATAATTTCCCTACACTATTTATTTTTTAATTAGAGTAAGAATTTAAGAAATCTCAACATAGGCATCAATTTTGAACCAGGAAAATGTAGTGTTATTTAAAGTATACTCAACAAGCCTTTTTTCCCCCTCTCAGAACTTTAAGCATTCCTTTCGGCTTTTGTGTTTTTGGTTGTAATTCTTCAACTAAATTTATAGACAACTGTTGTCTTCATATGCATTGAAGCTTTAGCTCTTATTTTATTATTGAAACCTTACATTAAGTTCATGGATGCCTTTCTTTTCAAAGGTAGAAGGCTATCTCAAGAAGAAACATTTTGCTATGTATTTCAATTACAATGAAAATAAGAACTGCTTAATGCGTCCGTCTAATATAGTAATATAAATGTAATAAAAGCTATTATCCTCTTAAAAGCATCAAACAACAATAAATGCTTCCAGTTCTGAAAAGGCTAAGGTGACAAAAATAAGATTGCTAGATGCATGTGCTGACTATATATAACTATGTTATATGACATTAGCGCATCTAGAAAAATTAAAGGTTGTTATTCTATTTATGTGACCGTAATAGATGAAATCCATCAAATGAACCGTTCGTTTACAGATGTATTTCTGTGAATTGATAGGAACAGATTCAGTTTTCCTTTTAAAGTAAGAAGTTAATGTCATTTCTAAGACTAGAAGAGGTAAAATAAAGGTCAATTGCTTTTAAATACTTGATAAAGGAAAATTTAACTGCTATATCTAGTGAAGAGGTATGCTTTTCTCTCTCTCTCTTACTTTGCAGCACGTCGGCATAAATTGAATAAATACGCGGCTTAGTACTTCTACCTTTCTGCGAAAACTAACGACTGCAAGCAACTTGGGCGGTTTCTTAGTTAAATGTCACAAGAAGATAAATACTAATTTATTGTCCCAGTATTTATTCCTAATGTAAATGCCCATTGGTCTGCTTTCTGTATTATTAATGGAATGACTGTCCTCGACTGGTAAAGAAAATGTAGGGTGAACGAAACATTTGTGTTTTGATAAATGATTCAAAGAAACACCCAAAGTTAACACTTACTTCGAATAAATTATATCTGTGTCGTAAGGCGTACAATTAAAGCATATTCGGAATGACATTATAATCAGACATTTCCTTCTATAAATGATTTATTAATAAGAGACAAATTTCACTAAGCAAAAGGTGCGACTGCATCTGCATAAAAAACATTTATCAAGTGTCTGATGACGAGTCCACCACAATCCTGTTTTCTTTGTCGACCATTTAGACATCCAGGAAACGGAGAAATAAGAATCTTCCTTACAGCTATGTATTTAAATTGATCTGAGATAATAACAGTATTTAATTGAGAGACCGGGTGTCTTTTTTTTTTGAAAATGCGTTTTATCATAGTAGATCATAATGTCGACTGGACTGATTAAAATCCCATTTGAGATTCGTGCTCCTACCTAGAAAATATTAGAATGATAGAGAAAGACCGACGCTGAGGTTGAAAATCTACAGGATTCTGTTCACTGAGAAATGTAACAGTTAACTCTTTTTTACAATCAATGTCAATAGAGAAATAAAAGGTATAGTGTCACAATTATATTACTTTGAAGACTAGTTCTATTACAAATTGCTTAAATTCTATGTTAAATTTGAAAATCCAAAAATTCAGAAAATTTATTTCTCCACTCTCTCGGTCTTGTAGCCTTTTTTTTTTAAATTTAAAAGTAACAAAAAACGCTATTGTTATTCAAAGTTTTTCAGGAAGTTTACAAGGGTATTCAAAATTCCAAAACATAAATTAGAATTAAAAATTTAAATTAGAAACAAAATTGCTCTAGGAAAAAGTCCTGCAATACGAGGTCAGAAACACATGAGGCCAACAAATGGGTATATGTACTCTAAATTTAACCCTGACTCTTGCATTAATGCAAAAGAATATGCTGTACATTTTCATCAGTATTGCTACTGGCCCAAAGTCCTTTGGTAATTATATTAAACCATAACAAAAACAGCTAAAATTTAAATTGAAAGTTAAAACATGAGTTAATTTAAATTCAGATTAAGAGTTATTGCACTTTAAACTCTGCTGTTTTTATTTTCCTTGCTACAGATAAATGAATACGTCAAAGATTTTGTGATGTTTTAATAATCAAGAAAAATAAAATAAAAACAATGCATAATTAAGTTTTAACCTTTTCTCCTTAATGAAGTATACATATTTTCTCATTTGTTGGCCGTTTAGCTTAATGATTTTTGTAAAATAATAAAAACAGTATACCTAAATTTTAGAAATAGCAAATGTAAAAATTATATAAAAGAAATGTTCCATCTAATCCCTAAAATCGTGCTGAATTCAAAAAAAATTTGAATAAAGTCCTTCCAATTTTAAAGACAAGAAAAATAATTGAAATTTTCTTAAATATTTTCAATCGATTTTTTATTTGCGTGAGAAATTTATTTAAACGAATAACAGCTTCCTTTTTGTGATTTATTCATTGATTTATCGTAAATGTTTTATATACAATGCCAATTTATTCAATCAGCTTGTATGTATTCTCACACAAAACAAAAATAAACTTATCTTTATGTAATCTGTCAGTTTATTTGAAAATGTTTACGAATATCGTCGGTATATGCTTTAAAATAAGAGTGATTGAATCATTTGTTTCTACAATACTATTATCGCTTACAGAGCCCTCATGCTCATTTTCAAAATTGTGGGAAACTAACTATTGACTTTTCATATTCGAAACCAATATCAAACTATAAATTTAATACGTTCGCTTACTCTGGATAAATAATGCATAAATAATGTCCCGTGAAGGGAATCAACAACAACAAAAAGAAAAAAAAACTGTAATGTAATCATTTTTTATTCCTACTGTCGGTGGCACGTTTAATTTATTCGAAATGCATAGCATAAGTCCGAAACAAAGAAATGAAATGCGATGTGGCGCCAAATCGTCACCGATTGTTATCTGCAGTGTCTCTTCTCTCAAAGGATTCGGTGTTTATCTTTTCTTATTTGAGGTTGATTTAGAGACTAGCATGGCGTAACAGATTGAACTATTAGCGGCTGCCTAAGGAATACATTTTTCCACCAATGGTTAATCAATGTACACAGATGGCTTGCTCTGTACTCAAGTCACATAGATACATTGCTAACCGACTGACATACGTAATATCACAATTAACATTTTCCAAACTGACAGAACCAAGTCACTTATGAAGCAAAACAAGCATAAAATAAATTGCCCAATGAAAAAGGCATGATGGTATGAGATAATCTGTTGAGATAATAACATTGTATATTTTATGCCCTTATTTCCACCAAATTATTTTACTTGCCTATGCCTAGATTTAACAGATAGGAAAAAATAGGAAAGATGAAGGAGAATTGTTTGATTTCATCTTGATTTCTTAATAATACAAAAGAATTATAAATTTCCCCATCTACTCTGCATTTAGATAATTAAATATTTAAAAGAATCCTTTTAATTGTCATTTTATAATTAACAAAAAAAATTACGCTAAATCTTTTCAAGTGTAAAATACTGATTCACCTAACAATAAGTATATTTTTCTTCTTAAAAAAGAGCAAGAAAACTGTTTGATTAATTTTTTCAAACTATCAAAATTACTTTTCAGTTTAAAAATAATAAGATACACTCTAATTTAGCAAACACATTAATTTAAAAATAGCTTTAAATTATGACAGGTTTAACAGACACGTACTTGTTTAAAGAATCCTTTGAGATTGTACTGCACAAAAATTGACTCATTTTAAACAATTATTATCGCTACAAGGACTTAGCCTCTAGATAAACAAAAACACGAAAAATGAGGTGTGTACTGAGCAAAATTGAATTACAGTATGGCTGCTATTTTTTTCGTTGTTGTTGTTTAAATATTTTTATCCAAATAAAAATCTTAATCATAAATTATATTAATCTAAAATAAATGAAATAAATTAAGTCGTAGTAGTCCCCTTCTATTGACTCACCGAGTGATTGATATTGATCAGAGAGTGCGAGTCAGAGTAATGCCCTTTTGTGCAAGGAATGAAATACAGTCATTATATAGACGAGTGGCTGGAATCCACTGAGAGTATTGCTAATCGATAAAGTACACCTGAATCAACTGCAAGCAAATTATAACATGCGTGTAGTGTATAATATTTGCACGAGAGAAACTAACATATCATCACTATTTTACAAACAATAATATTTAAAATTTCACTTCCATTCGTGCAAGAAATGAAAATAAAAATTTAAAAGAGAGTGTGTGTGTGTTCATTCATGAAACTAGTACCAGTGTCTTAAGGCACATCTGTTTTTATTTCCTAAAAAGTAAACTGGAACACACACCACTATTATAGACAGCACATATTTAAGTCACCCCGTAGAACAGCTGGGATAAAAAAAACTTGTAAAAGAGAGATGATTTACAACAAAACTAGTAGGATCAAGAACCGTATTTATTTATGGCGCACTACCACAGATCTGCTTAAGTAAGCATGTCAGGATGCTTCTTAAGTTTCCGACGATGTTTAAAAGATTATTTAAAGGACAGTCGTGTTTATGTTAACACCGTAGTAACGATTTCTCTAAATTCCTCACCTCATTTATCTTATTGATTAGAGACAACTTGATCACATACAAGTTTTGTTATAAAATGCGAGAAAGCTTAGTTGTGCCGAGCTTTTAAAGGATTACGAGGGAAATAGTTTACTGAAAGCGTTTTTTTTTTCCTTTTAAAGTGAAAGGGTTCGTGAACTCTTCAAGTTAGATTTATTATAAAAAAAATATCCTAATTTCCTCTTAGCATATAATAAACAAGATTATAAAATCATACTATCATATTTTTAAAATTATTTTAAATTTTAAGCAGTAGTTTGAATTTAGAGGCTTAAGGATATAATCATAAAATATTTGCCAATATTTCTTTACATTACAATAAATTAACTACACATACTTCCTATCGAAACATTTTGCAAAACAATTGTCGTGTACAATTTTTTTAAGAATGGGGATTTGATTTGCTTTATAATTATTGATTGAAATAGAGGAACAGGTCACACAGTGCAGTTTCACTCAGTGCTCATACCGTTTTAGTACGATTAATAAATTGAGTAATAAATTTTAATTAGCATTAATTGATTTATTACAGCTAGTTTGAAAAGATTTTGCGCCAATTTCCATTGGAATAATACTACTGCTGTAAAAGGTCCATCTTTGATCATATCTTAGAAAATTTAAAATCATCCAAATGCTATTGAGAATATCAAGCATACATGAAATAATAAGTAAAAATAATATGAAAATTATATAGAAATATGTTTTGCCTCATTGCCTTAATTATTTTTGCGACTTTGATCCTTAAATGGATACACTATCAGCAGACGTAGCGGAAGACAAGCTTTAAGTTTCGACTCATGGGGTGGTGCTGAGCATATTCAAATTAACTCTCGGTATCTTGATGACAAATAAATCCTCAGTACAAAAGAACAACGAGATCAGGAAGAAGAAAGGGAGTTGAAAAAATGTGCAAACAGAAAAAAATCTTGAAAATTTTTTGAAGAATTATTCAATGTTATTGAAAGAGCATGTGAACTGATTGAAGATAATGATCGAAATGAAAACAAGTAATATAAACAAAAAAATTAAGTCAATTCCTACTTAGGTCAACAAAGGAAAATTTTATATTTTAGTTACTTTTTATTAAACAGTTACAATTAATATAAGTATGTATATACATATGACAGAATCCCAATATTAAGTGACAAAATAGAAAGTGCTTTTCCTTGCAATTTTCCATTTTCCTTTCTATATAGGATGTTGGACTATTTTTTGTTTGCTACTGTTTATTCATTAATTAAATTTAATTATTCTAATAAATAGTGTAGTAAAAAAGAAATCCCATTCTCAGAAATTAGGCCATCCTAGGTGGGATTCGAACCCACGACCTTTGCAGTAGAAGTCCAACGCACTATCCATTGCACTACAGAGACAAATCAAACGATTTTCCTTTTTATATAGGGTGGACTATTATTTTTGTTACTATTTATTCATTTTTTAATTTAAAAAAAGAATTAAAATGTTTGAAAAAACTTTATGAACATCAAGCGTCATTCACTACAAGTTTTAAAAAAATTATTTGAACTTGAATGGATGAATAGAACGTATTTTATTAATGATATATATATATATATATATATATATATATATATCGTTAGAGTGAACTAATAGTAGGAATTGAAAAAAGGATCTTTGAAAGAAAACAAAAATTAGAAAACTATATGCTATGCTATCTCATGAAGTATAAATTAAAAAGAAGAAAAAAAAGAGTGCAAAAAAAAAAACTTGCTGTTATCTCGTTAAATATAATGTTTTCCTTTTTTCATTTTGTAAACAATAAGCAATAAAAGTGTTCCATTATTTTTACTTTCCCTCTCTCTTTGTATTGTTTTTCATAAATTTTAGTTAAATATACAAATATTTTCTTTCAATAAAACTTAATGGGAACAAATTACTTATTCTCCTGTATAAATAATTTTTAACTCAGTGCGGATTTATTTAATGAAGTTCTATTAACTGATCAATTAACAGCACTAAGTAAAATAATTCCAGTACAGCCAAACAACAACAGAGATATTCTCCAAACACAGAGATATAGAATTTGGGAAGAGAAAATTTATCTAAAATAATTTATTCGAATTAATAAAAGAAATGTTTTTGTAGAAATAGAAAACTGCACTGTTTTGAAACTGTCTAAATAAAATAAAAAAAATGTCAATAAAACATTACAATTGTAATTGCTTCCAATAAACTTCGAATTAATAAAAGCAGTAAAATTACGTTGCGCATTTTAACCTATTTTGCTCCTCTTCATCAAATCAATAGATCCGTCGGTGTGGTGTGGTAGTTAGAAGAGGGAGTGCCAGCTCAAACGTCGTCCTCGTCATTTGACCATGGTTTAAAATTATGAGGTCCGTCGCCAAAAGTCCTCGTGTAGCTGAACAGTGCGATATTAATATTCACTCACTCACTTAAATCAATAGAATTTTGATAACATAAAATTTCAAATTAAATTACTATGAAGCTAAATTCATTTCAAAATCAGTGATAAGAGGATTTTTGTAATTTGTTTCATAAACACGAAACAATTCAAGAAATTTTCAAATTGTTATAGTAAAAGCTGAACTCATTTTAAAATCAACGATAAAATAATATCTGTAATTTTCCTTCATATCATCCAAAAAATTAAAAGGGGAAAAAAGAAAAGAGAGAAAGAATGAATTTTTTGAAGTATCTTATTTTCCTTGACTCTGAAAACATCTTTAAATTTGATTTATAATTAGAAATAATACAGTAATTTTTTCGCAGACTTACTCGAGAACTCTTTAATTTTTCTTAGAATATCAAAATGCATTGTTTCTCAATTTCATGTGTATAAAAATATCTCCATCTAAATTTGCATAAGGTTACTTTATGGGTATTTAAGAGGTTTTTAAATATGTAAATTACTTTAAGTTATTAATTTCATTTTAATACTTATTTACATGGAGCAATGTCTCATATCAAATTTCTTCCGTTTTAATAAAAATTTGAAAATGAATATAAAGAATAAATTTGATCCTTTTAAATACATGTTTAAAGAACTTTTCTAAATGTTTTGAAGGTAATATGAAGGGAAAACATTGAAATAAAAGTAAAATTCTAAATATATAAGTAAAAGGAATTCAAAATATGTAAACATAATTATTAAGATAATTAACTACAATAATTTATTAATACGATTGCTTACTCCAGACCATGGCATGGGATTTTTTTAAATCGATGAAATGATGCTGATCTAACAAATTTTCTAGTTAAAAACTAGGAAATATAATATGGGGGGATCATACCTATAGTACTCACAATTTGGAAAAGCTTCGATTTCATCGAAGTCAGATTTAAGAAAAAACATTTGGAATTCCGTAGACATTCCGTAATTTAACATTCTCTACTTAGAACCTGACTAAAAATATTTTCTTAGTTGTAAAATTAGCAAATGAAATAAAAAAAATCTAATTGAGACCAAACTTTTACCAGTGGGAAATTTATTAAGGTTAATAAAATCCTATGTACCTCTAAAATTCCCTTTACTTCATATAAAAATTATTAAAATTATCACAAATGCATTTTTTCCCGTAAAATTAACCGATACTCTTTTGAAACATAAAACAGGAACGAAACAACTATCCACTGTAATGACATGTTATAAATTAATACTTAGATATAGTATAAGTATAAGGCAACTTATATTTATATGAGGATATTAAGATATGAAATTAACTATGAGGATTAAAACCATCATTACGAAATAGAAATGTTTTAAAATATACTACATTAAAGCCTTTCTGTTATACACAATTTTAACTAGACATAAAAAGTAACTAGTCTTTGAAACTGACCAATAATTTAAATATTAGAATACAGTCAAATATTTTGCATGACTTCTTTTCCTGAAATTTCAAACACGCGAAGCATTAAATTATGAATTCTTTTACAAGCATGCTTAGCATTGAGTCCAGTTAATACTTTACAATTAGTAGTTTTTTATTGATGATTATTTGAATAAATATGTAAAAACAAGCTTTCTTGATTATTTTATCTTTCCACAACGTTGTAGTTAAAATACTACAAAACAAAAATGTTTTTTTAATTTTTATTTTATCATTTACGTTTAGATCCGTAAGGATAAAGAAATATGAAAATAATATTTATATTAACAAATTTTTATTTCAAAATGTTATACTTTTATTCTAAAAAAAGTATTTGGCTGTGCAAATTTCTAGTATTAAGGCTTAACACTTAATTTTGTCCAAAAACCAATCATACTGTTCAGTAAGCAATTTATAAATAACTTGCATAGTAAATTAAATCCTTTTCTTATTAATATTATATTGTAATTGGCTCCACAAAATGAAAAATCTAATTTTTCGATATTTTTAACAAGAGGCGATAATATTTGAAATTGTGTTTACTTCAAAAATTACTTTAGTTTCGCTAAATTGCTTGGTATTTCCTTACATTTGTTTATGTCTTTCTTTTTAAACATTTTGGGGCGTTTGAATACTTTCCCCTCCTTACCAGTTATCCGTGACTCACGTGGTAACAATTCCGAAGAAAACTGGCGAAACCCAAACATTTGTATATCTACTGTCTCACTAATTCTCATCTATTACAATCAATATAAATACAAGCTGTGTTTCTTTAAAAAGTTAAAGAAACCAATAATTTAAATTGTTTCAATATTTATTTCCTTTGTATTGTGAACTGAATCAGAATCTTTCTGGTAAAATGCTACACCTCAGAAGCTTTTCTTTATTTCTTATTGTTATTTGTGTTCTTTACGTTACATTTCGCCAAATTTAAAATATCCTGAACTAAATTCGAAGTGCATTTTCAAACAGAAAAATATCTCAGTTTTTTTTTATAAAAATTTACAGCATAACAATTCTTTTATCTCTTTACAATACAACTTTTTTTAAAAATCTGATAATATTTCGTAAATAAGCAAATTTTCCCTTTAACATAGTCCCAGAATAGAAGACTAAATGTGAATATACGAGAAAAGAAAGAATCAATTCAAACAAAAATAAGTATTTTAATAAAATAAGCTATCGTTTATAAGACAGCGAAGTCATGATGCAATATTAATTTTAAAACTTTTCTGTTTAAAAAAGTTTTACAACTTTGATTTTTATTCCTTACTATTACGCGAAGACAGAGTTTAAATAATCTTCTTCAACCTGAAGTCCTTAAAGAGTTAAGCAAACTTTGCTTTCTTCTAGAACCCCTTGATAATCTATTTACATTATGTCTTTGGAAAAATCATTTATATAGAAAACAGAGCCTCCAAGCCAAATACCTTCATTTCAAACATCATTAAACAAAAAGTATTTAAGCAAGGCTTGCAAAAGAGCCATCCCGATTGTTTGGTCCCACCCGACAGTCTCACTCCCTCCACAATCCCAGACAGGCTGAATCCCTGAGTAACAGGAGCTTCCTCGGAGGTCTCAGGGATCTACAGGTGACGTCGAGTCACATCTGTCGAGGATACAAATAGTCAACGGAGATGCGAGAGTCTTTATTTATACGTGTCATTTGTTGGGCCCCGATGTGAAGTTGGTTTCGTGAACCTTAATTAGCTTCATCTGACATCATGAAAGATGACTGGTAACGGGACACCAATGCGGAGGAAGCGTTTTCGCTCGACTCCCTAAGCGAGTAGGCGTGGAAGGCACTAAACACTTAAGAGATGGATCAAAAACGAATTCTTTCCCCTTCTTCTGGAGAATATGAATCACGAGGCGCGTCGGATTTTTCACGGCGCTTTCCGTTTTCCCTGATGAACGAGTTACTCGTTGCAGCTTGGCTCAGAACGAGATCACCTGATGAAAGCGTACATTTGTAAGGATTAAAACGCACTTTTTGTTACTCGGAATTGGAAAACTCACCTAAGAAGCGCTACTCAAGATGTCAGTTTTTTTATGGGCTGGAAGAAAGGGAAGACTGTTTCGTTCCTAAAATCGCTTTATAGAATTTGATCTTTTGTAAATCGTTCTGCGAATAATTAACCTACTCTGCGTGTTACGGCTAGAGCATTATTATATACCCTAAGGCATGCACCCACAAAAAAAGAAAAATATTAAATTAAAAACTTTTAATCTACATAGGCTCTTTCGTACATGTATTATACGGTTATTTTTAAAGTTAAAAAGAGAGATTCGAAATAAATTCACCAATTCAGAGTCCTTGCAAAATTAGATTATTTTCCGATTAAACTAACTAAAGTTTTACTATAGATTCTAATTACTTTAGTCTTTAAATAGAAGGAAGGTATTATGTAAACAAATAGGATATTTTCATCTCTTTAGAGCAATTTAACTAGAATTGTATTGATTAATCTATTTCCAAAGCAATGTTACCATAACAGCAAAAGTTACCGTAAAGGTATAGATGGAGTTTTTGATGATACACATAGTGTTGAATGCGTGAGGGAGTTAAATTATTTAAACATATCAGGAAAGAACAAACTGAAAAAAAATTAGAAGCAGTAAAATTACTTTTGAATATTGTTTGCTTTGTAGTTTCAAAGAATTTCAAAATGACATTAACAATATACACGCATAGAACTTTAAACATATGATTTTTTTTTTTTTTTTGTTGAAAAAATGAAAGAATAAGAATTTTGTTTTAATCTTAATTTTCATGAATATTTTTGTGAATATATTATTTGCATATATTTATCTTTCTTTCTCTCTTTAAAAAAGGTAATTTTTTCTTGTAATTTGAATACATTTTTATGCGCAAAAAGATTGAAATTCGTTCACAAAAAATAGGATAAAAGAATTTTTTATTTATTTTCAGTGTACCCAGCTGAAAACTAGCAACGATGTAACATAACTGCACTGTGAGTTATATTTATCTCATATATATGATGCTACAAATTTAAGTAGAAGTGAAATATGAAAATCTGTATTTGTATACTTATATTTAAATTACTTAAAATGTAAAACATGTGTATCAAATCAACACAAGTAGACATGTTTTTTTCTCCTTTCTGTTGCAAACATAAACCTGGTTGCTAAGAAGAATTTTCAAAACTCATTTATGTCAGCATAGATTACACATATATTCTCACCATTATATTATTATTTTTTAAAAAAAGTAGTTTTCCGTTTCAATTTCATACTTAACAAAAATGGTGTCTTTTTATTGGCTGAAATAAAACCTATAAATCCTTCTCGTACATATCTTGAGATATTTTATAATTACATACACTTAATTATTACTTGAGATATTTAATAATACACTTATACATTTATTGAAGAAATTTTAACAAGATAATGTTGATATAATTAGCTATATTATGAGTGAAACAAAGTACAATATATTGTATATAATATTTGCAAATGCCCTAAAATTCACTACAGCACATACAAAACTGGTTAACAGGAAATACTTTGAGTCCGGACAAGAAATATATGGTTGCCACAAAACATTTAAAATAAAGTAGTAAAGCTTTTTTTTTAGGAAGTGATTTTTTTCCCTGTGGTTATTCTAAAAAACTATGATTATATTTCGTAAAAAGAATTATTATTATTATTTGCTGTTCAAAGCTAAGGAAATATTTTACACTCCCTATTTAGTATTCCCTCCAGGTTTTCTTAAATATTGGTCTTAATGTACGTCCAAATTTATAAAGTTTATGTAAAATGTATAAAGTGAAGAAATGTATATAGTTAAAGATATACATATATAATTTCACATATTAAAAAGGCCATACATTTTTTAAATTATCAAGGTTAGTAGTTCAAAGCTCTTAAAAATAAAATATTCAAATTCTTCAATAAAATTATTTGTTTATTTCCTTCATTACAAAGGATATTTAATTTCATTATTTAATTTCCTTTATAAGTTAAATAAAGCTTTTCCTTATAAATGAAATTAAAAATCTTTGTAATGAATGAAACTAAAAAAGATTAGAGATTACTTAAGTAGAGTATTTTACATAAATAATTCGTTTTATCAATAATAATTCATAGATTACTTATAGTTTTGAGATTATAGAAGATAAAAAAAAGACCCAGTTCTAAACTAAAAATTTTTATAAAAAAATTATATGCAATGTTTTAATATAAAAAAAAATGTCCTCAAAATTTTGATACAGAAATTTATATCAGTAGAAAAAGTCATCATTTTAACAGTGATTAGCTTACACCAAACCGTTTTTCTTTTTTCCCGAGAAAATTCAATTTAACAAAATAGGATCATCCATTTCATTTCAGCTCCATATTTTTCGTCATTAATCGTGGCATTCATTGTACTTATCTTTGTAAAGCATTTAAATGATTCTATAATAATATTCAATTCATATTACAAAAGGCTTATCTTTACTTATTAAAAACAATTAAGTTAAAAAATTATATTCTTGTTTAAAAAATGAGTAATTATTTAGATTATGTAAAAGCTAATGCATTATTAACTTACAATAAGTATATCATTAGAGCCTTAAAATTTTCTAAGAAAATTCCTGCAGTTCATACATTTCACAAAGATTAAATAAACTAAGATAAAAATTGTGTGGCAGCTTCACAAAGACAGACAAAAATAGTTAACTCTTGATAATATTAATAAAAACAATTTCAACATTTTCTAAAATATTTAAATGCTGTAAAAAAAGTTATTTGTATTATATCCAACAGAAGAGACTTGTGATGCCTCCCCCTCCAAACAATATAACTTTTTACAATTTTAATTCTGTTTTTAATAAACAATAACATTATTTTTAAAAAACAGGATTTACTAAATAATATTTGAAATAAATAACAATAAGTGATTATTAAATAAATAAATGATCTATTTAGAAGTATTTAGCTTAAAAGTTTATTTTTTTAAAATTGCTTAAACATGTATCAAAGGTACGTGGCACTTCTTTTATAATAAAATAAAAAAAAGTTTAATGCAATTAAAGCAATCACTAAGATTTTTTAAAAATTAAGTTTTATAAAGTATTATTTTCTTCCAAGAGAGAGTTTATACAGGATTATAAATCGATTAAAGCCTTTACATTGCTGAAATATCTCTTAAAACAAGCCATTGGATATAAATATGCTCTTAAAACAAGTTATTGGATATAAATATGCTCTTAAAACAAGTTATTGGATATAAATATGCTCTTAAAACAAGCTATTGGATATAAATATGCTCTTAAAACAAGTTATTAGATATTTAATTCGTAATTTTTCACTCATTTAATAAATTTTCGCAAGAGTTTGATTTTAATCTACTTTTTTTCCTAAAAAAATTATTTACCATTTAAAATTATATAGAAATTTTTTACCATAATATTCAAGACCTAGAATCATTAAGTATATAAGTATGCGTGTTTTCATATAGATAAAAGTTACTGAATCTTCATAAAATTTCTTGATATGATCATAGAATCGAGTTGCTAAGAGTAGAGAGAGAGAAAGAGAGAGGCTGATGGTAATAAGTTTTTAAATATGTTATTGATTGTCAGCTATTTCAGTTATTAAATACAAACTCGTTATTTACATGTTTACGTCATTTTTTTTTCTTATTAAACTGAATTACTGTGATAAAAATCCAATTATATATTTTTTCTATCATGAATTGAGTTTCTTTGAAACTGCACGATAAAATGTTCGAAAAAATCGTAAATTCACACACACACACACAAATCCTTCGTAATTCTTATGCCTTTTTACAACAAAATAAAGAATAAAACTATTGTATAATCATGATCCTATTAAGAAGAAAAATATTATATACTTAAAGAAGCATGGATTGAAAACATAGCACATAATACTCAAATAACCCACACGTGCAGTAAATGTCTTGTATTAAGTATTCATAACGTAGAAATATCAACAGAACAAATAACTTTACTTTTCCGCTTTTAAATTCCTCTTATTCATAAAAATAAAACGATATATTATTTTAATAATTATCAAATAAGGATGCATTAAACATAAAAAACTTTCTTTCAAAATGAATGCGTGATATTTTTAAATTCATTTCATAGAATTGCTTTCGATTACTTTAATAATAAGCATTTCGGCCTTCAAATTTCCATGTCAACCGAAAGAAAACAATCCTTTTAAGCTTATCAAAACTGCATTTTCTTAAATTTCATAAAAACTTATCTTCGTGACATTGAAAACAATTTACAGCACTAAGAAATAAAAAAGCACCGTAGATAATCCAGTATGTGTTGCAAGAGCCGAATGCTATAGGTTGTAAGAGCACAGCTATGAACGAGCTGCGTGTTTGCATTTTAACTTGATTGACATTTGTGATGTTTCTACAAAGCTCTCTTGAATCACTGTCAATGAAAGTATGCGAGTTGAATTTTTAGAGATGGAGCTGTGTATCTTAAAATAGCTATAATCTGGAGTCCTGAGACTTGGTGCATCAGCATGAAGCATTGTCGTTAGGTATACTCCATTCCAGTATCGTAGCCTTTATCAACATCCCGACTGCAATTAGCGTTGCCTAACGAAGCCAGCAATGATGGTAGACAGCTCTATTTAGAGAGACTTTCCCTAACAGCTATTGGGTTTCTGAGTTAAGTCATGATGGAGCTCATAATGATCATCAAATACTGCTGTAAGGTGCTTGAAACCTCGTTCAAGCCGCTGATTTGCTTGTTTGATTTCCTATCTGATGTCATTGTAAATTTAAAACATTCTTACATCGCTTCTTTGTAAGAAAAACAAGGTTAATGAGTCGTGAAAAGAACTCGTTCTACCTTCTAGAACAAAGGGTTTAAGACGTTGTTTTGAGTCCGGATCTAAAAGACAGTGAAATTAATTTATAATTTGCTTTATAAAGATTTTGATTTTGTTTTGTTACCGAGTTTTACCTTTATTTTTGAATTTTTCATTTTGTATTTTCTGATAGTTATTGATGTTCACTATATTTCTTATATTTTGAGTCGTGATTTTTTTCCCCTTCGTTTTTAGAACTTTATAAAATAATTATATTCGTAATACGTACGCAAAGTAGTACTAATAAAATAATTAAATCTGCAAAATACAAACTGATAATAATGAAATACTTAAAATTGATATGCGAATAATACCACATAAAAAAAACCTTTGTACTCTTGATATGATTGTAATATTCATTTTCAATCTGTGACCAAAGCTCAGAGATTATTTTAGAAAACATTTAAAGGTTATTATGTAACCAGTGTTCTCCAATGAATTGAAATCATTTCAGAGCAGAGGCGCAGGGGAAAAACTGTAAGCATATATAATATAATTTTGTATAAAAATAATAATGGAAACATAAAATCTATGATTGAGGAAGGAAGTCTTATGAATCAATTAATATTTGAAATTTTTTTCAAATTTCTAATAAGAAAGCATAATATGAATAAAAACTATTTGAATTCAGCTTGAATTTCAAACACTTTAAAATTCTAACCCAAGCTAGAAGGCCATTATGAGATTCAACAATTAACAATGAAAAATCACTTCTGCAGAATTGCTTATAATTTATTTACAATTGAAGAATTGCTAAAGTATTATACAGCCTATATACATTGTTATACAACCAATATACATAATTATACAACCCCTTTACTATAAATTTGAATTCCTATCTCATAAATAGTATGTAGATTTAGATTCTTAAAATAAATAAAAAGGTACACTTAAAAAGTCAAATCGCGTGATAATACGATGGTTTTTTAAAGTACGTATATGCTATTTTAAAAGCAATAAAAAAATCTAACTTTATCTTGATCTAATTGTAACTGTTCACAGAATTTTATACGCAAAAATTTTAAAAATTTATTAAAATAGTAAAATGCTCAAAATTTCAAAGTTGTAGAATTCTAATCAAAAAATTTTTATTCCTATTTTAAGATGCGTAAATTTGTAATTTTATAATGCATAAAAGATAAAATTAATTCTTTTCTTATCCCACAAGCATTTTCCCAGTTTTACTTCGCAGAAAATCAGATGAGTTTCAGCTTTTTAAATTAAAATACAGTCTTTCATAAACTTAAAATGCAATAGACTTCACTTGAATCTACATGTCATTTCTTCGATTCAACTTATTATTATTATTTTTTGATGTGATAATTTTAGAATTCTCTCTCTCTCGCCGATCTCACAGTTTTTTTTAACACCAAATTATAATGTACCTATTCATGAGTTGAGTTTGCCTTATGAGGGGTATATTTTTCCTCACGTACTTATATCAAACTTTTCTAGATCTTTCCCCATCGTAAAATTATGTGTAATAGTATGTCTTTCAAATAAAAGTTTCATACATACACACTCACAAAACGACCCCCCCCCCCTTCTAACTTGACATTATTCAAAATAATAAATAAATTCCTCAAATGAATTTTCCACAAAACATTTTCATTGCCATTAACTTTTAAAATATTTTTTTTTAAAAATACAATTTAAGAAACTTAGTTCTTTTACAATATAACGTACAATTGCTAATATGAGACAAAAAAAAAAATGTGAAATTAACAATAATAGTGAATTTACGAAAACGTGTAAAGGTAAATACATGTTTAAAAAAATTTTAGATAGGTTTTCTTTTTAAAAAAATATTGTTTTTTTTAATTAACTGAAATAAATCTAATCATTCTTCATATTTTCCTAGTAAAAAGAAGAAAAAAATATTTCAAATCACATTCTGAAAATATAGTTTATGCTGAATTCTAATCGATGAAACTGGTGATTCTTTTAAATTAGCATCTTAAAATTTCTAACAGCTTATATTAATTTTCAATAGTTATAAAAAGATGTTCCTATTTCCATCAGTAAGCTCGTTATTGAAAGTGTATTATTTGAGAATATATATCAAACAAATGAATCTGCAGTTTGATGTCCTTCTACATAATTTATATCGTATCGTGAATGAAACGACAAAATTGGTGATATCTACTCAAAAAGTATGCATACATATTTTAAATATTTTTAAGTTTATTCGAATTTAAATTCAAAAATCTGAATTTTGAATACAACTTTATTTATTCGGTTTATTAACAAAAAAAAATCTTTGTTATTATTATTTGAAATATAAACTATACATCCATTCATAAATCCATCAACAAGAAATGACAGTGATTTATATATGGATAGATGATATATTATCAACGAGGAAGAGGAACGACAAAATAAGACATTTCTAATTATTATAAATTAAAACAAGTGTCAACATCTCTTACTTTCACACACAACACATACATCTCAAAATATTTCATCCTTATGTAACTGCCATCATTCTAACAATCAAATTACAATAAGTTATTCTTGGGTTCGTTTTAAATATAACAAAGATATCTAACCTAAGAGGTACATTTATTTACGATTATTTACACAGTTCAAAAGACCACAATTCAAATAATGTGACACAATAAAAAAAAGACCTTCGTAGTAATTTTAATTTAATGTATTGCCTTTTGCAATTTATTTTGAGTGTGTCTCATTATTTATTCAAGATACAAATATAATTTTTTTTTTATCCTTTCAAAAAACAAACTGATGAAAATTGGGTTCATTATTATCTTATTTTAAATGTTTTTACAAAGCACGCATGTTTCTTTCTTTCATAACAGCTTTTTGCTTCAATGATCTTAATTTATTTTTCACCTTAGCTGTACATATACCAGTTTGAATTACTAAATAACTCTTTATCTGTATCATATACAAACAAGGCAAAACACCATTAAAACAAAACTTGTTGCCATGTTTATTGTCGTGGTTGTTGTTGCTGCTTTGTTAAACAGGAGATAAATATGATTCCTCGTTATATATCAAGTTATTATGGTAAGCAGATTCACACTTAAGAAATGTCGTTTAAAAGAATTCAGTATCTGGTCAGTAACTGCGTTTATTTTTATGATAATTAGCTAATCCCCTTGCAATAATACACACGCAAGAGCAATAAATTAGTTAACTGAAAGTTAAAGAGAAAAATTAGCAAAAATAATAATTTATATCTATATTGCTGATGCATTTCATAAAGTTTTTTAATAGCAAAAGGATGAAAAATTTAACCCATTGTAGACAGTACGACTTTGAACGACAGAGGCTAAGTTTTTAAAATTTATTATTATTACTTCTATTTCATAGTATTAAAGTATGTTTTTCTAAAAATACAAGCACATTAAGGGGTCTATGAAAATATAAGTAATTTGAGTATACAAAGGTTGAAGAATTTTTAATTTTCTAATATAATGTAAAAAATTAGCTCTAATAAAGCAAAACATTAATAACTTTTGGTATGTTTTATAAATATGAACACATCAACTTCTGTAAATTGATAACATATCGTTGATTGATTGATTGATTATTAGTGTCACAATTCGAAGCTAAGCAAGTGCTATTGGTGATGGAACTCTTTATTTTGAACCAAGTCCATATCATTAACAGTGCCCTTTCATCGAACTATTTATATAATATACAATATTTTCTAAAAAAGGAAAAACGTTTATCGCTTATTATTTAAATGATTTAATTCCTGTGGTTTGAGTCAACGATATTTAAACCTGTATCACTTAAAAAAAGGAGGAATTTATTATTCTTTTTTTTTCTGTATATGTGTACAAAAAATAAAGTATAAAAACAATTATTGTCTATCTACATCTGAACAGAAAAAAGCAAAAGAAAGAACACAACATTTTTTAGTAATTCTTTATTTATGAACAAAAAGGTATAACATTTGAGGAATTTATGTTTTTATATTAATTCAAAATGACTTACGTGTTAATCAACAAAAGTGAGTCAATGATAAACATATTATCATCAAATATTTCCTCCGCATTCCTAGAAAAGAAAAGATTATTGAAACAATGTGCATAATAACTTGAGTTTCAAAACAATAAAATTAGTTTTAAGTGCTTTCATTATAAGACTAAATTTGCAAAAAGTCAATATTATAATAGGATAAAAATCAGTTAAGGTAGATAGCATTGTACGTAAAAAAGGACTGCGCTTACAATTTATTGATTTTAAAATTCTACCAAGGATAATTTAATTCGGGTATATTCTATGACTAATTTCCTAAGGTTCAAAGAATGGAAATCGACAGAATGCCCTTTTGGGTATGAAATACTGTACTGCTTAACTAAACAAGCAGTTCATGATTCACAAAGATATTTACAATTTTACTATTATATATTATGTATAATTTTATTATTTTGTATGCACCCTCCGCAATTTAAGTTATTTAATACTTTTACAAAAATAATAAGAAAGCAATACAAGAAAAGGGACCAGTGATTTAACTACTTTAGTTTCAATGTGAGGATATGTAGATATTGGAGACAAATTTAATTTTTATTCTAACTAAAAAAAATGTTTAGAACTTTATAGTTGGAGGCAGCTTAAAATTCAGGAGTTTTTTCAGATTCTAAGGATGTCGTGATATATATAAGTATTGCTGTTCAAATAATTTTTAAAATGTTACATATATATAATTGATGTGTACTTTTCTCTAAATGATGTCGAAAATAAAGTAAAAAGAAGATGGAGGGGAGTAGACCAGTTCAATCAAGAGATCCTTAGAATAAAAATTCTTTCAAATTAAAGCTAAATTTCAAATATTTGATATACACATAGATAACACACATATACACTCTATAACAAAAAAAATTGTAATGAAATTTTGTATGCAAAGACATATGTACCGAACATGCAAATTATTAAAATTTGGTGTCCAATGAATGAATAGTGGGAGCTACATCGCATCGGAACTGCGCACTCAGCAGGTGTCTATAAGAAGCGATTCTCAACCTGATGCTCAAAATTTCTGTTGCATTGCGTTTTAGGATATCTTTCAAAGGCTGAAAAATGCCTCGCTGCAGGATTCGATGTCATTATGAGCATCTCTCGGGGTTTGAAAGATGTCGTATCATTGGATTGAAAGAGGCAGGTTGGGCAAATCGGAGAATCGCTCGTCATATGGGTCAAAGTGATGTGGCCATTAGAAGATGCTGGCAAGAATGGGTGGACAGTGGTAAATTTTAGCGTCATGATGGTAACGGTCGACCTAGGTCACAGCAGATCGGGAGGACAGAATGATTGTCGAATCAGTTGTCACGGTGCTTGATTCATCGTTATCAACCATCAGACGTGCGACCCGCACATGAGTGTCCACCATGACCATTCACAGACGGCTGATAGAGCAAAATTTGCGCTTGTACCGACCACTACAACATCTGCCACTCCCGCCTGCACACTGTCGAGCCAGATTACAGTAGTACTTGGCAGGATCAGGTTAATATCATGCTGACTGGAGACATATAGTGTTTAGCGATGAGTCCAGCTTTCAACTGTGTGTCCTGACGATAATCGAAGACGTATTTGGAAACGCTTAGGGCAGCGTGTGGATCCTGCTTTCACTAGTCCATGCCCTCAACGAGGAGTTATGGTTTGGGGTGTCATTTCTTTTGACAGCACAGCGGTACATCGACGACATTCTGAGGACTGTTTGGCTACAGTTTCTTTTGCAGTACCCTGGCCTTATTTTTCAGCAAGATAATGCCAGACCACATACGGCACGTGCTGCTATGAACTGTCTTACAGCAACACTTCTTTTTCCAGCCAGATCGCCAGATCTCTCTCCAATCGAGCATGTCTGGGATATGATAGGAAAGCGTCTGCATCTACCAGGGAATGTTGATGACCTGGCTCGATAATTGGAGCAAATTCGGCTAGAAATACCGCAGGAAACCATCAGGGTACTTTATCACCGTATGCCACGTTGTGTGGCAGCTTGCATCCAGGATAGAGGTGGGTCAACACCTTATTGAGCTCGTTTCCTTGTAACTATGTAACTCTGAAATAAATCATTCAATTTTCTTGAAAGTTTAATAATTTTCTATTCTGTACATAATCTTTGTACCCACCAATTTTTGTCTCTATCGGACAACTCGTTCATGGTGCGTCGTGTTTTTTGTTTGTTTGTTATAGAGTGTATGTAAGAAATAATACTTATTTAATCATCCACAATAAAAGTAAAAAGGCATGTCTTTATGAACAACGTCTTTTATCACTGAAATATTTTCAACACAAATCTAATAATTCCGCGGTTAATTTTTATATCAAAATATTATAAGAATCTTTATTGTCAAAATAACAATTATTTCAAAAATGAACACGCTTTTTGCACAGGTAATTTATGCTTATTGATACTTCTAAACTTCTACGAGGGCTGCTTTTTATAAGTAAGGTCCGTTTGTTTTTAAAAAAATAACAATATTTAGTTTCAAAAAGCCTTTATTTTAGGATTGCATATACTTTTGCCTATTTATCTACATAGTTGGCTAGTTTATTAATGCACTTGCATACCTTAGAACTAAGTTTTGAAAATCCTCTTCAAAGAAGTCTGCCGCTAGGTCGGACAGCTAAGAGTTCATGGCCCCTCTTGAATTCTTGCATAGGCAAAAGTATGTACAATCCTAAAATAAAGGTTTTTTGAAACAAAACATTGTTGTTATTTTTTAAAAAACAAACGGACCTTACTTTAAAAACAGCCCTCGTATCTACTGAACTTGCATTTTATAAGTTGGAAAAGACAATAAAACATGTGATTCCAAAACCTACCTTACTCTATTTGGGAAAAAAATTTCTCTAATTATTTTAGTCCTTCCGTTGCTCATAAATCCACGATATTAATTTTATGATTTATCAATAACAAAAATGGGCTTTACTCACCTTATTTACTTGAGCTCTGGCTCTTTGGATGGTGCAGACTTTTTTCTTCCTGATGTCTAGTAGAATTATGTAAAAGATATTGTGTGGCTCATGGCATTTTCTAATTTTCATAAATATTTTGTAGAAGTTACTGTTCATACTTCAAACCTCATTGCAAGAACGAATAATATTACAGTATTCATACTAAAAATGTTTTTAAAAATACAAGAATCATTTAAAAAATATTCAGCTTATAATAGTTAAGCTAAAATGTTACTTTTCCAGCATATTCTAAATAATATGATCAAAACGCTGAAACAATTACTGGAAAATTAATGCATAAGTTAAAATAAAATAATTCTGATTACGTTAAAGAAAGATTCTTAATTTACTTAAATTGCAATTTCTGATGTTAATTAAATAATATTAAATTGCAAAAGACCTCTTCTTGTTGTACATCTGCGAGGGTAAGAGTTATGAAAGAATGACCCAAACTTTCTCTCAAGAATACAACTAGAAAAAGTTTTATAGTTAGTCAACGATAATGTAACTCATAATATAGATAATCATAAATTATTCACTTTCTTTCATGAAGACTTTATAACTTTTATTTCAATAAAGTTGATTTATCAATATTTTTGGTTTACTTCGAAATTATTAAACTTTTATAAGTGGGATATGGATTACTAGATATTGTGTATGAGGAAAAATGTCTTCCATACAACTGATACCAATAGGAAAAAAATGTATTTAAGGCTCATAAAAATGTGAAATGTTTTAAAAGCAAATGTATATTATTATAACATTTTGACAACAGAAATATTATTTATATTTTTGTACAACGTATCATCCAGCATGAAGCTCAAAAACATTTTTAAAAACATATTACTAAAATGTAGGAATTTTATAGATGCATTTTGGTAGTTATTGCGTAAAGAAATGCATTTATCAGTAATATAAGCTCGTACTAAAAATCTATCAGTAATGGACATTGTGGAAAAGAAATTATCAAGCTAAAAATGTTTTACTTCATGCATCTAGATTTAAAAACTCATTACATCTATTATCCTTTACATTTTCCATCGTAGGCTTTTATGAAAAAATCGAAACTTTTCACAACTAAAAGAAAAGTAGAATAAGTGAATTAACTTTGGAAAATAAAAGAATTTTGAATAGAATTTCCTTTTATTAGAATAACCCTTTAATTATAATTTTCCAATCTTCCTTAGAAATAATATCATTTCGTAATAGTAAGACTTTTTTCGATAAGCATGTATCTGTTCAAATCATGTTTACCTCTTTCTGACGATAACTTTTAATACATACTTCATATTAAGTATTACTATAGCATGCAAGACATGGGAGAACTAAGAGCTGAGACTTATATACATATTTTTCTATTTAAGAAGAGATTAAGAGTATTGTTTATTTAATTTTATTATAAATAGTTATTTTAGTTTAATATGTGAACTAGGGAATAAACCTTTCCTTAAATTAATTTAAATAAAGTTGCTTGTTCAGATTCAAAACTATTGATATGTTTTGAGCTAAAATTCAATGCAAACATAGGGAATTTCATTCCTTAGAAGAATTCTGTAATTGTAATATTTTGATTATTCAGCTACGCTTTTCTAAATATTCCCCATTATCCCAAATATTCAGAGAAAAGAATAAAAGTAATAAAATCAACTTACAAATCTTCAATATTTTTGATCCATTACTTTTCTTAAATATAAACTCACCTTTGATCTTATTAAAAAGTGTTTACCTTTAGTTGTTTACTTTTTTTTTGTTGGATCTAATATTACTTTGAAAAAGATAAGTTATTAGTGGTTGTTTTAAAAAACACTGATAAATAAAAAAGAATGTATAAGTTTATTCTTGCTTTAATTAACTAAAAATGTATATTAATAATAATCTCTATAGAAAAGTAAATATAAACGCTTTTGAACAGTATGAGATAAAGTAAACAGGATCAGTTTTAATAGTTAAATATTCAAGTATTTATTTCTTCACTGAAATTTTTGTGGTTTAATAAAAAAAAAAAAAAACTCAGAGTATAAAAGATGAAATATTTTCACTAAGCTTAATGAATAGTTAATGTTATTTTTTTTTTGAAAGATTGAATATTGTATAGAGTACAATAAGTAATAAAATGATTAGATTTTGCAATGCTTCTGGAAAAACCACTAACGCCCATTCAACTGGAATAAGTACAATTTGTGTGAGTTACTTAACTATTTTACCATTTTTTACTTTATATCGTAATTACGTTTAATAAATGCTTATTTTCAGAAAGAATGTAATCAATTCATTATCTTGATGTGACTGGATACTAATTTAAAGAAAACTAGTCATTTTTCTCTTCTTGTTGCTTTGTTTACGTTTCTGAACATATTAAAAATAAACTATGCTTACAGTAATTGTGTAGCTCTCAAAGCTTAAAGTAAAATTCAATGAATCAAATGGGCCAAAAGAATATAATAATATCAAAAAATCCTAGAAAAATATGACTTCCTGGAAAATACTGAGAAAAATCCATTTAACTAATCTTTTTTTCCCTAATAATAAGTCACACAATAAATATTAGCAGAAATGTGAGATGTTAAATTAGAATTTTCAAAAATTATACAGTTCATTGAAAAGAAAAAGAAGGAAAATTTTAAAAATCGCATCTCTAAATGCATGTTATATTTCTTTTAAAAAACATACGCATTTTTAAGAAATTCGAAAAAGAAATGAATTTGTACTGCACCATTTTCGTAGATTTCCTGGTCATACATTTTTGTTATTGTTAAAGGGTTTTATTGTTGTTTTTATGATGATTGGTATTTTTTTTTAAATAATTTGACGCAGTGCAGTTAAATTTTTTTAAAAAAAATTGCGCTTAGGCATTATTTACAAGAATTCCAAAAAAAAAAAATTAATGTTTCATCTCAATAAAACTATAGAATTCGTCATAGAAATGCGAAAAAGAAAGGGGGGAAAAACCATTAAATCTACGTTCTGTTATCCATTTTTTTTTTTTTTTTACTTCACACGTTTATCTATTGTCTAACACAATTCTTTTTCTTTTCTTTTTTTTTGTTATTAATGTATTAAATGCATTATTATTTTTAAAAAATAAAGTCATTTTTGAGTGAAACATGGTGTAAAATTAATTTTGTTGAATGAAATTTCCCCCACTTCCCATAACCTTTTATATAATTTGGTAGGCAGAATCAAAATTATCTTGTAAATTCATGAGAATGCCATTTTTTATTCTTTAGCTAAAACAAGAATTATTGCTATTGAAATATAAATGCTTTTATAATTATACGCTTGGTTATAAGATAAAATAATTCTCACGTAAAATAATAAATATTCCATTTTCCTAAGAAATAGGGAGTATAATTAGTTGAACAAAAAAAAAAATTATTGCCAAAAAAGTTTGTACTTAAAAAGGTAATTATAAAAAGAAATCCTCAAACTGTTTTTATTTTTATAATTTTAATCATAGTATGAGTCACACATATACGTATAAACCTAATAAGATTCTAAAAACGTAAGCAAGTTGAGTGAAAAAAATGTTTAAAGAATTGCATTTAAATATTAGTTAAATACATTGTGTGAAATCTGTGGAAGACAATATTGTATGTTTCAAAATAATACAGCTTGAACTTCCTATCAAGATTGTAATTGCAAAAATTAATTTAATGATTTAAAAAAACAAGATATCTATTTTGTAATTATATATCTTCAATCCATCGAGTAAGTTTAATTACGAGAGCTAATTATAATTACGAGAAAATTGAAAAACGAGAAAATTACTTGCAAGGTTTGTGAAAGAAAAGTATAAAAACAATAGGATATTCAACAAATAACAGAAAAAGAAAAGTATGTTAACTTTATTTTTTATTACTTAATTTATCTAAAATAGACATAGAAATTTCTTAGTAAAAATCTAAAATAAGTAAAAATTTCTATTTTAAGCTTCATTATTATTACTGAGGTCTTAGACCTTAATAAATTATTTGTGTGATAAATAAAGAAATATAGACTGGCAAAAGGATACGAGTTTTAAAGGGAAAAAAAGTGATCATTTGTAGAACTGAGTGGAGTCGCAATGTGAAAAATAGAATTAATTAAAAAGTCAAGAAATTTCTTTCTTCTGCCTTTTAAAAACTTTGTATATTTTTGAACAAAGCACTACTTTATACGGATATTTAAGAAGTTTATTTAGCACAAAAAATGTAGTCTTTAAAAACTACATTTTTAAAGAAATTAATGAAACTAATTTTTTTTTCAGTAATTTTTTTTAAAATAATGCAAGATAATGGAAATAGTAAGAAGTCTTATGAGGAAATCAAAATTTCATAGTTGTTTTATTTAATTGCAATATCCAATGTGTTATATTCAATAATTATAATAGTACTATAAAAAGTTAATATTTGCTATTTTTGAAATTCTGTTTTTATTGCTGACGAAAATAAAATTAATATTTTTAAGCAGTATGCTGATATAAAATAATTCATATCAGTAATAACTATAGTTTCAAGTTTAAAATTATTATATTTAAATATTTATTGATTTTTGTAAATCGTCAACTAGTCATATTAAAAATCATTTTTCAAACGATATTAATATGGTCTTAAAAGAGATCATTTAACAAGTCCGATGTTTTATCATTCTTAATAAATTACGTAGATTTTCGAAATTTCTAAATGTTTTTAAAAGATACAAAACAAATGATTTTATAAGAACGGAAAAGAATAAGAAAAAGGTAACTGAAAAGTATAATTGTGTAGTTTTAGGAGAAAATGTGGAATAAAATATCGAACACTGCTAACTTAATCTTGATAACTTTGTTTGCTTAAAAAATATCGGAAATAAAAATATTAGAATTTCCGAAATAGCATAATTTTTTTCTTCCTCTTGAATAAAAAAATTGTTATTGAAGGATATTTATTTGTTGCAAAAACATGTATGAAATGAGACTGGTTTAAAAAATTAAAATGACAAAATAAAAATAAAAAAGCGTATAGATATATAATAAGAAAAAACATATATATATGTACCTGAGTTTTCTCAAACTTTATTTGAATAATTAATTATAATAGGATTCAATTTTAAAAAATATGCAATAACAATTGATACAAGCATCAACGATTTATTGACTATTTTAGAAATTATAATTTGATGCAAATTATTTTATCAAAGAATTATTTCAGTTATTTATGTGTTTGTAAGCAATGAATAATTTAGAATAGTTTTAAAAGCAGGATAATATTATTTTTGCCTTTGAGAGAATGATTAAAGTCATGAACAACATAGCTAATATGCTTGAATTGCGGGTTTAGGGTCTCATTCCACCACAAATCACTGAGAGAGGTACATCTAACTTTCACATCACACAGTTGAGGACTTCACCTCAAAGTCAACTGTATGATGTGAAAGTTAGAAGAGTGAAGTACCAGTTCAGATTTCCTCTCAATAACTTATCCAGGGATTAAAATTGCAAGATCCAACACACACGAATAGCTTTCATTTAACTATAGATCAACAACATTAATTCAAAATCAACCCGATTAATCTTTTAGAACGTGGATTCAGCAAACCCCACCAGATCGGTATTTTACCCCTCCCCCCTCCTAAAACGTGGTAATTACACTGCAAGATATGCTATACAGCCACAAAATGCAACAAAAGGTAAGTACAATTAAGGTAGCATAAAAGTGATTTAATTTTTTTTTAATGTAGGTCCCATTTTTATTGTTAATTTAATAAATAACTAAAATTGTAATCAGCAAAATATATCTAAAAATGTAGAATTGTATTCATTTTACTCGACAGCAATTGGATTCAACATTTGACAGAATTCCACGTTTCGTTTTATCAAATATCTAAAATATTTAAATTTCGAGTTCTGAAAAATGGAAATTCATGTATGTAAATATAATTTTAAAAAATCGTTATATTTTCTAAACTCAATATTTTCCTCTCGATTTTTCAAGATTTATTTGAATATTTCAAGCTTATTTTTTTCTTTAAGAGATTATTCACTTGTTACGGACATTTTGATTCTTTAATTTTGGTTTTGAAAGAGCATATAAACAATAATCAAATAAAGAAAAGTTAATTTAAGTAAAAATAGCTGTTTTTTTTATGCACGATTACTTTTCCATTTGAATGAACTTTTATCGAAATTCACTTTCAAAAGAAAAAAATTATACTATAAGAATCTTTTTCCGGTAATTTTGAACAATAAGGAGGAAAATCATGTTGTTGAATCCGATTTCTGGCATGATGAAGATCCTAAAGCACTCCATAGGAATAAAGGCATATATTGCATGTTAATCGTATTACGAAGATCTGACTTTCATTATACTTGAAACAGATAGTTCAATATAAAATGTCATTGTTAACATCTCTTGTGTTCCTTGTACTATAATACTTATTAAACAGCTGTTTAAATTTTAAAAAGTTTTATTGACACAATAATTAATAAAAACAATTGAAAAATTAATGTAATGTTTATGAAAGAAACTAATTTTTATTTGTTTTTAGTGAAGAGTGCATATGGTTGTGGTTTAAGAGAATTTAAGAAGCTTTAACTACAATCAGTTTAGCGAATAAAGCAACAAATTAAAAACATCTTTAGGATACATATATAATATTTCAACGACCCAGTAACGACAACTATGAAATTCAAAGTCTCTATTGAAGGTACGGGGTTTTCTTTATAAGGAGAACACTGGGACAACGTGTTACAATGCTTTTTAACAGGCAAAAGAGCCCTACCTTAGGGGGACGATGATATTGAAATAGGGAAAGTCAGGAGAGATAGCGAACAGGCAAATTCTCCAAAAGCCATGATTTATGGGGCTTTACAGGATTCTGCTGGTTCTGTGCTTCTAAACAGAGGCAGTGTTAAGTTTACAGGGAATGATTAGTGTCTGGCGGGAAAAAGATGACGGAATACTGAATTCATTTTGCATCATGTAAGTTTTACGTTAAAGGTTACGAATATAAACATCCATTTTTATATTATATATATATGCGAAATTTGAGAAAGAGGAACAAAATTGTGTTAAACATGCAAAATTTTGTTTCTTGGCTTTTGGCTGGAATTTTAAGACTAAATCAGGTAAAATCATGTATTTTAACTAAACATCAATAAAACTTTTTATCTAAATATTCAAAAGAAATTAACCTCTTCTCGACTTTTCCCGAGCTGAGCTTGTGCAGGCCAAACGTACCACCCTGGCTCATCCCGAGTGTAGCTCGGGCAGTGTGAAATGTGTACACTGTGCAATCGGTCTTTCCCGAATTATTTCACATATGTATTTTCTGCAAAAAGAGGACGTTCTTCTGCTGAGCGTTCTTCTTCTTCATGCTTGTTTGAAAGACTCTTTGTTGACTACTTTCCCCCAACAGAGAAGAAAACTAATCCAACACGACAGTGCATTATTTGCTCACCCAAGAGAGACAGTAAAGGGAAGAAGGTAAGAAGAGAAAAAAGATTCTCTTTCTACGGTCCCGATTGCGATGCTGGGTTTTGTGCAGTACCATGTTTTTGAATTAATCGTACACTATCAAATTTTGATCAATAATTTCCTAGTCTTTTATGTAAATGCAAAAGATGTAAATAAAATTTGTAATTCAAGATAAAAACCAGGTGTTCTAAGCTTTATATTTATAGTTAGCGTGAATTAGTTCCGAAGTCTCATGATTTCTGCCATATAGAAAGCCAACTTTACACGTAAATTACTCATTTATTTAAACAGATTTTTTTTTTTTACATTAATGTTTAGGAAAATTTATATGCGATTGGTGCTGTTATGTTTTAAAAAAATATATGTTTATTTGAAAATATACATAAAAAATTGACATTTTTTCATCCATAATCCAGAAATAAAATGAGCCTGGAAAAGGTTGATGACAAGCAAGCGAATTGTAAATATTGTAAGTGATATTGCAAAATTCGTGTTAAAAAGATAGCAATAAGTGAAATTTAACAAAATTTACAAAATCCAGGAATCATCATATTTGTATTTATAATAAGTATCAAAATTCTTTTTGAGGGTAATTTAGAAGGGAATACATGCCAGTAGCGCTCATATTTTTAATAATTTCTTTAGACTTGTCCTTGCATCGCAATGATGTGTAAAATACACATCTAAGCTCTTTAATTATATAGATAGCTTTCTTCCTTCTTCAGAAAAATAGTAACATTATCATTGCATGCACTTCTATCACTATTTTAGCAATTTTAAGACTGCAAGAAAAAAATTATTACCGTTGAAATCCCTCCTATATTCCAACCCTAAGTAAGTAGTGGTTTCACTTTCCTTGCCTCTACAAAAAAAAAGCGTTGTTTTCCAGAAGCACCTGAGTTATATTACACGCATCACGTTTTCCTCCTCTTTAAATGAACCTCCCCTCACTCTGACCATAAACCGTTTGAGTAAAAGAGCACACATCTGGGCAGTAGCGATGGTATATATATATGAGGATGAGTATGAGAGGGAGGGAACACTTTCGCTCACTCGTTAGGAGGGGAGGAGAGAAAGAAAAAAATGCTAACACTTAGTTTTCCATTTCTACATTACTTCAATTTCCTGTTTACATTCTAACAAGATACACTCTTTAAAAAAAGGTCGTCTTTTTTTCCCCCTTTGACTGTTCACGTTACTTGTATTTGACACACTCAAAAAAAGCGTTACGTAACAGAATGAATTTACTTCACACTTATAAAATCTTCTTAATCTTTTAATTCTATTTTAATACTAATGTGTTCAAACTAATACTAGTGTTTAAATTAATGTAATGCATTCTCTAACATTAATGTTTAAATGTTATATTCTTTATTAGACTCTTATGTATTCTTTATTTGATGCTAAAGCTTAATAATTGAATTAGAGAACAGCAAATGCTACTAATTGTCTCCTTTCTGTAAGCATAAAGGAAATGTTCATCGAACTCATTACATCCTTCAATAATATTTATTAGCTTTGTACTTGCATTCTTTTGCAGATTTCAGTCACCCCCCTCCCCCTTTGCATATTTGTTTTATGGCCTTACTGTCCCCAGTTTGGCCTTCATCAATACTGACAAACTTTATGCATCCACTTTTTTTACCTTTCCTATATCGCACTAATTAACCTTTTACATCTGGTATTTATATGGAGATCTTGCGTCGTAGCTTATCACAGTCTCTCATGAGGTCAGTGACGCACACAAGGTGGGTGTCCTGAGGTCTGGACACCCCCCTCCCAAAACCCTTGAGTTTTTTTTCGATTGATGATAATCCTATATATACATATAACGTAAAATTTAATAAAGTAATTGTAATTAATAATTTATTTTATTAATTAATGTTAATTATGAATTCAATGATTTATTTTTAACTATTTTTTGTTAATAAAATTGACAAAATCAGAAGAATCAATTGGTGTTCTCTTGAGGGGGGAAGAATTGGGGGGACTTTTAAACATGGACTGCCCCTTGAAAAAATTTTGTGTGTGCTACTGCGAGGTATATATTTTTCTTGAAATAGATACTATAATTTCATTACAATTAATCAGATTTATTATTATTTCTTCATTATTTTGGACTTAGTTTTCTTTTACTGTCGATTTACAGATTTATTCTATTTAAGGGAATTTCAGAAAAATCTCAATAAAATTATATTCTTTTATAAAACTTTTCCATCTCTCTCTCTTACACAAATCCTTTTTTTCAACTAGAAAAAATGATAACGCTAAAAATAAGTTTCTCAGAATTTTTAATGTAATTTTTAGCAATGTTATTGTTCATACCGAAATATTAAGTTTGAGAAAGAATTTTGAGAACTTGATCGGTAATTGACAAATAAATATGCAAATAGATTTAAAAGTATTTTCAAAATTTAACTATCGTATTTGAAAATTTTTTAAATCTTACTAAAAAAATTGACATAAAAACAATAACTTTTTATTAACATGGTGTAAGGGAAAATTTGAAAAAAGGCAAGCCTTTAATAAATCAACAAAAAGCATAATGAACGCTTTAAAAAGAAGAAAACTCAACATTCAAATCAAAGAATAAAAAATAATGAAATATAAAAATATTTTTTTAAGTCTTTTTTTTTTTTTTTTTTTTTCATTCCTAATATTAGTTGCGGGAATTTTTTCAAATCCAAACAAGGAGCATCCATTCATAAATGTATTAGTAAAACTTTAGCATCGGAAGTGTGAACGAAATGTGATATAATACAATGAGCTGAAAGTCCTACTTCGAAATTAAAATTATGACTTTAAGAAAACTGTGTCTGATACCTTGTACCGATATGATATTATTCTTTTAGAAAAACCCAGAGGAATAATGAAATTTTTAAATGATTGAAACTTATAAATTGCAGAAAATGTGTAATTGAAAAACATGTAAAAAAGAAAGTATTACAGACTTAAATCAAAAAGTGTTAACAGCACATACAATTAATTTTAAAAAATTGAAAATGAAAAAAAAGAAAAAGAAGAATCCACGAATCTGTGCAACCTTATTATGATACAATATATTCATATCATTCTTACCAAACTCAAAGAAAGTAAATTCAATCTTCTTTCTTTAAGAAATTACAAAATTCTCGCTGTTGGTACTTCAAAAATATTCCTCAAATTTAAAATATTTTAAAATTAGTTCTTTTAAATGAAATCCAAGCTTCCATGAAATATTTGGCAAAATTTAAATTATTTCAAAAACATTATGGTTCTTAAAAATTAAAGATATTTGAAAAATATTTATCTTTTCCCTCAATATTATCGTTTTATTCTTATTATCATCATACTGATAGCCATTAATACTTTTTGTGAATATAAATTCAACTAAAATTCAAAAAAAGTCAATTAATTCATTAAACATTCAGTAAACATTCTTCTCTTTTTTTTTTTCACGCTGATTCAATAAACTTGATGTTCATTGTAATCATTAAGAAAAGGGATTATTTTTTATTTCATCCATTAAATTTGTTTACTCTTTATTATTAAAGGCAGATTCCACAATTTATCTTTCCCAATACAATAACACAGACTTAAAATTACTTTTTTAGTGTCGCAAGCAAATAGCTTAATGTGTAAGCAGATGTGTATAATTTCACGGAGAAAAAAGAAATACTCAAAAATGACTACATGGACTTACTCAGTTTGAAATGAGTTTGTTTATATCAGATTTGAACGCATGCCTTTACAAATATGAGACATTACATGTACTCAAAATTTCAAAAAATGGTTAATTAACACTATCAACCAAATTAAAAAGATATTCAGGATTAAAAAAGTTTTTTTAATATACTGGCTACATATTTTAAAGATTGGGGTTCAACAACAAATTTAGTTCTCATAAATCTTCCGAACTATTTTTCGTTTCTACCACGCTACCCGCGGACGAACACATGAGTACTAGATTGTTTTGATTTTGTCAGGCTTTTATAGGAATTTAGCGGGAAAATGTAATAAAAATGCCTTTTTTTGGCGGATTACTTAAAAAAACAAATTTAAGGTATGTGGCTACCCTCGGTGCATTTTATTGAAACAAATTTTCAACTAAAAAAACACTTTTTTCTTTAAAAAGGGTGTACATAGAACTAGGAATTAAGGTTCAAGTGTAGTATAGATAGTTGGCGATGTCAAATTTTTTTGGTGACCAAAATCGATCGCCAAGCTACTTCACTTAGCGATAGGTTTCCCGAAGCCAGAATGAATTCGTTATCTCACCAATAATATCTATATAAAAATCGAAAGGGCCCTCTCCCCTATACTACACTTGAGTCAGGAATTAAAATACAATTCCACAAAATTTTAAATTATTTTGGATAGATTGGGAATTTTTAGTTAAAAATTGCAGTTACAGTAAACCTTGTATTGAAAATTCTAATTAATATATTCAAATAATATTAAAACTGCACACAAATAACATCATTATCTGTGCCTAGAGCGATAAGATTTACATTATTTTTTTGAAATTTGTCAATTTTTTAAAAAAAAAAGCATGTTTTTTCTCACAAATTGTATGTGCAATAAAATGCATAAATACATACACAGAGATTATAGTCTATAATACAAATAAAATAAAATAAAAGTTTTCTTAAAATGTTAATTCAATGTCTTAAAAAGAAATCCATTTGTGAACTTTACCGTGAAGCCAAAAAACATAGTTTCTCAGACAATGCTTTTAAAGATTTAAATACAATATGAAAAATGTTCTACTAGTTGTATATTTCTTAAACTCACCATATTTATAGCTCAAACTCTTTAGCTTCATGTTTAACTAATTTTCAACCCTTTTGCTGTTTTCTGAAGAGTTTTATAGATTATAAAAATTGTCGAGTTTAGTAAAATTTTCATGAAAAATTGCAATTAGGATCTTTTACACAAAATTCTAATGAATGTATTCAAATAATATTTATACAGTACAAAAATAATGGAACATCTTTATATAATAGGAATTAAAAGATATGTATTACTTTTAAAAGTTTTTTAAATATGCCAAATTTTATGCAAAAACTCGATTTTTTACAAAAGTAATGATATTTTTTACATTTAAATGCAATGAAGTACATAAATACAGTGAACCCCAAAAGTGTTCGTACACTTGCAGTTTCCTATAAAATTTAATGATTTCGACTAATAAAAATTAATGTATCGAAATTGTAATTTTTTTATATCTGCAACTTATTCTTAATGGAATGACATAATTATTTTTTTAAAAATAGCATAACTATTATTTTTAAAAATTAGTAATCAAAAAGCTCCTGAAAAATTACGCCACTAAAGTCTTAGAACACTTAAAAAAAATCTCAACATAGCTTTAAATATTGTATTTCTTTCTTAATTTAGAACTTAGTAGGATATCTTTTAGTGGTCCACAACAACTTTTGGACATCTTGATATAGATTTAATGAGTTTTTGTAATTTCTGCATCGATTTACCTCCATGCTTCTGTGATTATTATTTTTACTTCCCATTATGTATTTATGTCATGTTTTTTTATTTTAAATCTAGTTCTCCCCAAATATGCTCTGCTGGGCTAAATAAATTGATTGAGGAGGTGTTATCACAAAATTTTGGGGCAGTTATAAAGACACCAGCGGTGTACATTGAGAGCAGTACGCTTGGCTTCATTATCCTGTTAAAATATGAAGTCGTGTTCAATATCAAATTTTGGACAGACAATTTAAAATTTCTCTTTAAAATATTTGACTAGAGCTCATGATTCTCAATACCATCAAAAATTACCTAATTCTGTGGCTGATTTACGCCCCCACGCAAGAACACTTCCACTTCCATGGTTCATTCATCCAACTAGATTCTTGTGACTTAAGTTTCAGAAAATTCAAAATTGACAGGAAAGTGATTGGGATGACAGAAAATTCAACATTTTTGGTTCTGATGGGCATATAATAGTTTTAAAGGAAAAAATGAGGCATTTAATCCAGTGAATTTATGTGGAACAAGAGCTCCTCCACCTCCATGTTCAACACAGAGGTGTTCTTGCGGGGGAGGGGGGATGTAAATAGGCTTCAGGAATTAGGTAATTTGGTATTTTTTGATGGTATTGAGAATCATGAGCTCTATTTAAATATTTTAAAGAGAAATTTTAAATTATCCTCTCAAAATTTGGATATTTCAGACGACTTCATTTTTTAACAAGATAATGACGCCAAGCGAACTGCTCTCAATGTACACTGCTGGTGTCTCTATAACTGTATCCAAAAGTTTGAAAACACCTCCTCAATCAATTTATTTAGCCCAGCAGAGCATATTTGGGGAGAACTAGATTTAAAATAAAAAGAAAACATGACATATAAACACATAATGGGAAGTAAAAACAATAATCACAGAAGCATGGAGGAAAATCAATGCAGAAATTACAAAAACTCAATAAATCTATATCAAGATGTCCAAAAGTTTTTGTGGACACTAAAAGATATCCTACTAAGTTCTAAATTAAGAAAGAAATACAATATTTAAAGCTATGTTGAGATTTTTTTTAAGTGTTCTAAGACTTTAGTGGCGTAATTTTTCAGGAGCTTTTTGATTACTAATTTTTAAAAATAATAGTTATGCTATTTTTAAAAAAATAATTATGTCATTCCTTTAAGAATAAGTTGCAGATATCATAAAAAAATTACAATTTCTATACATTAATTTTTATTAGTCGAAATCATTAAATTTTATAGGAAATTGCAAGTGTACGAACACTTTTTGGGTTCACTGTATATACACAGAGATTAGATTTTGATTCATAACACAGATAGAACTAAATAAAACATGTTCTGAAATTTTAAATTCAATATCTTAAAAATATTTTGTGTAGGGATCAGCATCTGGTTTTGTTAACTCCAATTCCAATTCACTAATTATGCTATAACTTTGCTTCTAGATATCATAGAAACAAAAATAGAGTGTTTTTGGAATCTTAAATGTATAGTCTTTAAAATAAAAACACAAAAGTAATTTTTGAAAATTTTCACCAAAACTGCGAATTTTGGGTAGTCACATATCTTAATGAAATTTACTTGATCCATAATAAGTCACATTGTTGATTTTTTGGGCACTTGCTTATAGGCAAATAATAATTTAAGTATTCCTTTGGTACATTGGAATAGTTTTATTTTCATATTGAACTTTAAAATAGCTTGCATGTCTTGAAAAAGGCAAGCCTACAAAATAAATTTTTGTTTTAAATTAGTAATCTTTTTAAAAGACTAATTTCTTGTAGATTTTAAAGAACTTTTCTAGCTTATTGGTAAACTTATGGAAAATGTCTTAAAAGTTCTCATAAAGAAATTATTTCAATACATTTATTTTATGGTTCCTTTATTGTGACTATAGTGTTTTGTTTATTTGGATGAAGATAAATGAAGTATATATATCAGATTCTTTATATTTAACCCAATATAAATATATTTTATGCTTTTACTCATTAAAGAAAGGTAGAGAAAAATTATGTTTTTACCATAAAATCTGGCATATCATGTATACCATCGTATTACATGCACTTATACTTTCAAGTAGCAATTTTTAATTTTTATGTTTATTTGCTGAGAATGTGCACCCCCATTTTCATGAAGAAACCTGAGATATATGTGAGTCATGCTCTTAAAGTTTGAAAGTCATTTATTCTAAGCTTTAGTAAAAAATAGTATACATCTAGAAGTGCAACCCTTTAAGTTCATAAGGAATGCCATTTCTTTTAAATAACCATTATTTTGATCTATGTAGAAATCTAATTTTTTTTCCTGTGCTCGCATTTTTAAAGCTCTTATTTTTATACCTGGTATATAACGTGCACGCATAAAATTCAATCTTATTTTTTGTGTTAAAAGTGTGCACCATACACACCAGATTTTACGATACATATTACCACAACAATGCCAATGTTCAAGATAACGTGCCAAGTTGGTGACCCTGATTTTGCATGTGTCGTATGCGCCAGATTGACTACCATGTGTTGTATTACATATAATTTCACCAATATGGTTGCAATATTATGAAAGTACCAAAAATTAATACAGATTGGGTACAAAAACTCCTGTATGTAGGTATGTTGTACACAAGTGAAAAAACATAAATCTTGGTACTTACGTATTATCACAACCAATTGGTGACATTATATGAAACAAAGCACCTGTTTGCCAATTCAGCACGTTCAACACACAGGAACTCGGAGGGTACTTGTGTATTTTTGCGACAATCGCTGGCTCTAAATAACTCGCTGAGTTGGCCACCCCGATTTCCTATGTGTGGTACACACTGAATTGGCTGCCAGGTGCTTCATTTCATATAATATCGCTAATAAGACGCAATTACCAATCAGGGTTGCCAACTTGGTGTGTTATTATTAGATTTGGCATTTGTTGTGATAATACGTAATTTGTTCAGTCTGACGTATTTGAAGCACAATTAATTTAAATTATAGTTTTAAGAAACATGCTTTTTTATCAAACTAAAAAGTAAGAAATAAATCTTATATAAGAATAAAATGATTAACTAGAAAATTAATGTCATCGTGGTAAAGGCGTGGGGTCCTCTGTACTACATTTTTACGCTAACTCTGCATTTTGGAATAGAACTAGTAAGAAATTATAACAATGATATTGAGC